>CM064504.1:19748980-20348980 GCA_032716605.1 Paralithodes platypus | reverse complement strand
ACTGCTGGAGGCGCTGTAGTAGTAGGCTAACTTCACAACGCGGGAGCCGGAGGGGAGAGGGGAATTATCTTGCCTTTAACACTAGCTCATCCCACGTTTTTGAGTCGTCATTGATTTGTTGGCTTATTATAAGTATGTGTCTTATTCTTATTCTTATTCTTATTAGTATTAGTATTACTATTACTATTATTATTGAGAATTTACTTCTAATTTAAAAAAAAAAAAAAAAAAAAACCACACACACACACACACACAAACACTGTTCCCAGACCTCTCTTCAATCTAAAAACTATAAGTGAAAATGTTCGGTAGAACAATTCTGATTTGTCCATCGTACCATGCCAGCTACTGCTATTCAGGGAAAAATAGCCAAACTAATGGGTTGAAACGTCTTAACCCTTTCAAGCTCCAATACGCGTTGCTGTTCTGTTTCTGGCTACTATTAGACTATTTTATTTAGATTAGTAACGGTATATGGAAGTCAAAGGGTTGATTGAGATAGTATTTACCCCTTTAATACCCACAGATACTTCCTAAGCTACATAAAATCGTCTAATGATAGCCAAAATAAACTGCTAAAACGCGTCAGAGCTTCAAAGGGTTAAAATGGTCAATGTAATAAGAAGTAAGATGGTGTGTTGATAGTGGTGGGTGGGATGGAACAACTGGTGTGTGTGTGTGACTATTTTTTTTTTTTTTTTTGGGGGGGGGGGGCTATGACAACTTCACACACAGTAGCCCGAGGTATAGGCCCTAGGGAAGAGAAACAAACTGCCTGCTCAGTATTATACCAGATTTATACAGGACCACAACAAAGCGAGGTATGCTAAACACACAATGAGAGAGAGAGAGAGAGCTCCTTAATGTGCAAAATATGACAATTTTGTGTATTGCCAAGACTCACTGACGATGACTAAACTCGATAAACGTTATAGGTACCGGTAGTAAACATTAGTTTGAAGCTCGTTTAATAGCTATTAATACATTCAGCTAGACGAAATATTGTTAGTGGTTGTCTTAAATAATTTTTGACTCAGGAAATCAACAAAAGTGGAAATGTGAGAAATGAGCGTGTTGAACCTTTTAGTATACCATAAAGAGTGTGTTGAACCTTTTAGTATACCATGAAGGAAGGAGTGTGTTGAACCTTTTAGTATACCATAAAGAGTGTGTTGAACCTTTTAGTATACCATGAAGGAAGGAGTGTGTTGAACCTTTTAGTATACCATAAAGAGTGTGTTGAACCTTTTAGTATACCATGAAGGAAGGTGTGTTGAACCTTTTAGTATACCATAAAGAGTGTGTTGAACCTTTTAGTATACCATGAAGGAAGGAGTGTGCTGAACCTTTTAGTATACCATAAAGAGTGTGTTGAACCTTTTAGTATACCATGAAGGAAGGAGTGTGTTGAACCTTTTAGTATACCATAAAGAGTGTGTTGAACCTTTTAGTATACCATGAAGGAAGGAGTGTGTTAAACCTTTCAGTATACCATGAGGGAAGGAGTGTGTTGAACCTTCTAGTATACCATGAAGGAAGGAGTGTATTGAACCTTTTAGTATACCATAAGGGAAGGAGTGTGTTGAACTTTTTAGTATACCATGAGGGAAGGAGTGTACTGAACCTTCTAGTATACCATGAGGGAAGGAGTGTGTTAAACCTTTCAGTATACCATGAGGGAAGGAGTGTGTTGAACCTTCTAGTATACCATGAAGGAAGGAGTGTATTGAACCTTTTAGTATACCATGAGGGAAGGAGTGTGTTGAACCTTTTAGTATACCATGAAGGAAGGAGTGTGTTGAACCTTCTAGTATACCATGAGGGAAGGAGTGTGTTGAACCTTTTAGTATACCATGAGGGAAGGAGTGTGTTGAACCTTCTAGTATACCATGAGGGAAGGAGTGTGCTGAACCTTCTAGTATACCATGAAGGAAGGAGTGTGTTGAACCTTCTAGTATACCATGAAGGAAGGAGTGTATTGAACCTTTTAGTATACCATGAGGGAAGGAGTGTGTTGAACCTTTTAGTATACCATGAGGGAAGGAGTGTGTTGAACCTTCTAGTATACCATGAAGGAAGGAGTGTGTTAAACCTTCTAGTATACCATGAAGGAAGGAGTGTGTTGAACCTTCTAGTATACCATGAGGGAAGGAGTGTGTTGAACCTTCTAGTATACCATGAAGGAAGGAGTGTGTTGAACCTTCTAGTATACCATGAGGGAAGGAGTGTGTTAAACCTTCTAGTATACCATGAAGGAAGGAGTGTGTTGAACCTTCTAGTATACCATGAAGGAAGGAGTGTGTTGAACCTTCTAGTATACCATGAAGGAAGGAGTGTGTTGAACCTTCTAGTATACCATGAAGGAAGGAGTGTGTTAAACCTTCTAGTATACCATGAAGGAAGGAGTGTGTTGAACCTTCTAGTATACCATGAGGGAAGGAGTGTGTTGAACCTTCTAGTATACCATGAAGGAAGGAGTGTGTTGAACCTTCTAGTATACCATGAGGGAAGGAGTGTGTTAAACCTTCTAGTATACCATGAAGGAAGGAGTGTGTTGAACCTTCTAGTATACCATGAAGGAAGGAGTGTGTTGAACCTTCTAGTATACCATGAAGGAAGGAGTGTGTTGAACCTTCTAGTATACCATGAAGGAAGGAGTGTGTTGAACCTTCTAGTATACCATGAGGGAAGGAGTGTGTTGAACCTTTTAGTATACCATGAAGGAAGGAGTGTGTTGAACCTTCTAGTATACCATGAAGGAAGGAGTGTTAAACCTTCTAGTATACCATGAAGGAAGGAGTGTTGAACCTTCTAGTATACCATGAAGGAAGGAGTGTGTTGAACCTTCTAGTATACCATGAAGGAAGGAGTGTGTTGAACCTTCTAGTATACCATGAAGGAAGGAGTGTGTTGAACCTTTTAGTATACCATGAAGGAAGGAGTGTGTTGAACCTTCTAGTATACCATGAAGGAAGGAGTGTGTTAAACCTTCTAGTATACCATGAAGGAAGGAGTGTGTTGAACCTTCTAGTATACCATGAAGGAAGGAGTGTGTTGAACCTTCTAGTATACCATGAAGGAAGGAGTGTGTTGAACCTTTTAGTATACCATGAAGGAAGGAGTGTGTTGAACCTTCTAGTATACCATGAAGGAAGGAGTGTGTTGAACCTTTTAGTATACCATGAGGGAAGGAGTGTGTTGAACCTTCTAGTATACCATGAGGGAAGGAGTGTGTTGAACCTTTTAGTATACCATGAGGGAAGGAGTGTGTTGAACCTTCTAGTATACCATGAGGGAAGGAGTGTGTTGAACCTTTTAGTATACCATGAGGGAAGGAGTGTGTTGAACCTTCTAGTATACCATGAGGGAAGGAGTGTGTTGAACCTTTTAGTATACCATGAGGGAAGGAGTGTGTTGAACCTTCTAGTATACCATGAGGGAAGGAGTGTGTTGAACCTTCTAGTATACCATGAGGGAAGGAGTGTGCTGAACCTTCTAGTATACCATGAGGGAAGGAGTGTGCTGAACCTTCTAGTATACCATGAGGGAAGGAGTGTGTTGAACCTTCTAGTATACCATGAAGGAAGGAGTGTGTTAAACCTTCTAGTATACCATGAAGGAAGGAGTGTGTTGAACCTTCTAGTATACCATGAGGGAAGGAGTGTGTTGAACCTTCTAGTATACCATGAAGGAAGGAGTGTGTTGAACCTTCTAGTATACCATGAGGGAAGGAGTGTGTTGAACCTTTTAGTATACCATGAAGGAAGGAGTGTGTTGAACCTTTTAGTATACCATGAAGGAAGGAGTGTGTTGAACCTTTTAGTATACCATGAAGGAAGGAGTGTGTTGAACCTTCTAGTATACCATGAAGGAAGGAGTGTGTTGAACCTTTTAGTATACCATGAGGGAAGGAGTGTGTTGAACCTTCTAGTATACCATGAGGGAAGGAGTGTGTTGAACCTTTTAGTATACCATGAAGGAAGGAGTGTGTTGAACCTTCTAGTATACCATGAAGGAAGGAGTGTGTTGAACCTTCTAGTATACCCTGGTACTTCCCTTCATTTTATTCTGTCGATTTTATTCACGTTAGGATGTAATTGCGGAAGTCAGAGGGTTAATTGACCCTCCCTTTGACCTTAACCCTTTCATTCCTAGAGGACCTTGTCAAACTGAGCAAAATCGTTTAATGTTAGCCAGTAGGAAGTGAGAAAGCGTCCTCGTATACTGAAAGGGTTGGTGAATACATTAGAAAGCTCTTTATAATAACACCTTGCTAATAAACAGGAAGCAGGGTCCAGTGTGTGTGCCTGTGTGTGAGTGTTGTGGTCTGGGTGGGAACAGGCTGATGACATGACGGTCATTAAGGAGTAGTAGTAATGAACACGTTTTGTGGCGGAATCAGGGAGTATTTTTACATGTATACAGTACACAAGTATGAATACATGTGTACCTATATAATATATGGTTAGGTTAGGTTAAGTGTGCTAGATTAGGTTAGGTTAAATTTGATCTGGATGGTTACCAGTTACCTCCGTCAAAGAAGTTGGATGGAGGTTATCTTTTCGTCTCCGCTTGTATCACAGTTTGTCTGTAAACAAGATATCTCACATAGTTATGGACCGAATTTCACGAAATTTGGTGGGCACATAGGATATGCACCAAGGAAGAAGTGATTCAATTTAGGAGGCGATCCGGATCATATCCTGGTATCCAGATCCAGAAGACCAACATAGCGGAGGTATGCGCTCTACCGAGTGCCGCTCTAATTATATTTAGGTTTAATACCTAAAAAAAAAAGCTTTCGTATGCATGCACAATTCACTTTTGTACCAGTAAACATGTACCGTCACTTACATTGGTGCACCCCATTTGAAAATTAACCTTTGGATATTTAATAATTGTTGAAAAAAAAAATCAGCTGAAAGTTATCATTGTTTGTAATGAAGACTGACGAGCTTTACTTTGGCTGACAGTTGGCGCGATTTGTCGGCTTCAGCTTACAGTTACATAATTATTTTAATTACCGTAACATTACTAAGGAAAGTCGATAATATATATGGGGTCTCTAAAAATAAAGATTGATTAATTAATAAACTCGCAAGAGGTTATGATTTAAACAAATACAAAACGTAACATAATAATAATGGTGAGCGCTAACTAGTGAATCCAAGAACTTTGATCTCCATGGGGAGCTGAAACTTTGCATGTGGGTGTCGATTGACCTGGGTCAGGTCATAGAGGGAGCGAGGCCACGATCGGAGGTCGTTTCGAGGCCGAAATTGAAAAAATAAAAATAAATAAATAAAAAAATTGAAAAAAATGGCCGTTTGGGGCAGAAGGAGGCCTCCGATCGAAAAGGTGTATGGAACGAAAGTTGTTCACAGCCCCCCAAAATTGGGATACGGATGAGGTCAGATCCAAAATCGGAGGTCATTTAGCGGCCGAAATCGAGGTGGCCGCTTAATGAGGCACAGGGAGGTCGAGGCCGGTGATTATGGTAGTAGTAGTATTGTGATGATTGTGGTAGTAGTGATTGATGATGGTGATTATGGTAGTAGTAGTGGTGGTAGTAGTGATGGTGATTATGGTGATTACCCGGGCAACGCCGGGTACCCCTGCTAGTACAATATATAGTTTACAAGTGTATCGAAACTGTGCCTCCAAAAATTGTCCATCCACGACCGTACATGACCTGAGGCGGAGATTCAGTACAGTAGATGGTTTATAAATATATTCCCAATTTGTGCTAGATGGTTAATAGTAATCTAATTATTGTACAGTCGCCCACCAACGTTAGTTCAATAATGTATTTCATATATAATTACTTTATAAACTACATTCGTAATGAAACATCACGAATGGAACACCGTAATAGAACAGGGCTGTATTAGAAAACAATATTCCTAATTCAATACCACTATAAGGGAAGGGTCAACCTTCATTGACCCAAAATAATTCATATATGCATATACGGTACAGTATATGCTACTGCATAATGCTGTCGAGTAGATATAACACATATGAAGGCAAGTGCACGTATAAATTTAAACATGGTAATATTTCAGCTTACACAAATATCTTCATGTGATAAGCCTATTTCGAAATCAACTGTTTTTTGGAAGGAAAAGAAAAGTGTCACAAACAGTCATTGCTATTTCCAGATAATCTTTGTTTAACATGGCACTCACCCGCATATCGTATGAATCTAGTTATGGCCACTCCAACATTAAAGTCTGACACAGCCTGGAGGGTCCTGGCATCCCTGGTTGTCAGTGAAGGTGGCCCGGGAGCAGCCTAGCGTACCTCCTCCCTCACTAACAGTCCGGACGCTACTGAGTTACTCGAAGATTGAACTACTACCTTACCGACTTGGACACGAGCTGCAACTTTCCTTTTTACCTGGGATCTTTCAATTAACCGAGACTGGACAACTTCTGAGACTGACAACTTCTTACTGCTGCCAAAACGGATGTTTGCAGATATAATGATCGGCGTTGTATATTTTTCTGTCTGTCTCTTTGTAAACAGGATTCTAACCATTTTAACGGATTTAGATTATTATATGGTCAGTATTTTTATTTGGTGCCAGAATATTAACCCATGCAGTACCGGTGGCATCGTTTTCATTATATTCCGGCAACAATTAGACGATTTTATTCAGCTTAGGAAGGATGACTACCAATTAAAATAAAAACTGCAGAATATCTCAATTAATCCTTTTAGCTATCATATATCCTTCCTAAGCTTCATAAAATCGTCTAAATGTAGCTAAAATCAAATACAAAAGGACGTCACCTGTACTGAAAGGGTTAACGCTAATTAACTTTGCTCAACATCTGACGAGAGCCCCCCCCCCCCCCCCACCCCGTGCACCTTGCTGAATAAACTCCGCATATAAATAATAACCATGAAAATATTTGGGTAGATTGCGATATTCAGTGTACTAATATAATATTGGGTACTCCGGCCTTCACATAATTATATCACTAACAAACATCGTTAAGTCAAGATTATAGACAGGTGGGAGTGGTGGTAGACGAGAGTGATGACAGGTGAGAGTGATGACAGGTGTGGGTGATGGTAGACGAGAGTGATGCCAGGTGAAAGTGATGACAGGTGTGGGTGATGGCAAACGAGTGATGACAGGTGAGGGTGATGGTAAACGAGTGATGACAGGTGAGAGTGATGACAGGTGAGAGTGATGACAGGTGAGTGATGGTAGACGAGAGTGATGACAGGTGAGAGTGATGACAGGTGTGGGTGATGGTAAACGAGAGTGATGACAGGTGAGGGTGATACCAGGTGAGTGATGACAGGTGAGGGTGATGACAGGTGAGTGTGATGCCAGGTGAGGGTGATGACAGGTGAGGATAATTACAGGTGAGAGATGACAGGTGAGAGCGATGACAGGTGAGGCTGATGACAGGTGAGAGTGATGACAGGTGAGGGTGATGACAGGTTAGGGTGATGACAGGTGAGAGTGATGCCAGGTGAAGGTGATGACAGGTGAAGATAATGACAGGTGAGGGTAATTACAGGTGAGTGTGATTACAGGTGAGGGTGATGACAGGTGAGGGTAATGACAGGTGAGTGTGATGACAGGTGAGGGTGATGACAGGTGAGGGTGATGACAGGTGAGGGTGATGACAGGTGAGTGATATCATGTGAGGGTGATGACAGGTGAGGGTGATGACAGGTACAAAGGAAATCAAGCAACAACAGGTCTAGTGACCCTTCTAGGCTGCTTGTCCTCCAAAACACTGAGGATCAAGTGTCCAAACTGGTTTAGAGTGGGTAAGGGAACATTGGAAAGGGAACTACTGCCCTGGAACTAATGTCCGTGGCAGGATTAGGAAGTTAGTAGGGGACAGATGGGTCAGTAACTGAGGGGAGGATAAAATAAAGTTATTCATTTACAAACGCAGTCAGTCGCGGGTTTGATGCGAGATATTTGTCTATGTGAAGTTTAAATTAATCAACGGTGCTGCAGTCTATAACATCTCGGGGAAGCCCATTCCATAAGTTGACAACTCGATTGAAGAAGACATTTTTAGCTTCGTGTGAGTTAAAAGATTGAGTGAGGGTGATGACAGGTGGGTGATGACAGGTGAGTGTTGACAGGTGATGACAGGTGAGTGTTGACAGGTGAGGGTGATGGCAGGTGAGTGATGACAGGTGAGGGTGATGAGAGGTGAGAGTGATGACAGGTGAGGGTGATGACAGGTGAGGGTGATGACAGGTGAGAGTGATGACAGGTGAGAGTGATGACAGGTGAGGGTGATGACAGGTGAGGGTACAAAGGAGTACAAAGGAAATCAAGCAACAACATATCTAGTGACCCTTCTAGGTTGCTTGTCCTCCAAAACACTGAGGATCAAGTGTCCAAACAGTGGTTTAGAGTGGGTAAGGGAACATTGGAAAGGGAATTACTGCCCTGGAACTAATGTCCGTGGCAGGATTAGGAAGTTAGTAGAGGACAGATGGGTTAGTAACTGAGGGGGGGATAAAATAAAGTTATTCATTTACAAACGCAGTCAGTCGCGGGTTTGATGAGAGATATTTGTCTAGGCGGAGTTTAAATTAATCAACGGTGATGCAGTCTATAACGTTTCGGGGAAGCCCATTCCACAAGTTGACAACTCAATTGAAGAAGAAATTCTTAGATTCGTGCGAGTTAAAAGATTTTCCAATAATTTTGCAACCGTTTCCCCGCGTGTAATTAGATTGGTCGATAGTGAAGTACTTACTACAGTTCATATTGTCGATGCCTTTGATGATTTTGAACACTTGAATTAAGTCACCTCTTAATCTGCGCTGGGTTAAAGGAAATAGATTTAATTCTCTAAGACGCTCTTCGTATGGTTTGTTCTTTAGGCTAGGTATAATTTTGGTAACTCTACGTTGAACTCGTTCTAGCTTGTTTATATCTTTTTGGTAATAAGGGCACCAGGATTGAACGCAGTATTCCAGAAGAGGGCGGACTAAGGAATTGTAAAGGGTTAGGATAACTTCTTTGGATTTATGCTCAAATGACCTGCCTATAAAGCCAATTATTTTGTTTGCCTTCTTAACAACTTCTGAACATTGTTGACTCGGTTTTAGGTTACTCGATATTGTTACTCCCAGATCAGGGTGATGACAGGTGAGTGATGACAGGTGAGAGTGATGACAGGTGAAGGTGATGACAGGTGAGCGTGATGACAGGTGAGAGTGATGACAAGTGAGAGTGATGACAGGTGAAGGTGATGACAGGTGAGGGTGTGAGTGATGACAGGTGAGGGTGATGACAGGTGAGAGTGATGACAGGTGAGTGATGTAAGGTGAGGGAGATGACAGGTGAGGGTGATGACAGGTGAGGGTGATGACAGGTGAGTGATGACAGGTGAGGGTGATGACAGGTGAGTGATGCCAGGTGAGAGTGATGACGGGTGAGTGATGACAGGTGAGTGATGACAGGTGAGTGATGACAGGTGAGGGTGATGACAGGTTAAATATTAAATATACCTATCTCTCTCTCTCTCATACACACTTGACATATTTAATCAATAACAATCCATATATACCAAATTATCTGTTAGTGCAGCTATACTTATGGTATGTACAGTTGTAATATGCCTTTCCCTTTTTAGAGCAATGTGGTATGATCGATTTATGGGGTTCAATATAATCAGATGAATTAACTACTGCATAACAAAATACGATCGTATGTGAAACGTGAATGTATGCTTGTATGCGTAAGTTAATATTCATGTGGGCCACTGTAAATATCATGTAAAAACTTCATGTTTTAATGAATTTGGTAAAGGCGTCAGACGGTAACTGTAATAGTTTGCTTTGTTTGCAAGTTTTACATGTTAATAGTAGTCAGATGTTTGAAATAATAAATTAAATAAAGTTTTAACATTCACATAAATAATATATAAGGATCCTTCGTAACTGACTAGTATATTATCACTGGTAGTCTGGCAGGAACTGGAGTACTATAACAAAATCATAATTGCAGCGAATTTAACTTACTCCATTTGTGTTCAGTCACTTTTATCATGAAATATGATTGAAAGGCCTATTCTTCCTTATATTCCGGCCATCAGTAGTCAAATTTATACTATGGAAGTCAGAAGGTTAAGAGAGATGGTCATTACCCATTCGAAAACTAAAGGGCCATCCAAAACTTAGTAAATTCGTCTGTTAGCCCGAATATAGTGAAAAAGGCGTTACAGACAGGTCAGGTGAAAGCTTTGAGGGCTAAGTCTTTACAACAACACCTCGTATCTACTTTTTGAAGAGTGTTGAGAGGGGAAAAGGGGTGTTGGAGTGGCTTTGGACAGTACTGAGAGTTAGCGCTCATTTGTTTGGCGAGTGTGAAGGGCTGCCAACCCTACCATGCACGACCTTGACTGCATGACTGCAAGAGGTTGCTAGGGTATGCAGTGCTTTTAATATTTGTTTTGCGGCTAAATACACTCGACTTGTTTCACTTATCTTTAACTTGATAGAATAAAACAATCAACAACTTTAAAATGGGTATTACACCATACATTGTAATAACATGATTGGTGTTTAACATTATTGAAGTCATTATGCATTTTTCATACGATTCCAAGACATTAAAGATGAGCATAAAAACATATATTTAAGATGGCGATTAATTGTTCATGTATCACCTGCAAAACTATAATATATATATTTGTAAAGTTCTTCAACATACTCGCAATGCACGTAGCTCTACGGCACTTGGTAGTTGAATACAATTAACGTTATTGAACATACCTATTTTCAAGCCCATTAAATATGACCAGTATATTAATAAAGCTTCAAGAAGGAATTAAATTACGCTGACTTTAATTATCCTGTCGAAGGTAAACAATAATAAATAGGCATAACAAAGAGTGTTTGGTATCATTCTACTGCGCAGTTCAGCTTCTTTCTTAGAAAGTTATTTACACTAACTCTTAATCCAGCAACTTTTATCTGCAACTCTAATCTGGCAATACTTTTATACAATTTCGGTCACCTATAGCAATCTTCCTTCAGCCTAGTTACCGAGACCAGTACAAAAGAAGGGTCAACATGTCGGAAGACTAAAGTTGCGGATCAAATGTTGTGAGATACTGTAATGTGGTCGTGTGTCCTCCTCACAGACGGCATCTATCTCGGGGTGCCGCGGCTCTGCAGGGTTGAGTATACTTTAGAGAGGCACGTCAAGCGGGCGAACGTACTTTGCATACAGGGATCGTTTGACGTTGACATTCGTGTTTAGACAAATTGAATACCTTGTTTTTCATTGCGCGAAAGTCGAATTAGCCTAGTTACTCGGGAGCACCTACATTCTAGCCATGGCGTGAGTATATATTGTGATTGTAAGGTTACAAACTTTTGACTAGAGTTAGGGAGCACACCCTTAATTCTATATACCAGCCTTAATCAACACAACATATAGTGAAGTGCTTATTATTTTCGCACCAGTATGTTGCACAGAAATATGATATCTGTTTCGAGGTATGCCGATGTGTTAAGGGGAGATTTCCACTTGAGGGATTTTTTTCTTGACCCCTTTCTCCCTCATGGTTAGCCCCATTGCTTTTGATATTTTAAGACATTCGCCCATTAGTTTGGTGATTTTAAGAACTTTCGCCCCATTTCTGTCAATTTTAAGACTTTTCGTGCCATTTAGATGTCGATTTTTTCCTGGCGAGCGATAGTGAGCCTGTAATTTAAGAGGAAGCGGCCTTCGGCCGGGACATTTTTCTACCGAAAAATGTACAAATTTATCTTGAAAGGGGGTCTAGGGGCTGTAATGTTAAGCTTGATGGAGGTCTAGCGAACTAACTAAAGACCTCCCCTTAATGCACCATAACAAACCGTAAGCCTACTTTCCAGGGACCAGGAGAGCTAGGTGCTATACACACACAACCTGAGATATTCCAACTTCATCTTTTAGACTTAGCCTAAGTGACTTATAAAAGAACTAGCGACGATACATTTAGTGACAACCATATATAATTCAGACCCTTAGTCGAACATTTAAGGGTCTACCAGTATTGGCAGAAGGACAAGGTATAGAATTAAGGGCGTGGTGTATAATAATATCTACAAGTGTCATATAAATTCAGCCCTTTGGGAGTCCCGAAAAGGTCTATTCTCGGAGATCATGATGTGCGGGGGTTGTAGTGGAAATTAATAGCCTAGTCAAAGGAAACAGTTACTATCTTAGCTAAACCAGTCGTAGGTAATCGTAATACCGACCCCAAGCAAGGTGTCAAACGAAAGCCGAGCCCATTTTTTTTTTTTTTTTTTTGTATGTGAAGAAAAAATATGGTTTATGGTTCAAACTAAGTCTTTGGAAGTGATCAAATGGCCAACCCAAGGCTATGTCATGTTAACTTTCTTGTATTCCTCCTCATAATCATTCGTCTTCAAACATTTCTCCGGTTTGACGCTCCCCAATAATGTGTAAAACGCGCACGTACGTATAGATCCCGTGACTTGAGAAAGAAAGAAAGAAAGAAAGATAAACTAGGAAAGATAAAGGCCGACATGGTATTGACATGCTGTGTACTGTATATGCTGATTAAGGTGAATAAACCTCTTCAATAAGTAACCTGTAGACAAACTTGATGTGTATGATAGTTTAACGTTCATGGTTTACAGCCTTTGTTCCATATAATTATAAACCGCTTATGTGTAAGTAAATATCTATGAAGAGGAAAAATGTGCAGGGAATATAGGTGCACTAATTGTTCATATTGTTGTTTTACAGCCTCCTTTTCTCTCTTTCTCTGGCTTGTATCCATTCGGCCCCATTCAGCCAACTGTTTTAAGATGTTTATCCCCATCCAGGTGTCGATTTCTTCCTGGCGAGCGATACCGAGCCAGCATTGGTATGGAGAAATCCGGCTTCGCCGGACACATTTTTCTATCGAAAAATGTACAAATTTAGCTTGCTGTCAAAACAAAACAAAATATATGCTGGCTCGCTACCGCTCGCCAGGAAAATATTGACACCTGGATGGGGTAAACGTCTTAAAACAGTAGGCTGAATGGGGCCGAATGGATACAAGCCAAAGAGAGAGGGAAAGAAAGATAAAATAAAGCGTGGGTTCCCTTAAAATGAAATATATATCTGCAAGGAGGAAAATATGTAGGAAGAAGAATGGTAAAACACGAATTATTATACCATAATGTGTGATAATAAGAGCAGCTGAGTTCTACCGTAAATATATGAAAGAATACAATCGATCTCCTCCCACGGCCAATTGACCACTTGCGAGTTTCAGGCTATAAGGAAGTTGGAGCTGTTGTTGGTGTTGTTGTTGTTCCCCAAGCTGCCTGGCCGAACAGCCCCAAGGCCCCGAGCAATTCCAAGGCCATAACCGAGCGCCCCCACAGAACCCTCCCTGACGACCACAATAAAGCCTGGGTGACCGAAGCCACTCATGGCGGGGAGCTGAGGAGGGTGCGGAAACGCCCGGGAAACGTTGTAGACATCGATAGTAAATAGAAATGCAATAATAATGTAGGTTTCTGATGGCTAAAAAGTATGTTTAATTGGGTTTTATGTATTTATAGAGGTAGTACAACCATTGTATAGCTGGTAAATCTGCCCATTATCCTGGTCTACAGATCCAACTTCCTTATAGAACGAAACTCGCAAGTGGTCAATTTATATAGACTCGTGGATTATCGGTAATTATGGATGAATGGATAAAATGGATATATGATTATGTGATCGTGGATATTCAAGACTCCCACCTTACTACAGCCACCTGACCTGAAGATATAAACAAAGTCTTAATGGTCAAATAATGTTTCAGAGCTGGTAACAGATGGACTACCTAATTAACTGATTATAGCCTAGTCAGAAACAGAAATGAAGGAAACAAAATACCAAAGTTTGAAGATGTGGGAGGGAAAATAGGTGGAGGATGTGGGAGGGAAAGCAGGCAAACATATGAACGAATAGAGTGGAATACTTAAGAAGCTTGTGTACTACTTAAGATAACAAAAACAAAACAAAAATGGCTGCTGCTGCTGATACAATTAAACTTGATTTAAGTGTGTGTACGTTCTTGGTCTTAATGTTGCTTAAATTATGAAGATCTAAAACTAATTAAAAATATACAATGCAGACGATTATATTAAGCTCAGGAAGGATATAAATAAAACGGGTACATACTTTCTCACGGGAGATTTCCACCTGAGGGATTTTTTTCTGGACTCCTTTCTCCTTCATGTTTAGCCCCATTGTTTTTCTAATTTTAAGACGTTCGCCCCATTGTTTTGACGATTTTAAGAACTTTCAACCCATTTCTATCAATTTTAAGACCTTTCGTGCCATTTAGGTGTCGATTTTATCCTGGCGAGCGATAGCGAGCCTGTAATTTAAGAGGAATCGGCTTTCAGCCGGGACATTTTTCTACCGAAAAATGTACAAATTTATCTTGAAGGGGCTCAAGGGGGTGTAATCTTAAGCTTGCAGGATATCTAGGGACCAAACTAAAAATCTTAAGTCTTCTATTCCTCAAAATCTTTCCTAAACTGATTAAGATGGACCAAGGAAAGCTCATAATATAAGAACACAGGAACGCCATCCCAGTATAACCCCTTCTGTACCGGTGATGTACTTTGCATTATATTCTGGCCACTATTAGACGATTGTGTACAGCTTAGGAAGGACGTCTACTCATTAACCCCTTCACCACCATGACTTCTTTTTATCTTTTATTCTGGCTAAAGTTAGACGATTTTATGCAGTTTAGGAACGATCTACGTTATTCAGAGGGTATATCGAGATCGCATTTACCCCTTTGAGTCCTAGAGGTATATTATAAGGTAAATAAAATCGTCTAATGGTAACTAGAATAAGATGAAAATTACGTCATGGTGGTGAAGGGGTTTTAAATGGCTACAGACCATCTCAATTAATCCTTTTTAGCTACCATATATCCTCCTAAGCTTCATAAAATCATCTAAATGCAGCTGAAATAATACAAAAGACATCACGGTTCAGAAGGGGATAAGAGTTGAACATGAACGGTACAGGAGAGGGTGGTGGCTGGTGGGTTGTGGGTAGTGTTACGCGCCGAACATGCCAGAACTTTCATGACCACACCCATATTTTATTACCGGTACGTTTAACTCAAATTTAAGCCGCCTGACAACAGCATATTTGATATTGGTTATTAGCGAAAGCCAAACATATCAAATAGCATGCTGTTGCCAGGCGAAGGCATAATCTGTTTAATATAGTAGCTTATCTCACATCATTTCTCTCTCTCTCTCTCTCTCTCTCTCTCCGTATAACAATATAATGTAGTCTATTATAATGCACGTGTATTTATTCCATATTTATAAGTAAAGCAAATTACTATGAACAAAGAACACTGGAACGGTTGTGACTATACTCTGTTCCAAATAAGTAGGCCAACACTCGTGTACATAATAACCCCTTTAACTTACAAACGACTAGAGTAATAGTTAATATTTCTACCGGTACCATTTGGGAAGGGTCAGCCAGGGAATAGGTGTGGACAATTATGGCCTCGTTGCTCTAGCCCTTTTGGAGTTATAGCCTAGAGGTTAGGGTTCACGATTTCTGGCCTACCTATTTGGAACAGGGTGTAATGTGTGTATTTGTAGAGCAAATAGGGCGAAATGTGATGAAAGTGCGGTTGGGGAGAAACACTAGTAGAAGTACCAGATTTCTCATTTTAACCATCGCAGTGATATATATATATATACCGGTATATATATATATATATATATACATACATACATATAGGCTACTGTATACATATATAAAAATATATATATATATATAAATATATATATATATATATATATATATATATATTTATATATATATATATATATATATAACTAATACACGGGAGCCACTAATTGCTTTATACTCTCAGCCGGGCTCGAACTACCGACAGTCAGGACGAGTGTTCATGTTTTAATCAACTCGACCACGGCGTGATCAAGACAGTATTCTTTATCACGCCGTGGTAGAGTTGATTAAAGTATGGACTCACGTCCTGATTGTCGGTGGATTGAGTCCCGGCTGAGAGTAAAAACATTATGTACTGTACATACCTGTGCATGACGTAACCAATAACAATCCATGCAAGTAGTTAACCCCTTCTGTACCGGCGACGTATTATTAATGTTATTCCAGCTATTATTAGACGATTATATTCAGTTTAGTAAGGGCCTGTATTAATTAACATGTTTCGAACTATCACACTTAACCCTATTAACTACCACAGATCCGTCCAAAACTCCACAAACTCGTCTAATATAGCTATAAGAATATTAAAAAATACGTCGCCGATACAGAAGGGGTTAAATGTTTACCAATAATAATAATCCATATTCGTAGCCAGTTAAGCCAGGCGATCTCCTGTGACAATAATCATGATACCGAACTGATGTGTTGAAGGTCATTGACATTTACAAAAGACATACCCTTAAGGGGGGGGGGGACCTTTTTTTTTTCTTTCTTTCACTCCTTTTCTCTCTTTCTCTGGCTTGTATCCATTCAGCCCCATTCAACCAACTGTTTTAAGACGTTTATCCCCATCCAGGTGTAGATTTCTTCCTTTCGAGCGACAGCCAGCCAGCATTGTATGGAGAAATCCGGCTTTGCCGGAGAAATTTTTCTATCGAAAATTGTACAAATTTAGCTTTCTGTCAAAACATAAATATATATATGCTGGCTCGCTACCGCTCGCCAGGAAAATATTGACACCTGGATGGGGGTAAACGTCTTAAAACAGTAAGCTGAATGGGGCCGAATGGATACAAGCCAAAGAGAGAGGGAGAAAAAGATAAAAAAAAAAAGCGAGGTGGGCTCCCTTAACTTCATGTATACTTGGTTTAATGCCATTATCAGATAAGCCAGATAAAGCAGCGAGGTGGTTTATACTATTACTCACGGACGGGATGCACACATACCACCACCAGTCTGAACGGTTATGTACACTCCAGCTGCTTTTCTTTTCCTAGCCTAAACTAATTCAATCTAATATCCGAACTTAACCTGAACGAATGCATCATCTATCTATCGGTCTACCTATTGCCAGACACCTTGATCTCCGAAGGGGAGGACATAATACTGTGTATATATATATACAGAGAGAGAGAGAGAGAGAGAGAGAGAGAGAGAGAGAGAGAGAATGGGAGAACGAGTGCGAGCGAGAACGAGAGCTAGGGAGAGGGAGAGAAAGGAGGAGAGGGGGGGGGGGGTTAGTGCAGAGCGTACTTGCACGTGTGGGAGGGAGGGAGAGGGAGGGAGGGTAGTGTGTGGGTGTGTGGTGAGAGGACCAGGCATGTTCCTTGCATGTTGGAGTACCAGGCATATCACACTATCTACTCCACACTTCACTTCTTGTATCACAAGATTTGAGGGACCCCACCAAGCTTTTTTATCTTTCTCTCTTTCTCTGGCTTGTATCCATTCGGCCCCATTCAGCCAACTGTTTTAAGACGTTTATCCCCATCCAGGTGTCGATTTTATCCTGACGAGCGATAGCGAGCCAGCATTGTATTGAGAAATCCGGCTTCGCCGGAAAAAAAATTCTATCGAAAAATGTATAAACTTTCCTTGCTGTCAAAACAAAAATATATATATGCTGGGTCGCTACCGCTCGCCAGGAAAATATTGACACCTGGATGGGGGTAAACGTCTTAAAACAGTATGCTGAATGGGGCCGAATGGATACAAGCCAAAGAGGGAGAAAAAGAGAAAAAAAAGCGAGATGGGCTCCCTTAACACTTTCTTGTGACTATCAATTGACAATTATATTTATCTCGGAGAGGAATAGAGGATCTATAAGAATCGAAAGGATCATTGAGTATACTTACTTCTGGAATTTCGATGTTAGTATACTATAGTCTATTCGCTGTAAGTAGGCGAGAAATCATGACCTCTAACCTCTGTAACTCAAAAACTACTAGAGTAATCGAGTTAATATTTATACCATTTGGGAAGAGTCAGTCAAGGAATACATGTGGGAATTTACAGCCAATTTGCTCTATCCCTTTTTGAGTTCCAGACGATAGAGGTCATGATTTCTCGTCTACTTACAACGAATATACTATAGGTTCGAGTCCTTGGAGTGCCACATGTATTAGTTGATTTCATTAATTGCGTTTAGAAGTAAAGTTGGTTGGTGAAAAGATATACTAATTCTACAAGACCTTAAGCTTAATAACATTGGCTTGTGTTACCCAGAGGAAATATAAGCTACCGGTACTGTATTGAAGTTATTAGAATTAAGGGAGCCCACCTCGCTTTTTTTCTCTTTCTCTCCCTCTCTCTTTGGCTTGTATCCATTCGGCCCCATTCAGCCTACTGTTTTAAGACGTTTACCCCATCCAGGTGTCAATATTTTCCTGGCGAGCGGTAGCGAGCCAGCATATATATATTTTTGTTTTGACAGCAAGCTAAATTTGTACATTTTTCGATAGAAAAATGCCGGATCTCTCCATACAATGCTGGCTCGCTATCGCTCGCCAGGAAGAAATCGACACCTGGATGGGTATAAACGTCTTAAAACAGTTGGCTGAATGGGGCCGAATGGATACAAGCCAGGGAATACTAGGATAGATTAGGTAAGGTTGTTAGGTTAGGCTAATGGGTATTTATCAAGGAAACTGGCCAACTTTTATTTCGTGATTTTTTGTGTTGGTTTTTGCTAGTTTTCATCATTATACAGTGGTTGTCATTAATTAGAATCTCCGGAAAAACCGTTTTCAATTACTTTGAAAAAGTGAATATTTACCTCCTGTTATCCACAGCCAAAGCTGAAGATTGCGGAGTAAATACCGTAGACTTCATTCAAGTTTTTTTTTTTTTTGCGACCGTCAACCTTTTATTAAGTAAATACCAAACCAGCGGGGGTGTGGGGGCGGCAGCCCCCACCTAATATTATTATGTTCCTATACTAGTTGTTAATATACTAGGTTAGGTTAGGTAAGGTTGTTAGGTTAGGCTAATATTACCCCTTATTTTCGTCTTTTACCCCTCAATTTCCCTGTACTTCATAGCCCTCCCCACTATCGGGGTGGGGGGGGGGGGGGGGGGGGGCGTATCTTAAGATTGTTGGATAATGGGGAAAACGTTTTTTCCGGAGATTCTAATTAATGACAACCACTGTATAATGATGAAAACTAGCTAAAACTAAAACCAAAAATCACGAAATAAAAGTTGTCCAGTTTCCTTGATATTTTCCGGCTAATGTCCTTTCAAAGGGGTATAGGCGGTAAATTTACAGTTATACTACCCCTCCCCCACTACCCACCACCACCTCCCCCCTTCAAAACACGCATTTTAGCAGCGTGTGTTTGGATGGTTCAACAGATGCGGAAACTGGAAATAAACGTATTTTGATAAAAATGTATCAACCAGATACGAGTTTTTCAGGTAATTTGTTGTTTTTTATTTTTTATTTGATATACAGTGTTGTTTAATACCGAGGACCGTCGCATTTTAGTATTTTTAACATTAGCCTAACCCAACCTAACCTAACTTAACCTAAACTAACCGAAAACTACCCTGTCTCGCGACTGGTCTAAACCCAGCTCACGTTCCCTGTGTATGGGTGCGCGACGGTCTAAACCCAGCTCACGTTCCCTGTGTATGGGTTCGCGAAGGTTTGTAATACTTCGATGCATCTATTTCAAAACAAATATACATTTCCGCGCATCATCAAACCATAAGTCTACTACTAATAATATTAATCCATTAGTACCAACAGAATAGCGACAAAATAGGGGTAGTATAACTGTAGATTTATCATACTTAGCCTATAATAAAATAAATACTTATAAATCTATAATACTAGGTTAGGTTAGGTTAGGGTAATGTATTTTTGTATCCAAAGGCAGTCAAAATAGACGGGAACATGATGGTGAGCGTCCGCGTAGTGTAAACGTCTTGTTTACACTACGCGGACGCTCACCGGGCGGTACACCCGGTAACTACGGTACATTATTGCCTATATAACTACAAAGAATATAACAAGGAAAACATGAAAAATACATTTGGTGATTAGGCCTAGGATATTTCACCATAATATGGGTGTAGCGCTAGGCTCCCGTTTTCTCTCACGAGCCAAGACAAGATTGTTCCGTTTTCTAAACAACAAAAACAACAATGCTACAATCGTAGGCTATAGGCTAGCCTACTTTGTAAACATTGATTAAAACCACGGCCATAATTCCTAGCCTACATCAGCTTAAGAAAGTAATGAGTTCGCCAAATACAGTACCGGCAGTTGATGCAAACAAAAACAAGCAGTAGGCCTACTTACCACAAAACCTGCATCTCCGCCACCAATAAATCTCCTTAGTTCTCGCCTTTCTCTTCTTATTTCTGCTTCAACGGTAGCTTCAACAATGGCACACGAGATTCAAGTACACGCACACGCAAGTCTATAGCAACTGGCACTGTATTACGAGCATAAATCGCGAATTATTGAAGACTGGCGAAAACACGGGATCGTTTGTTTTGGTCTGTACCAGACAGTTCAGTTGATCTGCGGGGAAGCTATAGGCCTTTACAACGGCGCCTCCCTTTTTTTATTTTTATTTTGTTATCTTCTTTGGGTCGTGCTTATTTGTTTTTATTAACTTCACCACAACACCAAACACCTCCAATGAAATTAATGAACGCACATGTGCGATCCACCAGGATTATTCGTCTAGTTTGCGCGTGTTTGTTTTTCTTGTTAGTTTTTGATTGATTCATAGATCATTGTTTAATCTTGAAATGTTTGTAATTAAATGTACCAATGCAACGTTAAATTATCACCGTCTGCCAATGAGAGCTTCTTTGCGGGGATTTGACTTATATTTTAATCTGTGCTCGGGCTTTCTACTGTAATTAGTTTCTGATTCTTCAATTGAATGTATAATTACTTGATGTCTACTTGTGTTCTATTATTATGATACTGGCAGGCGATTTTATTCAACCTAGGAGCAAAATATCCGTATCAAGAGTTAGTGAGTTAACCCTTTCAAGATCAGAATACGCAGTTCTTTTCCGTTTTCTGGTTATTATCACACGATTTTATTCAGATTAGGGAAGGTATATGGAAATCAGAGGGTTAATTGAGGCTGTCTTTACCCTTATAATACCCTCAAATCCTCAATAATATGACGAAAAACTATCATAAAAAACCCTAATACGTCAGATCAGATAGTGTTAATGCTGAGTCTAGAGTCTAGACATTCCAAACAAACTCCTCATTATTCTCTCTCTCACTATCTATCCATCTATCTATCTATTTATCTATCTATCAATCTATCTCAAACTAATTACTCTCGCTCTCACTATCTATCCGTGTATCTATCTATCTATCTATGTACGCATCTATTTCACAAACTACTCATTACTCTCTCTCTCTCTCTCTCTATCAATCTATCTATTATCTAAGTGTAAATCTATCTATGTATCTCAACTCTCTCTCTCTCTCTCTCTCTCTCTCTCACACACATAGACCAACTACCTGCACAATGGAGCTGATAACTATACTCAATAAATAGGTGTGGACATTTACAGCCCATTTGCTCCAGCCCTTCCTGATTTACAAGGGACTAGGTAGGGTGTCACAATGAACAGGCTATTGATTATCCATTTATTTATATAGCATACATTTATTATACGTGGCATTTCTCCTAATATCATGTTTTTAGCTATTCGTTTCTTCCCTTTTATCCTCTTCCTTCTTTTCCTTTTGTTTCTCCTGTGTACTCATCCTCTTCTTCGTCATGTATCCTCCTCCTGTGAAAAAGGAAAACATTAGTCACATCCCAACAAAAGAAGGAACAAACTCTACATAACAAACATTGGGAACCTGATAAAAACACGGTATACTTATAAAAACAGACAACATAATATTATATAATAAACACCATATGAGGTGGAGCACATTGTTGACAACGGTTCGCATAATATTATAGCTTCATTAGGCCAATGTACTCCAAATATTGAGATAAAAGATATGCTATACCAAATGACAAAAAATCCAAATATATAGCAGTTTAAAACAATCTCAGTAACACAAATAGGACAGCAACTTCAAATAATAAAACGAATACAACTCCCGAAAAAAAAGAGGAAAGCTATTAAATAAAAAGAAAACAAAGGGCAACCACTAAAAGATGCCAACACCAACAGCAAGACACCTAGCCTACTCCTAACAATAGTGTTAGGAAAGCAACTCTAAATAGACGGTGATGATGACTGATGATTAATAATGAGTATGATGTTAGTAAAGATGATTATGGTGACTGATAATGATTTAATGATGGAAAGGATGATTTATATATAATGGCTATGATACTGTCTTAGTAATGATTATTAGGGTTTTGATACTATCTATGACTATGGTGATAGTATTGAGATACATTCACTTAATGATATTCACGAGGATGGGTATGTTCTTTCTAGGATCGTCCATTTCATGCTAAATGTAATCAAAGTATCTCAATGCCTAGGTTCGGTGTAGTACAGTACATGCAATCGTCTTTATCATAATGTTATATCAATATTATATAAGTTGTATGGGTGTAAGTATTTCTTCTATCTATGGCAAAACATATATAAATACAAAAACAAAATTAAATACAAAATTAATTGACTTAGAAAGATCAATATCGTGTGTGGTACCCCAGGCCAGGGTTAACAGTGCACCAGGATCCAACCATTGATCTACCAGACTTCAAATGATGGCAGTGATAATGGCGCAAGTCGACCATGATAATATAGCGTAGTACTGTCAGTCACCTCCGTATGTTCATCCAAAACAGAGGCCGGGTTACGGTGACTTGAGGTACTGGGCATGGTGATTACAGTGACCTAGTACTATTACTGTTGGTCATGGTAAGCGAGGGTCAAAGCACGAACCATCATATGACCTGTTGGTGAGTCATCCTAGGTCATCACCAGGACACGTAGGATATGGTCACTCGGATACCACACACGATTAACAGTTATTTAGTAGGTTAAAATAGGACTTCAGAGGCTATCAACCCTTCCGGATTATTAAGCCAGCACACTGTAAGTCAAGTACATTTTCAGGAATGGAGCCCCTTATTGAGAACCCCAGTACCTTGATTAATTAACAGGTAAACACGAGTTGTTACGATGTTTGTTTTTTTGTATATACAAATAGCCTAATACTAAGCGTTTCATAGTTCGGGCTTGGGATAAAATGAGAATGTGGAAATAACTGAAAAGTTGATAGAATGAATATATACACCTGAAGAATATGTATAAATTTTGTTCTAGTGATGATGATGATAGGTATGTTTTCCGTGTGGGAAAGAGGTTTGGGGGGGGGGGGTAATGAAAGACAAGGAAATGACAGAAAAAAAACATAAATAAATAAATAAATAATAAATGGCCAATACTAGGCTACTAGGCAAACCCAAGAGAGAGTGTGTGAGAGGAAAGCAAAGACAAAATTGAAAATAGGAAAGACAAATACACATGATAATAGACCAAAAATAATGAAGACAAAAAATACAAAATACCAGCATATGTTACAGATTGCACACCAAATAATTCCAACGCAGAGCACAACAACTACGTAGTATCCACCTTCAAGGCACACAGACAACTGAATACCCCCTACAGATTCTCCGAACTATATGGTATCGAATCAGCTGGTTACGAATTCACGGAACTAACCATGCACTGCTAGAAATCGAGGTCATAAAAAGTGTATGAGTAAAAATGTTAAAGGGTATAGAATTGATATGTATAATCATTGGGTATATTGATGGTGATATACCTTCTTATTCCTAAACACATAAACTCATTGGATATAATGATAGTGAATTACCTCTGTATCCTTTATTATGAGATAGGAGTGAATTACCTCTGTATCCTTATATGAGATGGGTCTATTAATACTAATATATCCAATGATTACAGAAGATATATACAATATGTACTAGAGAGTGTTAACCTAAATAGTATACTAACCCTAATAAATTAACTACAGAGAGAGACAGAGTGAGTGAGTGAGTCCAGAACCTAAGACAAAGCCAAGTAGTTCCCCGCGCGATTTTCAGGTTCAGAGCTTCATAGGAGAGGGCTGCTCGGTCTGAGAGGTTTAATGCCGCGACTCACTATTTGGCAGGTTCGGAATAAAAAAGTGGATTTGGCGCGATTTGCTGACATGGTGATGAGATCCAAGATTTCATATTTTAGATTTAGATTTTGTACTTTTTTATTTTTTATAATTATTTTATTATTGGTATCGTTTATTATTTGTTTTATTATCATTATTAATATTATTATTATTGTTGTTATTCTCATTCTTATTTGTATTATTTGTTTGTATTATTATTATTGAATTATTATATTTGGCAATTATTATATATATATATATATATATATTATATATATATATATATATATATATATATATATATATATATATATATATATATATATATATATATATATATATATATATATATATATATATATATATATATATATTATCTCTATCTCTGATTATTATTGATTTATATTTTTGTGATCACAAAATGCATGTGATTGTATTGTATAATCAGTATTAGAATATATTTATACTTATTACATATCTAACTACGTGTATGAGTTTTCCTTTAGCATATAGTTTAGCTAAATGCGAAATTATATAGTTTTCACTCTTTCAATCGCCTTCCACATCCTTTTGTAACGTATATAGTATATTATTGGAGAGTTACATAGAGTTACATCAGTACACAGACTGTACAGACCTTGCAGTCCCTATACTAGGCAGTCTGTACTTAATCCTAAAATGGGATTTGCTACAAAGTGGATGGTAAAGGTAGAAAAGCAGAAGGCTCTCTCCCCACCCACCACATCCTCCGAAATGGGTCAGCATGACATTTAGTTGGGTATACAGGACCCTCAACAGAATGATAACATTTCTAGTTGAGAAATATTGTTATACTACTGACGATTAACCCAACATTTTATTGTTATTTTGTTTTTGTTTACCTAAAATACTCTAAACCTTGAAATGGATGTCTACCCTCTTTTCTAATGTGTCAGAGAGAGAGAGAGAGAGAGAGAGAGAGATGGATACATAGATAGATAGATAAGTAGATAGATAGATATATAGATACTAATGAAGTGCACTTTCTGTGAGTCTTCTGTCTGTCTGTTTGCGTGAGAGTGAGTGAATGTGAGAGTGAGAGAGATAAAGAAAGAGAGTGAGTGAGTGCAGAACCTAAGATATACCTTCCTATTCTTATATTCTTAAACTAATTGGATATAATGATAGTGAATTACCTCTACATCCTTATATGAGATGGGTCTATTAATACTAATATATCTAATGATTACATAAAATATATACAAATATTTCTAGGAGTGTTAACCTAAATGGTATATTAACCCTAATAAATGAACTACAGAGAGAGAGATAGAGAGAGAGAGTGAATGAGAGTGAGAGTGAGTGAGTCCAGAACCTAAGACAAAGCCAAGTAGTTCCCCGCGCGATTTTCAGGTTCAGAGCTTCATAGGAGAGGGCTGGTCGGTCTGAGAGGGTTAATGCCGCGACTCACTATTTGCCAGGTTCGGAATGAAAAGGTGGATTTGGCGCGATTTGCTGACCTGGTGATGAGATCCAATATTTCATATTTTAGATTTAGATTTTGTACTTTTTATTTTTTATAATTATTTTATTATTGGTATCGTTTATTAATTGTTTTATTATCATTATTAATATTATTATTATTGTTGTTATTATTATTATTATTTGTATTATTTGTTTTTATTATTATTATTGAATTATTATTATATTTGGCAATTATTATATATATATATATACCGGGTATATATATATATATATATATATATATATATATATATATATATATATATATATATATATATATATATATATATATATATATATATATATATATATATATATATATATATATATATATATATATATATATATATATATATATATATATATATTATCTTTATCTCTGATTATTATTGATTTATATTTTTGTGATCACAAAATGCATGTGATTGTATTGTATACTCAGTATTAGAATATATTTATACTTATTACATATCTAACTACGTGTATGAGTTTTCCTTTAGCATATAGTTTAGCTAAATGCGAAATTATATAGTTTTCACTCTTTCAATCGCCTTCCACATCCTTTTGTAACGTATATAGTATATTATTGGAGAGTTACATAGAGTTACATCAGTACACAAACTGTACAGACCTTGCAGTCCCTATACTAGGCAGTCTGTACTTAATCCTAAAATGGGATTTGCTACAAAGTGGATGGTAAAGGTAGAAAAGCAGAAGGCTCTCTCCCCACCCACCACATCCTCCGAAATGGGTCAGCATAACATTTAGTTGGGTATACAGGACCCTCAACAGAATGATAACATTTCTAGTTGAGAATTATTGTATATTACTGACGGTTAACCCAACATTTTATTTACTTTTTTTTTTTTTTTTTTTCTTTTTTTTTTTACCTAAAATACTCTAAACCTTGAAATGGATGTCTACCCTCTTTTCTAATGTGTCAGAGAGAGAGAGAGAGAGAGAGAGAGAGAGAGAGAGAGATGGATAGATAGATAGATAAATAGATAGATAGATATATAGATACTAATGAAGTGCACTTTCTGTGAGTCTTCTGTCTGTCTGTTTGCGTGAGAGTGAGTGAATGTGAGAGTGAGAGAGATAAAGAAAGAGAGTGAGTGAGTGCAGAACCTAAGATATACCTTCCTATTCTTATATTCTTAAACTAATTGGATATAATGATAGTGAATTACCTCTACATCCTTATATGAGATGGGTCTATTAATACTAATATATCTAATGATTACATAAAATATATACAAATATTTCTAGGAGTGTTAACCTAAATGGTATACTAACCCTAATAAATGAACTACAGAGAGAGAGAGTGAATGAGAGTGAGAGTGAGTGAGTCCAGAACCTAAGACAAAGCCAAGTAGTTCCCCGCGCGATTTTCAGGTTCAGAGCTTCATAGGAGAGGGCTGGTCGGTCTGAGAGGTTTAATGCCGCGACTCACTATTTGGCAGGTTCGGAATAAAAAGGTGGATTTGGCGCGATTTGCTGACCTGGTGATGAGATCCAATATTTCATATTTTAGATTTAGATTTTGTACTTTTTATTTTTTATAATTATTTTATTATTGGTATCGTTTATTAATTGTTTTATTATCATTATTAATATTATTATTATTGTTGTTATTATTATTATTTGTATTATTTGTTTTTATTATTATTATATTATATTATTATTATATTTGTTTATTATATATATATATATATATATATATATATATATATATATATATATATTATCTCTATCTCTGATTATTATTGATTTATATTTTTGTGATCACAAAATGCATGTGATTGTATTGTATACTCAGTATTAGAATATATTTATACTTATTACATATCTAACTACGTGTATGAGTTTTCCTTTAGCATATAGTTTAGCTAAATGCGAAATTATATAGTTTTCACTCTTTCAATCGCCTTCCACATCCTTTTGTAACATATAGTATATTATTGGAGAGTTACATAGAGTTACATCAGTACACAGACTGTACAGACCTTGCAGTCCCTATACTAGGCAGTCTGTACTTAATCCTAAAATGGGATTTGCTACAAAGTGGATGGTAAAGGTAGAAAAGCAGAAGGCTCTCTCCCCACCCACCACATCCTCCGAAATGGATCAGCATAACATTTAGTTGGGTATACAGGACCCTCAACAGAATGATAACATTTCTAGTTGAGAATTATTGTATATTACTGACGGTTAACCCAACATTTTATTGTTACTTTTTTTTTTTTTTTTTTTTTTACCTAAAATACTCTAAACCTTGAAATGGATGTCTACCCTCTTTTCTAATGTGTCAGAGAGAGAGAGAGAGAGAGAGAGAGAGAGAGAGAGACAGATGGATAGATAGATAGATAAATAGATAGATAGATATATAGATACTAATGAAGTGCACTTTTTGTGAGTCTTCTGTCTGTCTGTTTGCGTGAGAGTGAGTGAATGTGAGAGTGAGAAAGATAAAGAAAGAGAGTGAGTGAGTGCAGAACCTAAGATATACCTTCCTATTCTTATATTCTTAAACTAATTGGATATAATGGTAGTGAATTACCTCTACATCCTTATATGAGATGGGTCTATTAATACTAATATATCTAATGATTACATAAACTATATACAAATATTTCTAGGAGTGTTAACCTAAATGGTATGTTAACCCTAATAAATTAACTAAAGAGAGAGAGAGAGAGAGAGAGAAAGAGAGTGAGAGTGAGTGAGTCCAGATTAAGGCAAACCCAAGTAGTTCCCCGCGCGATTTTCAGGTTCAGAGCTTCATAGGAGAGGGCTGCTCGGTCTGAGAGGTTTAATGCCGCGACTCACTATTTGGTAGGTGTCGACTAAAAATGTTGATTTGGAAGGATTTGCTGCCTTGGTTCTGAGAATCGATATTTCAGATATTATATTCATATATTTGCTTTATATTTGTGTATTATCATTTTATTATTATTATTGTTGTTCTTATTATTATAATTAATAACTAATTATTATTTGTATTATTATAATAATTATTATTATTATTACTATTATTATTATTATTGTTATTATTATTATTATTTCTATTAGTGTTATTATTATTATTTATATTATTGTTATTATTTATAAGGTTATCATTATTGTTAGTATTATCATTGCTATTATTATTATTATTTACATTATTAATATTCTCTCTCTCTCTCTCTCTCTCTCTCTGTCTATCTATCAATCTATCTATGTATCTATCTATCTCTCTCTCTGATAATTATTATTGTTCTATTTGTGATCACGAAATGCCTGTGATTGTGTTATATAATCATTATTTGAATATATTTATACTTATTACATATACGTATAACTATTCCTGTATGAATTTTTCTTTAACATATACTGTATATTAGCTATATGCGATATTATATAGTTTTCATTTTTGCAATCGTCTTTAACATCCTTATGTAACGTATACAGTATATTATTAGAGAGTTACATAGTGTTACATAACTACACAGACTGCACAGACCTTGCGTTCCCTACTAAGCCGTCCATGTATTTAATTATAAGATGATAGTTGCTACAAAGTGGATGGTAAAGGCAGAAAAGAAGTAGGCTCTCTCCCCACCCACCACACCCTCATGAAATATAGTTGGGAGAACAAGGCCCTCAACAGAATGAGAAAATATCTACTGGAAAATTGAAGAAAGTTGAGAAATAATATATTATATACTATTTACGCTTAACCCAACATGTTATTATTGTTATTATTTCCTTTGCTTTACCTATAATACTCAAAGCCTCTTAGAAATGGATGTCTATCCTCCTTTTGAATGTGTCAATTGCATTGCATTGTACAATTTTCTCTGGTAATTTTTGAGAGAGGGAGAGAAAGAGAGAGAGAGAGAGATAGATAGATAGATATCTACTAATAAAGGTTACTTTCTGTGAGTATATTGTCTGTCTGTTTGCTCACGAACTACTCCCTCAGTTTTCAAGATGAAGAGCCCATACTTCGCATGCATACTAAGGCGGGGGGGGGGGGGGCAAAGCCCCCAATAACTCCCTCAGTTTTCAAGATGGAGAGCCCATACTTGGCATGCATACTAAGGGGTTGCCAGAATAGGTTTTAAGTGGGGGGAGCGGGGAACCCCCCCTCTCCCCCCCCCCCAACTCCCTCAGTTTTCAAGATGGACATATTTGGCATGCATAGTAAGGGGGTGCCAGAATAGGTTTCAAGCGGCATTGGCATTAGTAAAGAAGTTGAGAAATATTGTTTACTACTGACAGTTAGCCCAACATTTTATTATTACTTGTTTTTTCCTCTCTTTTTTTTTTTTTTTTTTTTTTTACCTAAAATACTCTTAACCTCCTTGCAATGGATGTCTACCCTCTTTTCGAATATGCCAATTGTATTGTATTGTACAACTTTCTCTGACAATTTATGAGAGAGAGAGAGAGAGATTAATAGATAGATAGATATATAGATACTAATAAAGTGCACTTTCTGTGAGTCTTCTGTCTGTCTGTTTGCGTGAGTGAGCGAGTGTGAGAGTGAGAGAGATAAAGAGAGAGAGAGAGAGCGAGTGAGTGCAGAACCTAAGATATACCTTCCTATTCTTATATTTACAAATTAATTGGATATAATGTGTGAATTACCTCTACATCCTTATATGAGATGGGTCTATTAATACTAATATATCCAATGATTACAGAAAATATATACAAATATTTCTAGGAGTGTTAACCTAAATAGTATACTAACCCTAATAAATTAACTACAGAGAGAGAGAGAGAGAGTGTGTGTGTGTGTGAGAGAGAGTGAAAGTGAGTGAGTCCAGAACCTAAGACAAAGCCAAGTAGTTTCCCGCGAGATTTTCAGATTCAGAGCTTCATAGGAGAGGGCTGCTCGGCCTGAGAGGTTTAATGCCGCGACTCACTATTTGGCAGGTTCGGAATAAAAAGGTGGATTTGGCGCGATTTGCTGACATGGTGATGAGATCCAAGATTTCAGTTTTAGATTTAGATTTTGTACTTTTTATTTTCATAATTATTGTATTATTGGTATCGTTTATTATTTTTGTTATTATCATTAATATTATTATTATTGTTGTTGTTGTTGTTGTTTTTTTTTTTTTTTTTTTTTTTATATTATTATTGAATTATCATATTTGGCAGTTATTATTATTATATATATATTTTTTTCGCTCTCTCTCTCTGATGATTATTATTGATTTATAATTTTGTGATCACAAAATGCATGTGATTGTATTATATAATCATTATTAGAATATATTTATACTTATTACATATATAACTATACGTGAATGAGTTTTCCTTTATCATATAGTTTAGGTAAATGCGAAATTATATAGCTTTCACTCTTTCAATCGCCTTCCACATCCTTTTGTAACGTATATAGTATATTATTGGAGAGTTACATAGAGTTACATCAGTACACAGACTGTACAGACCTTGCAGTCCCTATACTAGGCAGTCTGTACTTAATCCTAAAATGGGATTTGCTACAAAGTGGATGGTAAAGGTAGAAAAGCAGAAGGCTCTCTCCCCACCCACCACATCCTCCGAAATGGGTCAGCATGACATTTAGTTGGGTATACAGGACCCTCAACAGAATGATAACATTTCTAGTTGAGAAATAGTGTATACCACTGACGGTTAACCCAACATTTTATTAGTATTTTTGTTTTTTTTTGTTTACCTAAAATACTTTAAACCTTGAAGTGGATGTCTACCCTCTTTTCGAATGTGTCAATTGTATTGCATTGTTCAACTTTCTCTGGCAATTTATGAGAGAGAGAGATAGAGGGGGAGAGAGAGAGAGATGGATAGATAGATACTGTAAATGGCTAGATAGATAGATATATAGATAAATGGATAGATAGATATATACAGTAGATACTAATAAAGTGCACCTTCTGTGAGTCTTCTGTCTGCCTGTTTGCGTGAAAGTGAGTGAGTGTGAGTGAGTGCAGAACCTAAGATATACCTTCCTATTCTTATATTCATAACATAATTGGATATAATGATAGTGAATTACCTCTTCATCCTTATATGAGATGGGTCTATTAATACTAATATATCTAATGATTACACGGCAGACTGCCGTGGTGGAGCGTCGGCTATCGTCGTGACCGTCGGCGGTTTGAACCCCACTGAGAGATTAAAACATATATATATAGGGTGTCCGAGGAGGAAAGGGCATAACTTTGGGAAATGATAAAACAAGGTATTCTAAGCCTAAAATGTTCTATAACAAAAAGTCCAAATCTCAACCATTAAAAATATATTGAAGGTTTTATGTAGTTCACTCCCCCGCATCACTGTAATGGACTCTTCCATGTCAGATAGTTTCCAACTGGTCCAAAGTGAGCTAATATATCTATAATCATTTTGCAACTTACATAATTATAATATCTTTACAATAACATGGTAAAATAATTGCAGTAAGATGGAGGTGTGGCAAGTACTAGGAGAGCTAGGGCACCCTTATGGGGAAATACTTAAGGAAATGCCATTTTCAACATGCAATATCTCTTTACTGGTTGAGATTTGGAATATTTCTTATAGAACATTTTAGGCTTAGATTATTTTGTTTTATCATTTCCCAAAGTTATGCCCTTTCCTCCTGGGACACCCTGTATATATATATATATATATATATATATATATATATATATATATTCGGTAATCCAGTTTTCATTATCTGAGAAAGGTTATTATATTATGGAAAAACACTTCACATCATTAGACCTATTTTAGAATATAATTAAAACCCAATAAGTATCTATACCGATCTTATAACTTTAATATATATTATTAATAGTTAATTGTATAATTTTGTTTTCTCTCTTCTAGGGGTGGCGGGGAGCAGGTGGACCCTGATTACGAAATTTTTAACCTTTATGCTCCAAATGGCCGTACCAACATAAGGGAGCTTGATGAAGAACTTGGACTTCATGTAGATTCAGACGAAGATGAAGAGAAATATACTGAACCAAACCGTCCCGAGGCCCAAATCCCAAATTATGCAATCTATGGTAGTTTGGATGACTCAGATCAGGAAGACCATTCAGAGAGTAATATTAATGAAGACGTATTAAGCCAAGTGGATGAATGCACCTCGGGTCCTGTTCGGGCCATAACCTCCAACATGGACCTAGCGGAATTAACGACCTCGGACCACCCAGATCAACTTCAGGCCCTGCTCCTCGCCGCCATACACCTAAACTCCCAGTTTCAAAACCAAGCCAATCAAAGTAATGATAATACCGGAACTTCAATTCAGGAAGAGTCCAGGAATCAGTCTACAATTCATGAGGAGGAAATCAACCAGGCCCTTGAACAGACTTATATAGATGGGAGTGAGACATGCCATATTTCAGATCATACCGAAGTGGATGAAAACAACGACTCTTCACCCTCTGATGTAGCAAATAACACACTGCAGGCAGAGGACTCAACAGATGCTCCCTCAACTGTGCAGGTCAACCCAGAGCCTCAAATTAGAAATGGTGAGGCTAGCCAGCTCAATGGAGGTATGATTAATCCCAATCATGAGACAAGAAAAAGGAAATTGGATGCAATGGTAAGTGAAATTGAAGATATTCCACAAAAGCGTGTTAATATTGGCAATGAATATACAGGTAATTGTACCAATGACATCACTACTCTGTATTCAAGGCAGAGTTCAGAGACATCACAACCAGCAGACCTCAGGGACAACAACCCTCCTATTGCTGGTGATGATTAGGATCAGTGAAAATTGAAAGGCGTAGGAACATGGCGCCCCCATCGCCCGCTACCAGTGTTTGGTAGTGCAGTCAGCCAGGCAATCCTGGAAGCCAGTCTTTTTCTCCATCACAGGACATTTTGTTGGAACCATAAATCGCTAGTTGATTATGGTATAATAACCCCTATTCCAGGACGCAATATTCACTTTATGCTGGCTTACATTAGCCAACTTTAGATGATTAGACGATTCTGTGGGCCTCAAAGTGGGAATCAAAATGTGCATTATGCTAGATTGCTCTCGGATGATTTAAGGCCGTTCCTAAACTGAATAAAATCATCTAATTATAGCCAAAATGAAAAAGTAGAAACTGTGTCACCGCCTAAAAGGATTACCCTTTTAAACGGATATACAATATATAGGCTACTTTTATTTTGGCTATCATTGCATAATTATATTCAGTTTATATAGGAACGGCCTTCAGAAATCATCAGAGAGCAATCTTGCATAATGCACATTTTTTTTCCCACTTTGAGGCCCACAGAATCGTCTAATCATCTAAAATTGGCTAATGTAAGCCAAAATAAAGTGAATATTGCGTCCTGGAATAGGGATTAATATAACATAATCAACTAGAGATTTTTGGTTCCAACAAAACTGATGTACAGAAATCTAATTCATCTGAAAATTCCTTATTGGAGTTGGACACAGACAGGTTGGCATGGGAGGAGATAACCTCAGTGCTGTCGAACGATAAAAATCACTCCCTATCACAATCATTATAAAATGCCTGGGTGGTGGCTTATAGAAAACAAAAATCGGCTTTAAATTGGGTGTTATGTCAGGAATTTTTCTGGACTGATGCCTATACAGGTTCTTTACTGAACTGAGAACACACTTAAATTATTTCAATGCGGCGAAATAATACACAGGGAATAGTTTAACAATAGTTTTATTTTTTTAGAGTCAGCAACAGTTTCAAACATATTTCAATATATCAATTAATAAGATTATGTATAATTTTCTTTCACACAATTTACATTAGTTCTGGCTAAAGCGTAAAAACATTATATAGAAAATAGGTCTCCTATCTAGAGAAAGTAAGATGACATTTTCAACTAAGCTAAATCTGGTATATTTACGTGTCAGGCATGTGGAGAGTTTAGTTAATTAGTTAAATAACTGACACTATAGCACAGTTACCGAATGACATAGAGTATTAAGAAAAAAAATAGAAGGTCCCTCCCCTTTCCCATTCTTAAGTAAGCCATTAATTTAGATTTACAGAAGAGCGACCATTATTTGCATTACTTTGTAAGTCCACAAACATTTCAATAATGTAAGCAGATTTACTCATATTTATATATGTATTTATATATTGTATTTTATTTTATTTAAGTGACTTTTACAAAATGGTGTCCTAGCTAGCTTATTATAGTTCTCTTATACAGTATTGTATTTTACTCAAACTCTCTAAACTCAACCAAGCTGCTCACCAATGCGGCATTCTGCCACGACCATCTCAAAGTTCACGTCTCTCACCTTTGTCCTCTGTAATTGGGAAGACCTTGTACGCCTAAGACACAGGAGTGCAGACCTGAGAAGAGCGAAGGAGAGCTGGCATCTCATCCATGTTATGACTTGACTTCTTTGCTGGTGCTTCTTTTCTGATATTTGTTCAGCTAATCTAGTATAGAAGACACTTGCTGACGGTCCCATTCCTCCCAACGATGAGAACACCAGCAGAATAAAGCTCCCTTGAACCCTGTCCAAAAAAAAATCTTCATAAGCTAATTTCTTCTCATTTTAATTTCTGATAATATATGCCGCCTTGAATCCTCATTTGCGATATGTTTGTGCTCTTGGGTTAAAGATTCTGATGTAAAAATAGGCATGCTGTCCCCTCGTTCAAAAACCACGAGCACTTACGTCCACTCTTGCTTCTTTTGAAATATTTGCAGTGTTGTCGGCCAAGCGAGGTCTGTCCATAGGCAGAAGGTCTGGTTCGACTCTGATATCATGGCACACCTTGTCCAGCATTTGTGTGGTGATATTTCGTACATCGTCATTCCGGATACTGATGAAGCCTCCTCTCTTACAGCTCATACAGTAGTCCGAGTTGTATATTTCACCACATGCACATTTCAGAGGCAGGCTCGAAACTGGCCACCCTTACCTCAAAGGCTATGGCATCACTGAATTCTTGTTTATTTAAGCTGTAGTCTTTATCCTTGATTGAAGTGAGCTAATTTGAGGACCCTGTGTCTTGTGCCATTTAAACTCTCATTTTCAGTTCTTCACTACATTCGGTCTAAATTTGTTCTAGGCTGTTTTTGTCTCTTCTCTACTCTTCGTAATTTAATTCCTTGCGTTACGTTGTTCATTTTCACCCACCACATCATTTTAATTTTTCTCTTTTTTTTTCTATCAATGAAATTGTAAGTTTAAGGGAGTTTTTAATGCTCGTAGGGTGCAACCTCCACCGGGTTTATGATACCCATACCTCCAAACCTTGGTGGAAGAGCCAGCAGATCTCTTAACAGTTGTTTGTCAGCTTGCCTCTAAGTTAAAGCAGGCATGGATGTTCCTCTGAACTTATTCCGGTGGTTGGAGGCTGGAGCATCGGTCCAATCCCAGGCACTGTTCTCATAAGAAAGGTCCATCTGTGCTAAACACCATATGTGAAAGCAGTATATGCAGCATGTGGTTCAGTTTTCGCAAAGTGTGCCAGGGTTCTCACTTTCTATACCCATTCCTCTACCTTTTGTCTCTTCTGCATTCCTCTGTGCCTATTAGGCTACTCCTCTCAAATGGCCCTGACCCTCCTTTGCAATTTTCAATCCTGTCCCATGAAATATTTGAACCGCATCTAATTACTGGACTTCTTTCACAATTAGTACTGATTTACTTGGATTAGGAATAGGGCTTGCTGCATGTCTGCCTGCTGAGACCCAAACCTCTCTGGGAGGTCTGGGACCTGGGAAGCATTTGCTGGGGACCCCAAATGGGCGTGGGTCTCTGGGTCTTCTCCTGGGCGACCTAGATGTGTGTGTGTGTGGTTTTTATTATTAGTATTATTATTTATTATTATTATTTATTTTTTTTTTCCTGTTCGGGCTCGGCTCTGTCTCGAGTTGGCCACCCTCAGCTAAAAAAAAAACAATTAAATAAATAAGAAAATTAAAATTAAAATGAGTAAAATAAAATGAGGTATGTGCCAGAATATATAGATAGATAGATAGATAGATAGGATGGTAACCAATGACTGAGCCAACCGATTGTACTTTCCCCCACCATTCTTTGAGATCTCTTATTCTTCTTGGGTTTCATCATCTTATATTTTCTGCTGCAGAGTAAGATAGTTCCAGAATGTACATTGCCATTGCCACTGGATCTCCTTGTGTTGTTCCTTCATTCGATTTGAGAATTTAATTTGTTTTCCTTCTTTGTGCTGGCTCTAAATTATTATTTTGCATATACTTTGCAATACTAGGACATTTGATCTTGATGTTGTGAATAGCTGCCTCCCTATTAATAGTGTTGAATGTATTTGTAGTATCCACTAGTAAAACTCCTTCACAATCTTCCTACTGATCTAACTCCTGATTTCTAACTCCTGGATTCTTACTTAAAGTGATCAGGCGGCATGATGTCAGAGGTTCGATGTTCATGCATGGTGATGATGCGAGTTTATTTTCTCGCAAACATTGCTATTGCTTCACAAAAGGTCTCTCGCTGCTGAACCAAACTTGTTTTGACTTTGGAAGATCCTCCAAGGCTTAGCTTCTACACCTGACGAACCTGCCCCTCCATGTGTTTTCAATGCCTTTCTCCATATGAGGTCTGCAGTTATTATAGGTTTGAGTCCCGAAGGGAGGACTGAAAACCTAATATTTAGTAGTGGGCCCGGAATTATTGACGAAATGCCTTAACAAAGTTATGGCCTCTTTTTGAACTCATGGCTCGCCATTTCAAATGACCTGCCTAGGAGCATAAAACAGAGAATAACCATATCAATGATATCATTGTGAGCGAACGCTCAAAACACTCATGGACTCGCCCATGTATGATGCGGATGCCACTACTGAAAAAACAGATACAAAAATATGGTAAAAAATAAAAATAAAATAAATAAACTTGATCTGACCAGTACTCGACGAAAAAGATTTTGCATCCCAGGAGCTGGACTGGACAACATTGTGGAAGCCTTCGAAGATACCACAAAAGATGCAAATGAAAATACCCTTTTTGTCATCCATGCTGGTTCAAATGACGTCATGCGCACCAGATCCGAAGAGTTGATGGAGAAATATCGCAAGATGATCCAGCACTACAAAACCAAGTCAAGGAATATCATCATCTCAGGCATTCTCCCCAAGATCGACGCACCTGACAAATTCTACGACAAGGCCTTCAGCACAAATAGCCGACTAAAATATTTGTGTCTGAGGGAAGAAGTTGAATTCATCAACCTCTGGGACAACTTCTACAACCAGCCTACTCTGTTCTGCAAGGATGGCACTCATCTAAACCCTGTGGGTTCAGCACACATGGGTCGTCTCCTACACGAAGCAGTCCGCAGCCATGGATAAAAAAACGCCATCCGAGAAGAAGCAGCAGTGACATAAATCATCCAACGCCAAGCAAAAAACAGAGGCAACCGAGGACCACCAGCGATAAGGACCGAAGACAGCGAGGACCGAGGACAGCCATGAACATAAATGTAGATCCGACAAGAACCAAAAATATTATTAAAGAGCGTTCCGTGAGTTCTAAAATACAAAATTTAAAGGTTTTCTATGCAAACGCTCGTAGCATACGCAATACATTTTCAGATTTAGAGGAGCTAGTGTTTACAGAAAATTATGATGTGATTGGCATAACAGAATCTTGGCTCAATACAGAAGATAGAGACTTTTTAGCAGAGTATTCACTTCCCGGTTATGTAATGTTTGAGAAAAGCCGAATAAATCGAAATGGAGGTGGCGTTTTACTTTATATCAAAGAAAGTCTTAACCCTACCCTCTTGTCAAAACCTCAAATTGTGAACGTCGACAAATCTTTTGTGCTATTAAAGAATAATAAAGGTACAAAAATAATACTTGCGTTAATATACAGACCTCCAGCTCAATCAGTGCAAACTGACCAAGAAATTTACGAACAAATTGCAGATGTAAGTAACTCACAAGATACCGTAATTTTTGGCGACATTAATTTACCTGTGGCCAAATGGGGCGATACTCTTACTTCACACTCCGGACATGACTTGTATACGAACTTGCAAGAGAGTTCGCTTTATCAATTTGTTGGAACGCCGACCCGTGGTAATAACGTTCTTGACATTGTACTTGCAACAAAAGAAGAATTAATAGAGAATTTGAATGTTGGTGATGAATTCAGTAACAGCGACCATCGTACGATAACTTTCACTTTAAAGTTTACAAGTAACGAACCAAATAGTAGCATCGAAAAAGTCCCTAATTTCAAGAAAGCAAACTTCCATAAACTTAGAGCTATGTTTAAAGAAACTGACTGGAGCTTTTTAATTAACAATAACGACATAAATACATCTTGGAAGTTATTCGAAACCACTTACCTAAAAGCAGTGCAAGACTGCATACCATCGAAAATACGGCGTCCAGGCTATAATAATAAGCCCAAATGGTGGAATAAAGATATTTCAAACTGCCTGCTTGCTAAAAAATTTGCTAATGATAGATTAAAATCCTCACAAAATTACGAAGAACGGGTAAAATTTGTAGAGCTACGACGCAAAGCCAAAAAGTTAATTAAGCAAAGTAAAAAGACCTTAGAGTTACATATTGCGAATCAAAGTAAAACAAACCCGAAAGAATTCTATAGTTATATCAGAAAGAAAAAAGTAGTTACTTCAACTGTTGGACCGTTAGTCGATGAAAATGGAGAATACACCAAAGACGAAGCACAAATGAGTAATGCCCTCAATACCTTCTTTGCATCAGTTTTTACAACAGAAGACCTCAGTGATATCCCTACACCATCGCCGATTCAGATTGATAATTCAGATGTTCTAAGCAATATCACCGTTACATAGAGAGAAGTATTGAATTGTTTAGATAAACTCAAGGTAAATAAAATGCCTGGACCTGATGCAATCTCGCCTAGAGTTCTAAAGGAAGCTAAGGATGAGCTCTCCAAACCACTGACATTACTATTCAATAAATCCTTGCAGTCTGGAACTATGCCTGATCAGTGGAAGCTAGCCAACGTAACACCGATATTAAAAAAAGGCAGCAAATCCCTACCCAGTAACTATCGTCCAATTAGCTTAACCTCAGTTGTATGTAAAATGCTAGAAACGGTCATACGAGACAGACTCGTAAATCACTTAGAGGAAAATAACATACTTAAAGATACTCAACACGGCTTTCGTAAAAAACGTTCCTGTTTAACAAACCTCTTAGACTTCTTCCACGATATCCTCAACCTCTACGATGAGAGTAAAGCTGTAGATATTATATACCTTGATTTTCAAAAGGCCTTTGACAAAGTTCCCCACAAACGTTTACTGCTAAAACTAAAAGCGCATAGAATAAAAGACGGTGTGTTGAAATGGATAGAAAATTGGCTCAGCGACAGAAAGCAAAGAGTATAGTCATAAACGGTAAGGCATCTAAATGGACCAATGTAAGTAGCGGGGTACCCCAGGGATCGGTACTAGGTCCAATTCTCTTTCTAATTTACATCAACGACATAGATGAGGGTCTCACCTGTACAATCTCAAAATTTGCCGACGATACAAAAATTGCAAATAGCGTACTCTCAAAAGAACAAGTTGACGATATGCAACACAATCTAGATAAATTGTCATGTTGGGCCCAAATTTGGCAAATGAGTTTCAATGCGGATAAATGTAAAGTACTACATATCGGATACCTAAATGAGAAAGCAAACTATTCGATGAATGGCACTCAGCTTAAGAATGTAAACAGAGAAACCGATCTGGGAGTAACAATATCGAGTAACCTAAAACCGAGTCAACAATGTTCAGAAGTTGTTAAGAAGGCAAACAAAATAATTGGCTTTATAGGCAGGTCATTTGAGCATAAATCCAAAGAAGTTATCCTAACCCTTTACAATTCCTTAGTCCGCCCTCTTCTGGAATACTGCGTTCAATCCTGGTGCCCTTATTACCAAAAAGATATAAACAAGCTAGAACGAGTTCAACGTAGAGTTACCAAAATTATACCTAGCCTAAAGAACAAACCATACGAAGAGCGTCTTAGAGAATTAAATCTATTTCCTTTAACCCAGCGCAGATTAAGAGGTGACTTAATTCAAGTGTTCAAAATCATCAAAGGCATCGACAATATGGACTGTAGTAAGTACTTCACTATCGACCAATCTAATTACACGCGGGGAAACGGTTGCAAAATTATTGGTAATCTTTTAACTCACACGAATCTAAGAATTTCTTCTTCAATCGAGTTGTCAACTTGTGGAATGGGCTTCCCCGAAACGTTATAGACTGCATCACCGTTGATTAATTTAAACTCCGCCTAGACAAATATCTCGCATCAAACCCGCGACTGACTGCGTTTGTAAATGAATAACTTTATTTTATCCCCCCCTCAGTTACTAACCCATCTGTCCCCTACTAACTTCCTAATCCTGCCACGGACATTAGTTCCAGGGCAGTAATTCCCTTTCCAATGTTCCCTTACCCACTCTAAACCACTGTTTGGACACTTGATCCTCAGTGTTTTGGAGGACAAGCAACCTAGAAGGGTCACTAGATCTGTTGTTGCTTGATTTCCTTTGTACTCCTTTGTACTACTGTGCTTCCCGACAGTCTGATGCTCGTAGCAGCGTCCCATAGCTGGTGCCGCCAGCATTCTGCCTCTACTGACATACCAAGACTCTCTAGGACATCAGACGAATGGGAAGGGGATGGATGGGAGGGCCGGAATCGTCAATGATTCCGGGGCCACTACTAAATATTAGGTTTTCATTCTTCCCTTCGGGACTCAAACCTATAATTTATTAGTGGCCCCTCCATCATTGACGAAATGCCTGATATCTCAAGTCTGGAATGGGACATTCATCAGGAATATCAACAAAAAACACTAACAAATTACTCAAGGTTGAATGAAACACACTACAACATATCATAGTTTAATCAAATTAAAATAGGGGTACAGATGGCGTTCTTAAAGCTACACCCGTTTGCATGCTAGACCTGTGCTTTGATAGAAGCAGTGATCTAGCACACGACATAAGCTATTCATCTAGATTATGTATAACAATATTTATGTACACTTGTATTACAAAATAAAGAGTACTAAAAATAAATGCTTGTACATTGTATCACAAAATAGCAAGTACTAAAATAAATTGCATCCTTGACTAGACTTATTAGTCTTTAGGAAAACATTTGCGGATAATGATTATCCTTAGCACAATTACCTTAACCTACACACACACATATATCTAAGCCCCACTAACTCTGGCAGCAATCCCACCAGCACTTCAAGGTAAAAAGGAGAAACTTCAACGTCTTGTGAGTCGCCTGATACACATCGATGCCCACTCAGCTCTGGCCCTTCTCAAGAATTGTTTCTCCATCCCAAAACTCCAATACCTTTTGCGCACATCGATGACTTACACGAACAATGGTGGCCTCCAAGAATTAGACAACATAATCCGAGAAGCAGTGACCAGCATCACCAACGTGGAATTTCAAGATCGGACCTGGACACAGCCACTCTTCCTGTCCGCCTCGGGGGCTTGGGCATACGGAGAGCCTCGGATATTGCCTCCCCTGCCTTTATCTCTTCCCTTATCGCGACCAACGACCTTGTAGTGTCCATCCTTTCTTCTCAACCCGGAATGACACTTAATAGGGACGTAGCAGAAGCGATTAACACTTGGAAGGAAAGTACAGGAGCAGAGGAGGAGCCTCAGGGTACCTCCAGGAGCAAGCAGAAAGTGTGGGATACCATCTCGGCGAAGAAAACTCAAGAAAATCTCCTAACCAATGCAGACCAGGTTGCAAAAGCACGCCTCCAGGCAGCCGCCCGTTTGGAGAGTGGCTTGTGGTTACATGCCATCCCCATCCCATCTCTTGGAACTCACTTGGATGCTGAAGCACTCCGGGTTGCCATCTCGCTCAGAGTGGGTGCGACAGTTTGTCACCCACACACTTGCAAGTGTGGTGGGGGGATGGATGCTCAAGGTCACCATGCCTTGTCATGTAATCACAGCGCAGGCCGCCTGCCAAGACACTCTGCACTAAATGATGTCATAAAACAGGCCCTGCAGAGTGCTAACCGTGCATCAATCCTTGAACCACATGGACTTCTCAGAGAAGATGGCAAACAGCCAGATGGGATGACCACTTTCCCTTATAAGAATGGCCGGTGCCTCGTGTGGGATGCCACATGTGTTGACACTTTCTCCATAACCAACATGGCCAGAAACGCCGACGAAGCACGTGAAGCCGCCCGGATAGCAGAAATTAGAAAGCGAGAAAAATATCAAGCCATCGCCAGAAGTCATCAGTTCAAAGCCTCTGGCATTCGAAACTTCAGGAGTCTTCGGCCCTACCACCCTTAATATGGTGAATGAAATAGGCCATAAAATCAGAGAAGTTTCAGGAGAACCCCAGGAAACCCTCTGGCTCAAGCAAAGACTAGGGATGGCTATCCTCCGGGGCAATGCCACCAGCGTCATGAGCTCAGTACGACTGGCCATGCCACTGTGTGAGGCCCGGGCAGGAGTGGTGTAGCCGTAGCCTTTCCACGGTAGGGTGTAAAAATAAACTTTATTTGTATTTAACATGTTTGATGCACATAAATAAAAGGAGATGTGTCGGATGGTTGAAAGCCACAGTTGCTCGCGCGTTTGGGGCTAGCAACACGTATTATGAAAAACATCTATCCATCAATCCATTCCCTGTCTCTCACTTCACGCACTCACCCCCGCAATTTACCGGAGGATAACAGGTTTTTCACAATACGTAGACGGAGGTCTTTAAAAAAAAAAAAAAAGGCAGAGGAGAGGTCTCAGCTGATATCTCCTCCCTCCTTTTCTCTCCAAAATATTACAAATGCTTAAACCTAGACCTTCTGCCGTAGGACTGTACATTGGAGGTGTGCTTTGGTTAAGTTCACTGACAGGTAACGCGTCAAGAAAGTATGATTAGAGGACCACAAATTAATTTGCTGGATATTCATTATTATTCAGAGAGTATGTTTTTTAAGAAACGGAGTGAAGCTACCCATTTGCGTAAATCATGTGCCCGCCCGATAGCACCAGGGTTACTCTCTCTAAACCCCCCCAATGGGGATTGCCTTATCGTGGTGGGGGGGGGCGGGCTTTGTATTCCAGTGATCTGGGAGGCGATACAGGATGGGGGCTGGGCTCCCTTCCTCCCTTTTTGGGGTGGGTGTTCCACCCCTCTTGTACTGGTTTCCAGTGAGGGGTCCCCTAAATAGTCCCTGGCCCCTTATATAGGGGTCCTCTTTTCTCTTCCTAGTATCACCTCTTACTTTCTCTTCCGCACCCCATGGCAGACCCCGCGAGGTGGAGCTTTAAACTTTTTAAGAGTCGGGTACCGGCGATCGGGTTATAAGCGTCCTAATATGGCGGGTTTAAGGAGGTGCCACGCGCCGGTACTGTCGGTGGGAGGGGGTATTTACTCCCACTGATCAGCTACCGCCCACCTTAAGGGGTACAGCCCTCCCCTAGTTAGGTGCTGATCCCCGCTGAAGCCTCAATTCAAGTAAGCCACTTGTACTAGGGGGGATTCTTCCCTCTGAAAAGGGTGGATTATCTTTTGGCTCGCGACTCATACAATTTAACCTGATCTGGCCTGCACTGGCGCCAACCGCTGCGAGAATTTGACTTGTGTCTCGGACCTCTCTCCTAATGCCAACAGTGCCGGAGTCCCCCACTCCGGCATGGTATCCAACGCGATGACCCCATTAACCACTGACGTAGCTCTACCACCTCTTCATGTGACCGACTCTTCAGTCGTGTCTGACTCCACTACATTCGCAATTACCACGCATGTGATAAACGCGCCGGAGCGCTAGCTTCCGCTACGACTCCGCTGCCCAACGTGGCTCCTACTACTAAGACGCCTGCCACTATTGGTAATGAACCAGCTCCGACACTTAAACCTTACATCAGACCCACGCTTACCCGCCGCCGTCCTGTGTACCGACCTGACTCCACCTATCTCCGCTTTAATAATTTATTTGGTAAGGCTGCATGGCCCCGTTATCTTGTCCTGACTCCTGTAACTCCGATGGACAGATGGCAAGTTGAGTTCCAACTCCTCCATGTTTCTCCTTCCAGTGACATGTATCTATGTCCTATGGATTCCCACCAGTGGCTCGTTGAAGCCACCACTGTCCGTCAGTCTGAGTCCTTCCTAGCCCTCAAGACTTTGGGGGATGTCCAGATTACAGTTACTGACCATGAATACCTTATTTCCATCCAAGGTACAGTTGTCCTCCTGCGCACTGATGATCCTCTTTCAATTGATATCCTACTCGCTTCCCTTCAATTACGTGGGTACTCATGCACTAAGGTACATCTGTTTGATTGGCATAACCGCCGGACCGATCGATCCCTCTCTGTAGCGCTACTAACGTTTTCTGGGAAAACCCTACCAGACAGAATTGTCATCATGGGTGAGAGCCGAGAAATCCATGCCATAGATGATTGCATTACCTCTGGCTTCGCCCAAGCCGCCAGTAGGTTGTGGATTGATTTCGGGATTGTCCATAGCTTTTCCGCCTGCAAAAGCGGAAAATGCTTGTTTCTCACCAAGATTAACCTCTTGACCTTCTGATGGCTTAACGGAACTGTCAATCTTATCCAGTTGAATGAGCCCACTAGAGACTCCCAAACCTTCCTTGTGGAAGTCAGACTCTGAAGGAATCAGAAGAGTTTCCGGCGGAACCTCTTCCGGTTGTCTGCACTCTGTCTTACGGACAATTGTTCGGTGTCCCAAAGCAGGCCCACCCACTGGATGACCCTCACGGGAACAAGATGAGACTTTGCCAAGTTCACCTTGAAGCCCAGGGTCTGAACATGAGTAATTACTAAATGTACATGTTGGAGGCATAGAATCTCTGAGTCCGCTACCACCAACCAATCGTCTAGATACCACAGAATCCTGACTCCTTGTTGAAGTAATGGTAGCAGAGCCTGTCGGACTAGTTTCGTGAAACTTCGAGTTGCTAGATTGAGGCCAAAGGGCATCCTTTGGAAGACAAATATTTTATTCCCTTGGCGCAGATCTAGGTACTTTTGAAATTGTTTGTTTAAGGGGACATGCCACTAGGCTTCTGTCAGATCTAAGGAACACATCCAACCTCGTGGCGGCAGTGTCAGCCTGATTTGATTCACAGTCAGCATCCTGAATGACTGATTGTGAATGTAGCGATTCAGAGAAGACAAGTCTATGACCGGCCTTATCTGATTGCTGTCCCTCTTTGGCACCATGAATAGCTGCGATGTAAAGACTGGGTGAACTGAGTTTACTGGGACAATGATACGTTTTTCTACCATCTCTTGCATCAGCTTTCCCACCTCTAATGAAACATGGTTGAACTCTGATGGTTGACGTAAACGAGGTCGCCGGGTCCACCGCCAAGAGAAGCCCTTGCGTACCACTGTCTTCGCCCATGTTTTGCGGAGTCATGCCCGGTAACATGCCCATTTCGAAATTGGGTAAGTCCGGCAGAGCTACTCTCGTATCCGGCTCGTACCGTGTGGGCCCTGGGAGTGAGAGAGCATCGTGGTTCCTCAGTTTTTTTTATTGGGAAGGAGTTGACTCAGTTGATTGACTAGGGGGATGAGAGGCTCTGCCACCATTACCTGTTTTACCCCTTGAATGACCTCGGTAGCACCATGATTATGACTCTTAAATGGCACAGCTTTAGGAGCTAAATCATTCTTCGATCTGGAAGCAGTGGCACGGCTAGTGTCTAACAAACAATTTACTGTGCGCCAGGCATCTAGGGAGGCAAGAGTTGGCGTTAATACAGGTGACAAAATCAAACGCCTACCAATTTCCTCCGGCAGTTTCTTAACTAGACAAATCCACAAATCCTAGCTTACCCGTACAGCCTCAAACAGGGGCGTACGGACATCCCCAAGAGACTGGACAGAATTCTGAAGTAAGACACGCTGGGTAAGAGATAGGGCTTTGTCAGTATTACCTTCTGTGACCAATTCAGTCGTGCGTAATAGAGACAGAGCTATTTGATGACTGACCAGAAAGTGAGAAAGCAATCTCCGGGCCCTCTGCCTCATTTTACAATCCTTATCTACTTGTAACTGTGTTGGTGTACAAAATGGTTCAGCTAACTGGCACAAGGATAACTTAGGAGCACATAAAAAGTCAAATATACATTGTGGGACTCCTTCCATCTGCGCTACTGGCATGGAGAACCAATGATGGTCTTCCGGCAGGAGTTGATGACTACTCTTATTTGTAATTGTGCTGGCAAACAACTGGGCTTCGTGTTCCCACCATGTCCCCGGCCCGGCACCTACACCCTCCAAATGAATAACGAGCAATCCAGCATTGTCCCTACGAGGATAAGCCTGTAGTTCAGGTGTTAAGCCCTGCAACAACTTGATGTCGTTAAGACCATCCAATTTAGACCAATCAGAATACAATTTAACAGAAGAGGCTGGTGGTAGGGCTGGGGACTGGGCGTAAACAAAAAATTCAGGATTATACATGTTAGGAATCGCCTTAATCACTACGTTGAGTACATCACCAACTTGATTCTTGGCCCTAAGTTTCTTGGCCTCACTCATTTCTATACACCAATGATCTGGCACAGGGATCTCACCTGCGACAGTCGGCTGCACGACCTCAGGACGAGTGGGCTTAATTACTGACCATGACCTATCCAGACCGTATAACAAGGGCATTGGAACCTTTTTTATGAGAGGGGTCTATTCTTATCAAGGGGAGGTGGAATTAGATCAGTCAAAATATTAAGTTTAGACGGCAACAGAGCCGAAGTGACAGGAGTGACTGAAGCACTAGTGGAAATTGGGGGGATCTGAGGTGTAACTTGCAGAATAACCAGTACTTGGCCCAGAGGACGCGCCGCCGGTGCCGGAGTCGAAACCTTGACGTTCCGTTCCTCATTAATACTGTGAAGTAGATCGACCCATCGCTGAAATTGTTCATTAGGCACAAAAACCCCACCTTGATGGTCAGTTGATGATGGACGAGAGGATCCAGAATCCTGCATTCCTGTCTCTGGAGGTAGATAACGTTGGCCAAACGGTATTTCCTCCACAAGCTCCGAAATCCGATTCAAAATTGGAGTGACACCCGGCACCCGGGCTGAGGGGTCTGGTGAAGTCTCTGAGTGGACCTCCTCAGGCTGGGTAGCTGCGTCACTAATCGTAGTCCTGTGCCTCGAGGAAAGTGGTCGTCGACCGAAAGATTTGGGGTGGGAGAATGTTCCATTGGGGAGGAGTGATCAAGCTGCTCAGGGTGGTTGGAAGATTCTGAGACATTAGTAACGGCGACCGTAGTGACGTAGTGCTGATCCTCCCGCAAAACAGGAAGTGGAACGGGAGACACCTGAGTTGACACCCGGCGGGGGATCGTATGAGGCTTCTTACGAATGGAGGGGGACACATGGACAACATCCGGTGAAGCTGTAGGACCGATGACACTGTGGTCAGTTAATGGAGTGGAGGAGCCCTGGCGAGGGAGAGAAGGATGCTGATGCTCAGCACGAGTCGACAAGGATCTGGAACATCCAGAAGTTGAAGGCGTCTCCTTAGCCACAGAGCTGCTCTTCGTCGGGCACCCCTTGTCCTTCGACTGCACCCCACGGCTATGGTGTCGTGAGTGGAAGTCGGTTTTCAGTTTCTTCGCTGTCTGAGTTGGCGGCGGAGACTGAGATTTGTGCTTCAGAGATGGTTGAGAACACGATTGCCGTCACTGAGGAACGGGTGGATCAGTTGAAGTCCTCGGCCTCTTGGATGGGCGGAAGGGAGGTACTGCTTTGGCAGACGAGTCATCCGTCGATATAACAGCCTTGGATACTACTTTCTGCTTTTTCGATTTAGTTCGAGAATGGGAAGCAGAAGCACTGGGCTTAGATAATGCAGAGCCCTTGGATGCGCTGGATAAAGATGGTGTGCTAATCAAAAAATCCCCAAGCAATTGATCATCCAACTGTAGTGACTTATGAGCAACATCACGGCAGTAAGATTGAAAGGTAGAACGAATGGCCAGCAGTATTGACTTGCACTTTTCATCGGAATGAGTCACAAAACCGTTTCTGAATTTTGAACACTGTACACAGTTTTTAATTAACCACCTGCCTCTAGAACGGTCCAGGCACTGAACACAATGCACACAAAGGTTATGGCCTGGTACAGGGAGGTTTGAGCAGTTAGGGCCGGTACAAAACTGTATCGTCAAGACATCCATGATTCCGACTCCCCTCCGCCGGGGTTATGCTGTCCGCCTAGGCATCCCGTGGGTTGAGACTTGGATACCACACCTGAGGGAGGAATTTTCAAGAATCAATGCTCATAAGGACTAATCTATGATGGCAAGACATAATATAACACGTATGAGGAAAAAAGAATGCATCTAACACTAGTATCATCTCAAGTCCCCTTATGTTACATTAACCATACCAAATAGTTAAGTTGTGACTTCTTACCTAAGTGACCAACACTGACCTTAGCCTAATATCATGACTAAGAAACCAGTTCCAGGATGCCAGACGACCAACGCCGGGCAGAGAGTGAATCGGTACCAGACTAATTTGGAAAGAGATAGGCTAGGTGAGTCTTACGGCTTCGCCGAATGTCCGGCGGAAAGTGCCTCCCTTTTTCCGCTGGACACATGTTCGATGCACCAGACTACGAACGGGTTTATTGGATTTTGACGGAAGTGCCACAATGACGCTGGGCCCGCCGCACACCGAAAGCACCAGGACAGGTAAGGCTCGCACAGCGAGAAATACCGGCCGCTCTGAAAAGACCAGCTTTTCGATCCAATAAACACGAATTCTGACCTTATCTTGTCCCAAATTAAAGATATGCCGAATTCAAACAACTCCAGGACCCCAACTAAAGCCCTTATATAACAAAATATTGGGGGCCACTGTTAAGGCCTTGATGCATGTTGAAAACAGTGCCAGGCTGATATCACTCTTTGTCTGACAAGTTCCAGACCCTCGCACTAAGAGTAACCCAACATGCAAATTATGGCATATACATCTTAGTATTAATACAATAATAACACATCCTAGCCATACAAATTTTCCTACAAGGAGGCCATGCTGAACTAACAGGCAGGCTGGGCGTCTCACAGACAAATCGATGAATCGCACTCACCTGCCTAGTTAGACAGGTACTCCTTCCCCCATCACGCAGAACAGGAACGTAGGCAAAAAGTGTCATGACCTGTAGACTGTAGCCAAATTTCTTACTAAGTAAGAGAATTTGAAACGCACGAGGTCCTGCACGAAGAGTCGAAAACACCGCTTAACCCTCCCAATTGGGAGGCCGAAAAGCGGGCCCCACAGCAACTAAAAGAAGCCTCATGCCTATACTAGCTAATAGACACAAATAATAGGGGTAAAAAACACAACACAGCAAAAATGGAATCCTTGCCTTATCATGACGAAGGTCTTCCATGCAAAGTTGAGCAAACACCCACGGAAAACTCCTAGGGCGTCCCGTAGGACAGTGAATATATAACCTGTCTAGCCTGAAGACTACCCTAGCTCATCACAGACAAGTACAAATTAATGAGGAAAAAGACTCATAAGCCTGGACGGTAGGAAAAGGATAAACACAGGTTAAAAACACACGTCCGAACCGCAGGGTGCCTAGGAGCGAAGAGGGCGAGATGCAGCGCGCATAGCTGGGAGATGCTGCTATAGACATCAGACTGTCGGGAAGCGGGAAGCGCAGTGCTGGTCAGATCTAGTTTATTTACTTTTAATTTTATTTATGCCATATTTTTTACTGTTTTTTTCAGTAGTGGCATCCACATCATACATGGACGAGTCCGTGAGTGTTTTTGAGCATTCGCTCATGATGATATGGTATCTCTTATTTTTTTCTGCTCCTAGGCGGGTCTTTTGAATGGCGAGCCATGAGTTCAAAGAGAGCCATAACTTTGTTAAGGCATTTCGTCAATGATGGAGGGGCCACTAATAAATATGAGTTTTTACCTTAGGAGGACCAGGCGACCAACGTAATTTTTCCCAGGGCCAATTATCAGTCTCACTGCCAACTGAATGGGAGTTATCCCCAGATCGGCCTCGAACTCGATCTGCAGCCCAGCCCCAAGCAAAGGCTGAATCCGTTTTATGGTCAGAAGACAGCACAAGACCTTCCTGGGAAAACCCCTGAACACTCATGATACATCTAAAACACTCGACACCCATGATACATCTAAAGTACTTGACATCCTTAACAACTCTGAGACACTCGACACCTATGATACATCTAAATCACTTGACACCCTTGACAACTCTGAGACACTCGACACCCATGATACATCTAAAGCACTTGACATCCTTGACAACTCTGAGACACTCGACACCTATGATACATCTAAAACACTTGACACCCTTGACAACTCTAAGACACTTGACACCTATGATACATCTAAAACACTTAACACCCTTGACAACTCTGAGACACTTGACACCTATGATACATCTAAAACACTTGACACCCTTGACAACTCTGAGACACTCGACACCCATGATACATCTAAAGCACTTGACACCCTTGACAACTCTGAGACACTCGACACCCATGATACGTCTAAAACACTTGACACCCTTGACAACTCTGAGACACTTGACACCCCTGACAACTCTAACACATTTGACACCATTAACAACCCTGACCCTTCCAAGACATTTGACACCCCTGACACCATGAAACACTTGGCACCTTTGGCACATCTGACACCACTAACGCTCTTGAGACCCCTGATAACCCTCACCTTTGACTACCCTGGCTGGAAGGGTTACTGGGTGGGAGAGCCGCCATCATAACATGCATGAAATGCCGGCTCTCCTTCTCTCTTCCCAAGTCTGCACTCGTGTGTCTTAAGGGGCACAAGGTCCTCCCAGTTACAAAAAACGAGGTCAAGGGTGAGCGACCAGAATTTTGAGATGGCTGTGGCAGAGGGATGCATTGGTGAACAGCTGGATTGAGTTTAGAGAGGTAGAGTAAGATAAAAAAATAATGGTAAAATAAAATAAGCTAGGTAGGACACCTTTTGTAAAAAATCATGAACTGTACTAAAGAAAAAGAAAAAAGTGGAAACATGATTACATTATTGAAATGTTTGTGGATATACTTTAATGCATGTAATGGTCACTATTTTTAGGTCACGGTGGAGTTGCCAATCATCAGCCTCCCACAACTCTTGCGTCTCACTGCATCACATTGATGATGGAGTAGCCTACTCTCAGAAAGTACTCCTTATTTATAGTGATGCAGTGAGACACAAGAGTGTTGTGGGAGGTGGATGATTGACAACTTCATGACAATGCTTCCCGAGTCTTTGAACCTCTACAGCAAAATTTTGGGGCATTTGGCATGTTATATAACACTCATTTGAGTTTACTGGGATAGTGGAAAAGGAACTATGAAACTTTGTTCCGTACAATGATGATCATTCCTTGTTCGGTGATCACGCTTCACAGATTACCTCGCATCCAACTTCAAATTTTCTTGAACATTGACAGCCATGTCCCCTTCTTAAACATGAGAAGTGAGATCTCCAGTGCATCACTCATTATGCACTAGACAGCTTAAAAGACCAACTGAATGTTCTAATCTTACAAATTATTGTGGTTCTTTCGCGTAACATCAAAGGTCTATTAAACTTTCAATTTCCTGTTTGTAAAGGTGACACTGCTGTCAATTTTCAAGCAACTTTGAAGTTTGATGTGAGGTGGGTGTGATCATTTAATGAGGAATGATCAGCCATTACCCAAGCATTTTATAATGATTGTGATATCCCTTCCCGAGATTGTACCTTGACGTGGTGGAAGGGCTTGCATGCCGTCGTTGGCCCGGATACTTAAAGATAGCGCCGAAACAAAGGCCGGTGTTGATAACATGGGTGAACTATTTTAGAAAATTCATAACGTTATGATCATTTACGATTACGCTAGACTTACAACAGAAAAAATAATAATAAAATAAAGACATTGTGAGAGACCCAAGACAAACCAGCTGATTAAGTGTTTTGAACGTCTTTACTCTGAAGTGCTTGTAATAATTTAGTTACTATACAGTTATGTATTTTGAGTGTTGCAGGTACGAAAATTTAGGTATCAACTGTTAAGATAGGACACTTGTAAGAAGGTGCAAGGACGTAATTGTTTTGAGTATCCGGGTCATATCTATAGGTGAGGTTGGGTCATTTATTACGATAAAGAGGCTCGCGCAGCGATAGAGAGGGCAAACTAAACAATCTCAAGTGAACACCGATTATACTTAAAGAAATTAGCCTATTCAGTTTAACATGGTGCAAAGTCCAAAGGATATTGTGAGAAAATCAAGACAATATCGGACACATGGACAAAGGAACTATAATTCGCAGTGATTTGATAAACGATTTACAGAAAAAATATGATCTATGATATTTTGGAATAGACAAACTGTGTGGTATACAGTTATTGTTTCTGTAAAAAAAAACAGGTATATGAATAATGGAACAATGTATCTACTCATTTGAAATGAGTTTCAATCTTATATATGTATATATATATATATATATATATATATATATATATATATATATATATATATATATATTTATTTATTTATTACAATTAAGTGAAATGTGATATTATAGGAGATAAAGTGAACTGTAAATATTTTTAGGACTCAACAAATATGTCAATAATACTCTGCAAATGTTCCACTATGGTTAATTGAAGTAATTTAATGCAAACAACAGTTTTGTGATCAATATTGTCCAAGGCATTAAACTAAGTTATTATTAAACTAGTAACTAAAATTAATATGATCATTTGTGTCGGTTATTCCAGATTACTAAGGTATTGTATTATTTGTTGTTGTAAAATTGACTGTGTAAGATACTTGTCTATTTGATTGAATAATATTTTTGTTGCGAGGTCTTAAAATCGCCAAACTAATGGGCTGAATGTCTTAAAATCTGAACACTAATGGGGCTAAGCATGAGGGAGAAGGGTATCCAGATAAACCGAGGATCTCCCCTTAATATTGATGGTTAGGTATGTTTATGTACAGTCGGCCAAATAAGTGATGTCGCAGCACCAAGTATATTCATATCAATAATTGGTATCGGCACTATATAAGCATTAATTCATCGTTGCGAGTGAGATAGGCAAACATGGTCCTATCTATACACACCCTATTCAACATCTGACAGACATTAATACAGCACACAGAGAGCAAAACGCAATGACAGCGGAGACACGACTTATTTGGCCTGTCCTGGTACTGTAAAATCAACGGAGTACAGTATTGTTTGCCAGTGTATTCGATATAGGAAGGACGTTTAAGGACGTTTAAAGGGACCTTGAAGTAAAATAATCAAATGGACCTTGAAGTAAAATAATCAAATGAACCTTGAAGTAAAATAATCAAATGAACCTTGAAGTAAAATAATCAAATGAACCTTGAAGTAAAATAATTAAATGAACCTTGATGTAAAATAATTAAAGGGACCTTGAAGTAAAATAATTAAATGAACCTTGAAGTAAAATAATTAAATGAACCTTGAAGTAAAATAATTAAAGGGACCTTGAAGTAAAATAATTAAATGAACCTTGAAGTAAAATAATTAAATGAACCTTGAAGTAAAATAATTAAATGAACCTTGAAGTAAAATAATTAAATGAACCTTGAAGTAAAATAATTAAAGGGACCTTGAAGTAAAATAATTAAATGAACCTTGAAGTAAAATAATTAAATGAACCTTGAAGTAAAATAATTAAATGAACCTTGAAGTAAAATAATTAAAGGGACCTTGAAGTAAAATAATTAAATGAACCTTGAAGTAAAATAATTAAATGAACCTTGAAGTAAAATAATTAAATGAACCTTGAAGTAAAATAATTAAATGAACCTTGAAGTAAAATAATTAAATGAACCTTGAAGTAAAATAATTAAATGAACCTTGAAGTAAAATAATTAAATGAACCTTGAAGTAAAATAATTAAATGAACCTTGAAGTAAAATATCTGCTGGAACATTATACACTTCATCCTTTTCACGCATTCTTATTTTCTGTTATTTTGTTTTAGAATGTTCAATTGGATATACCATTGTGTTCTATATCAATTAAGCATAGATTATAATATTTATCTAGAAACTAATAACCCCTTCAGCACGATGAAGTAATTTTCGTCTTGCTCTGGTTAACAGTAGACGATTTTCTTTTAAGTTATGATTTACTTGTTCTAATTTTATTCTAGCTATATTTAGAGGATTGTTTACAGTTTAAGAAGGATCTGTGGTAGTGAAAAGGGTTAAGTGAGATAGTTCGAAGCCTGTCAATTGCTGGAGGCCCTTTTTAAACTGAAAATAATCGTCTGACAGTAGCCAGAATAAAGTTAGAAGTACAACACCGGTACTGAAAGGGTTAAGGGGGAGGTACTCGCTTTTTCGGGACCCCCTTCTTCCTCATGTTTAGCATATTAGTGTTGAGATTTTAAGACGTTCATTCCATTAGTTTGGCGATTTGGAGACTTTTTGTCCCATTTCTTTGTCAATATTAAGACCTTTCGTGCCATTTAGGTGTCGATTGTTTTCCTGGTCAGCGATAGCGAACCTGCAATTTTAGAAGGAATCGGCCTTCGGCCAGGACATTTTTCTACCGAAAAATGTACAAATTCATCTTCAAAGGGTGAGTGTGTATGGGGTGTGTTTTTAAGCTTGATGGAGGTCTAGCGAGAAAACTGACGAATAAATAATATATAAATACATTGACCACAAAACAAGCAGTACTGTACTGTATACCCCCTTAATAGACCCTCTGAATAACATTGGTCCTTCTTAAGCTGCATACAGTCGTCTAATGTTAGCCAGAATAAAAAAGTGAAAAGCCGTCATCGTGCTAAAAGGGTTAATGATACTTGCTAAGTTACAATAAGGCCATCCATTTATTAACCCATGCAGTACCAGGGACGTCCTTTTCATCATATTCTGGCAACTATTAGAAGATTTGTATTCAGCTTAGGAAGGACCTCTAGCCATAATAAGGCTTCAAACTATCTCTACCAACCCTCTTAACTACCACAGATCCTCCCTAAGCTGCATAATCTCGTCTAAATATAGCTGGAATAAAATACTACACACGTCGCTGGTAGTCAAAGGGTAAAGCCGGTATCACACGAGAGCTTTTATAGTCAACATTCGATGATCAACATTTTTCTGGCAACATTTCTGGAGTATTTTGCACTGGTATCGGAAACTAGACTGCTGATAGATGAATTTAGGTATCAGACAAATATTAAATGTTTACCTCGTGAGCTGCCAGACTAGTGTTGAAATGCTGAGTGAAAAAGCGCTCGTGTGATAGCGGCTTTAGCTGATAGGTTTGAATCTATCATGGGTGTTCTGTCGAGGCTAATCATTTACCTATTTTAGATTTGGCCTCCAATCGACCACTTGCGAGTTTCAGGCTATACGGAAATCGGGGCTGTGTATATCAATAATTAACCCTTTCTGTACTAGCGACGTCTGTTATATTTGATTCTAGCTATATTTGGAGAATGTTATGCTGCTGAGGAAGAATCTGTGGTAGAAAAAAGGATTGATTGAGATGGTTCGAAGCCTTGTAATTGCTAGAGATCCTTCCTAAACTGAATAAAATCGATTAGTAGCCGCCAGAATAAAAGACAAAGAATGTCGACGGTACAGCAGGGGTTAAGGGGAGATTTCCACTTGAGGGATTTTTTTTATTTACCCCTTTCTCCCTCATGTTTAGCCCCATTGCTTTTGAGATTTTAAGACGTTCGCCACATTAGTTTGGCAATTTTAAGAACTTTTGCCCCATTTATGTCACTTTTAAGACCTTTCGTGCCATTTAGGTGTCGATTTTTTCCTGGCGAGCGATAGCGAGCCTGTAATTTAAGAGGAACCGGCCTTCGGCCGGGACATTTTTCTACCGAAAAATGTACAAATTTATCTTGAAAGGAGGTCAAGGGGGTGTAATTTCAAGCATGATGGAAGTCTAGGAAACACACTAAAAACCTCCCCTTAACAGATTTATCAGCTAAAATATGGTTGTGGTGCGTTTATAAACATCAAATATGGTTGTGGTGCGTTTATAAACATCAAATCAAATTCAACATACTTGCTATCCATCAGAAACCTACATTATTATTGGGTTTCTGTTTAATATCGATGTTTACACGGCTTCAACTTTCTTCTAACCTGAAACTCGCAAGTGGTCAAATTATAAGACAACACCTCTACTCCATTCCAGTTGAAAAGAAGAAGAAGAAGAAGAAGGCTAGGTACACTCGGATACCATAGTCTCTAGCACACTCGTAGGAATTCCTGGACCCACTATGTTTTTTCTGTATGCAATTAGGCCTATATCTATCTTGATTGAATTTTGGATAGACCTTTCTTTTCAATGTATAGTATAATTATGTAGTTTTGTAGTTGATTTATAGAACATTATATTGATAAGATGGTTTCAAGAGATATACTTCCATAGTTAGAAATCGGTGAAGTCCAGGAATATGTATGAGTGGGCTAGAGACTATGGTATCCGAGTGTACTAGAATCTGAGGTTTCACGATGACATTTAGCCTTATCTGGTGCGAGGCAGGTCATTTTGGCTCTTCCTATGTCACTCCATTAGTTTGGAAGTTTTAAGAAGTTTCACCTCATTATTATTATTATTACTATTATATATACCGGTACTGTATATATATTATTATAAGACACTTTACTCCATTCATGTCTCGATATATTTTGCAATTTAGCACTGGGGACAAACTAAAAATACATTGCTTAAAAATGGCAAAAACAATAAAAACTCTCAATAGGATTTGAACAGAATCGTAAATTACTGCCCAAGCCGTCGCACCAGATAATGTCAATGCAATTGTTGATGACTGTATGAGAGATTACTAAACTAGATAGGAAGGCATTTATATTTTGGTCACTTCTGGCTATGAACTCAAGTACAAATGACTCAGGTTTAGTATTAATCAAAATGTATCTTGTAAACTATTTCAATTATTAAAATATTAGTTCCTTTCTGTATTGAAAATGAATATCACTCAGGATAATATTTAATGAATTGTAATTATTTTAGCGGACACGCTACACCAAATTAAAGTAACTTAGTATAAGAAACTATTCAGTGCTTATTTATATATTGTTAATAATTATTATTAACCCTTTCTTTACCGGCGTCGTCTTGATAACTTTATTTTGGCTACGTTTAGACGATGTTATCCAGTTTCAAAAGGACCTCCAGTACTTAAAAGGCTTCGAACTCTCTCACTTAACCCTTTTGACTGCCACAGATCCTTCTTAAACTGCACTAAATCTTCTAAATATAGCTAGAAGAAAACTGAAAAGATGTCTCGGTAAAGAAGGGGTTAATGTACTGTAAGTGTGGATCTATCATTGAAAACAGATTGAAGAAGTTATACTTCAATATTTTTGTTTGTAATCCTAAGTTGTATTTTCAATACCTACCTCGCTTTTTTCTCGTTCTCTCCCTCTCTCTTTGGCTTGTATCTATTCAACCTACTGTTTTAAGACGTTTATCCCCATCCAAATATCAATATTTTCCTGGCAAGCGGTAGCGAGCCAGCATATAGATATTTTTGTTTTGACAGCAAGCTAAATTTGTACATTTTTCGATAGAAAAATTTCTCCGGCGAAGCCGGATTTCTCCATACAATGTTGGTTCGCTATCGCTCGCCAGGAAGATATCGACACCTGGATGGGGATAAACGTCTTAAAACAGTTGGCTGAATGGGGCCGAATGGATGCAAGCCAGGGAAAGAGCGAAAAGGAGATAAAGATAAAAAACCGGTGACCCCCCTTAAACGAAGTCACCTGGTTATCCAAAGAGATAATTTGTTCAATATATGTTAAATGAGTTTAATTTTGTAAGGAATGGATATATTGCGTAAGATACATAAATTAGGCGAAGATCTTGATGACAAAGTGTGTACTTCACAAAGTTATAGTTGTATATATATGTATTATGTGGTTCTGTTGTATATATATGTATTATGTGGTTCTGTTGTATATATATGTATTATGTGGTTCTGTTGTATATATATATGTATTATGTGGTTCTATATATCCAACTATATCTGTTTATACGTCCACTAATGGAATCATTAAATCTCTGATATATAGCCATCCCTCTAGATATGAAAAACAAATTATCAAGGTTATGTGCACGTTTATTTGCTGCAGGCGTACAGTGTTTGATATTTGGCATTATGCAAATATGTTTTTTTCTATGCAAGATGTTTAAGAATATCAACTGTATACATTTAATATACAACCATATCTTTCATTCAGTATAAATGTGTGAATGCCATCCAGGCTATATACATTAAATATACAACCATGTCTTTCCTTCAGTATAAATGTATGAATGCCATCCAGGCTATATACATTAAATATACAACCATGTCTTTCCTTCAGTATAAATGTATGAATGCCATCCAGGCTATATACATTAAATATACAACCATGTCTTTCATTCAGTACAAATTTATGAATGCCATATACTGTATATACATTAAATAATATAACGATGTATTGCATTCAGTGTAGCCTAAGTCAAATAACTCCCTAAACTCCGTCCAATGGTTGCATTTGCTTACAGGAATTTTTTTCCTTCTTTTTTTTTTGGGGGGGGGAAGTTTACACCTAAGTGGCACAAAAGGTCATACAATTGCCAAACTAGTGGGGCGAACGTCTTATAATCTCAAAAGTAATGGGGCTAAACATGAAGGAGAGGGTTCCAGAAAAATCCCTCCCCTTGCGATGCACATACTTGTTGGCTGATATTAAGGGGGGTCACTGGCTTTTTTATTTTATTTTCTCTCCTTTTCTCTCTTTCCCTGGCTTGTATCCATTCGGCCCCATTCAGCCAACTGTTTTAAGACGTTTACCCCCATCCAGGTGTCGATTTCTTCCTGGCGAGCGAGAGCGAGCCAGCATTGTATGGAGAAATCCGGCTTCGCCGGAGAAATTTTTCTATCGAAAACTTTACAAATTTAGCTTGCTGTCAAAACAAAGATATATATATGCTGGCTCGCTACCGCTCGCCAGGAAAATATTGACACCTGGATGGGGGTAAACGTCTTAAAACAGTAGGCTGAATGGGGCTGAATGGATACAAGCCAAAGAGAGAAGGAGAGAAAGAGAACAAAAAGCGAGGTGAGCTCCCTTAACCCCTTCTGTACCGCAACGTCTTTCTAGTTTTATTCTAGCTATATACACACAATTTTATGCAGCTTAAGAAGGATCTCTGGTGGTAAAAATGGTTAAATGAGATAGTTGGAAGCCTGTTTATTGCTCAAGGACCTACATAAACTTAATAATATCGTCTAATAGTAGCCAGATTAAAGCTAAAAAGATGTCGCCGGTACAGAAGGGGTTAAGAAAGGTTTGGTATCCAATATAAATGTATTAGTTGTCAAAAATAATGTGTTTAAATCTAGAGAATTCGAACATATTTTTAGCCAAGGTTAGACTGTGATTGTCTGTCATTACTTATAAACCATTATTAACGTTGAATTATAATACTATATTGCACTCCATTCAGTAGGCCTATTATTACATTGTATTCAATAATGATATGAACCAGTCAAAATATGGTATAAGTTTACTCAAACCTCTTCAGTGCCATTGTTACAGCAACTCATTCAATTTGTAACAAGCTTAACATTTAAATATATTTATTCTATTTTATCAGGAGTGTTATTTTACTTACTGTTTGATGTACTGTCACTTCGTTAATAATGTTGCAAATATTTGTATTCAGTGCGGTATACGTAGGCCTACTGTACGTTAAATCCAGATTCGGATAATATATTTTTACTCAAAATAATGGAACAATATTGTAACTACTTTTCAAAATAAAGGAGTTGTTTCAATTTAGAATTTTCTATGTAATCCTAATCCTCCATTGTCATATATACGACACTCACACACACACACACACACACACATACTAGTAGTATTAATAGGAACCTGGAATATGTGGACGAAGTTGTGATGTCCTCTCTGGAGCTTGGTGGTCTGTTACAAGGTCAACCTAAGCCTTCGGGTAAGATTGGTACCGTACAGATCAACCCAAGCCTTCTATTTCAGATGTCGCCATTTGACTGATTACAGACTACATTCACATCCACAGCCAACAATACACTAACACATGACATGCACTTCACGCAATACATTCCCAGTTAAGTAGGCGCGATAATAATGAGTTGAAGCTTGCATTGCGAGGAATCCCCTTGCCAAACCAGTTCGGTGGTGAGACACACACACACACACACACTCACACACAGCCCGTAGCCTAGTAGGTAGAGCTCTCGTCTCACACACGAGGGGTCGGGGTTCAATCCCCGGCCGGGCGGAGACAAATTGGGCTTGTCTCCTTTCATGTGTTAGCCTCAGTTCACCTAGCTGTAAATAGGTACCTGGAATAAGTGGACGACGTTGTGACGTCCCATCTGGGGTTGGCAAAAATGGTACAAGGCGAGATGGGTATCATATGGTTCACCTAAGCTGATGGCTACCTAAGCCTTCGGGCGAGACGGTACCGTCTATAGTGAGAATGGTACCATACAGATCCACCCTAAGCCTTCGTTTCCGATGTCGCCAATTGGCTAAAAATACAGACTACACACACATCCACAGCCATTCCAACGATACATATAACACCTACACATATAGGAGGCGGGAAATAACGAGCATGCTCACTCCCGCAATACAACTAGAGTAAGTACAACTAGAGTAAGTACATATATATATATATATTGTATATATATGTAGACCTATATATAGGTGCCGCTTTAGCGTGCAGTCTACCGGGACATTCACACTTTAGTCTGTGGTCTACCGGGTCACTTACATTATAAAGCACTCAAAAGTGTGCTAAACATTTTATTAATTATTATTGTTTCTGAGACCTAGTATGAGTATTAACCTAACCAAACAACCCAACCTAACCTAACCTAGACCTAGTAGGTGGGATACAAAACTAACCGTTAACTACCAGCTAGTGCGGGTTCTTAGTACCCAGTAAATGAGATACGAAACTAACCCTTACCTACCAGCTAGTGCGGGTTCCTAGTACCTAGTAAATGAGATACACAACTAACCGCTACCTACCAGCTAGTGCGGGTTCCTAGTACCTAGTAAATGAGATACACAACTAACCCTTACCTACCAACTAATGCAAGTTCCTAGTACCCAGTAGGTAGGGTGCAAAACTAACCCTTACCTACCAGCTAAGGTGGGATACAAAACTAACCCTTACCTACCAGCTAGTAATTGTTTCTATAGTGTTCCTATATAGTACCTAGTACAGTACATGAGATACAAAAGTGACCCGTATGGGGTAGACCACGGGTGCATGGTAGACTGCACGCTAAAGCATCATATACTGTATATATATATATATATATATATATATATGAGGTTAATACCTCTCACAGGTGCACGCCAGTCTAGGGCGAGAGGGTATTAAATTCATCAGTCCTTTCTTTAGGGAGCAAAACATATATATTATAGCTTACCATACAATGTTATCGTTTTCGCTTATTTATATTTATAGAAAATATTGTTTTTTAGTGGTAACTTAAGTATTTTTTTAATATTTAGTTATTTGTTTTCGTAAAGTAAATAATTAGTGTTGCATATAATTATTCATCATCTAGCGTAGGCCAACTTGTAGATAGAAACACTAAATAATTTAGGAAAGTTAAAGAAAACGAAAATAAATATCAAATGTAGAATATCCGAGTGAGGCTCTACCTGGTAAGCTGCACCCCTGGTGAGACTCATTGTTCAAACGTCAAGAGAAAAACATTTAACGCTCTGCATTCCTAGGTATTTGAGGGTAACATCAGATTTGTATACCTTATTCTCTTAAATATTTACATATGAGCTTCCTTGCTCCACGAGCTGCCTCAAATGAGACAGCTCGTAAATAAATATCTTCTGACATCCTGTGATTATGGAGCTTTATTTATGTAAATAACCGTTAAGGAATAATTTTAATTCAATATCAATTTATTCTAGTCTTCATATGAAATAAATTGTGTTTAACGCTACATAGCGCCTCTAATACGTATAGGCTACTCGATCTGTAGCCTACCCGCAAAAATCTTGCAACCACAAAACTACCCGAGTTGATGTCTGGGATGGCATAAAATAGTCATTGGTGGAGAAGTCTAATAAACCCACCACGTGAGTCAGTTACCACGAGACTATCACCTGGTTCTTTCAAGGAGAACTAAGGTTGCTATCCTATTATACGTCCGTGGTATTACAGTGGTTAGCGAGCGAGTTTGATGAGCCTATACTGACCAGTGTTTGAAACCGCACCAGGCCCAGAGATTTTCGGGAGGGTTACATTAAATTCCCTTCTCACCAAGCATTTCATTGGTGGCAGTCACGGAATGTGAAGCTGGTAGCTAGATAGAGCACCCATCACGCGGACCCTAAAATCCAGAAATTGCTAAGGTATTGTGGCTACGATACCTTAGGCTAGGGACTATCCTTGTTCAAGAAGGATATGTTGTGTAATACCCTGTAGGCTACCTGCAAAAATTCCGCAACCACTAAACTGCCCTAGTTGACGTCTGGGATAGCTTAAAATAGTCGTTGGTGGAGAAGTCTAATAAACCCACCACATGAATCATCTACCACGAGACTATCACCTGGTTCTTTCAAGGAGAAATAAGGTTGCTATCCTATTGTATACGTCCGTGGTAGTACAGTGGTTAGCACGCGAGTTTGATGAGCTTACTGACCAGGGTTCGAAACCATGCCAGGCCCAGAGATATTCGGGAGGGTTAAATTCCCTTCTCACCCAGCATTTCCACATTTAAATATGTGAATTCAAGCAGGGCGGAGCAATCATGAAAGAGGTCTCCTTGGCCACGGTCAGTTCAACTCAGTTGAGCGCCAGCCGTAGGAGGAGGAGGGTTGCATTATTACACCGTCAACGTCATGGTGCCCCAAGGTTATTCTGGACGACTCTAGTGCTATTTATCCTGTTCTACAACACTGCAGGAGGAAAGGAGGCAGTGGAAGTGAGCGGGATAGAGAGGCTGTGCGTCATTCTCTGTGAGCAAGATAAGGAAGTCCAATCTTGTTGGCAAAGTAAGTTTATAATTTAGAGTAGGCCTAGCCTATAGCCTTATAGTCTATTGTGTTTTTAACCTGGTGAATATGCAATTGATTGCTTTGGACTAGATAACTCAATTTCAAGTTGATTAGCTGAAGGTACTGACGTCTGTGGAATATTTCTTGTTTGTTTTTGCAGCTGAAACATGTTATTCGGTAACAGCCAAGCAGTTCAAGTAGATTATTCAACTTCAAAGTCACTAAGTGCAAATTCGCCAGGTAGATAAATATATATAAATAAATAAAAATGTATTTTCCAGTTTCATTTACTCCATTATCTACCTAGCTATCTATATATTGTAAGATTCCGTTATCCCCGAGAGAGGGTTACGTATTAGCTCACTTTGGACCTGCTGGAAAGTATCTGACATGAATGAGTCCATTACAACACTGTAGGGAGGACACTATATAAAACCTTCAATACCTCTTAAACGGTTAAGATTAAAAATTATTGTTATAGAACATTGTATGCTTAGAATCATCTGTATAATATCATATCCTGAATTTTGGCACTCTTAGATATATATATATATATATATATATATATATATATACATATATATATAGTATATATATATATATACATATATATATATATATATAGTATATATATGTATATACAGTATATATATATATATATATATATATATATATATATATATATATGACGCAGTTCGATGTCGAACTGCAAAAAGTGCCAGACGAGCCCATCTTCGCAAGGGAGCGGGCTGTCTCTTCAAACAGTGCTGAACCAAAACACAACCCACAACGAGGGACGACGCGCTCCTCGGTGCTGCTAGGAGAGTGGCGAACACAACCTAAGGAAACCTAAGGTAAGGTAAGGTATATATATATATATATATATATATATATATATATATATATATATATATATATATATATATATATATATATGTTTTTTTTTGTTTTTTTTCTATGTGATTGAGGGAGGCAAAAGGCATAACTGCCTATAGCGAGTGCCTCCCCCATAGTTGAAAGAGTGACAGGGCCAAAATCAAGGGACGTTCGAGCCAAAATGCCTGGACACACGGAGTTTGAAGCAATTTAAGTCATAGGAAGAGGGAAAGACTGATTCTGGGAGAGAGTTCCAGAGCTCAGCTGTTGAGTAGAAGAAAGTTTGAGAGTAATGTTTCACTCTTGGGTTGGAGAGTTGCACAGAGTAGGGGTGGGATTGAGTTGCAAGACGGGTACCACGTGCCCTACGTAAAGGAGGTGGTATGCACTGGGATAGCTCTGAGGAACACTGCTTATTATAGTAGCGATAGAATAGCGAGAGAGATGCAACATTGCGGCGGAGAGAGAGAGATTGCAGAGAGTTGGTGAGTGGACGAGACTTAATGATACGAAAGGCCTTCCTTTCAACTTTGTCTAGGAGAGCAGTGTGAGAGGAACCTCCCCACACATGTGAACAATACTCAATACAAGGGCGCACTATGCCCCTGTACAGAGCAAGAAGCTGTGCAGGGGAAAAGAACCCCCTAAGGCGGTTGAACACACCCAGCTTCTGGGAGGCTGCCTTAGCAAGACTGGTAATATGGTCCTTCCAAATGAGAGCAGAAGAAAAAGAGACACCAAGAATATTGAGAGAAGATGAAGGGTTGATTTTTGTATTGTTGAAGAATAAGGGATAGTCCGCTGGGAGATCCTGACGGGTAGATAGATGGAGAAATTGGGTTTTGGAAGCATTAAAGTTAACAAGGTTTTCTCTGCCCCAATTGGAAATAGTATTTAGATCAGAATTTAAGAGTTCTATGGCTTCATTACGTTTGTCGTTGAGGGATTGCTGGCTGGGGCGTTCTGAAAAACTAGTGGAGTAGTGTAAGGTTGAGTCGTCTGCGTATGAATGGATGGGAATTAAGGTACAGTTAAGGAGATCATTTATAAAAATTAGAAAGAGAATAGGAGATAGGACAGAGCCCTGAGGAACACCGGAGTTTATAGGGTGAGGAAGTGAACAATGGCCGTCCACAACCGCGGCTATGGAACGGCCGGAAAGGAAATTAGAGACAAAGGCACAGATGGAGGGATAGAAACCGAAGGAGGGTAGTTTAGAAATTAAAGATTTATGCCAGACTCTATCGAAGGCTTTCGATATGTCTAGTGCAATAGAAAAAGTCTCACCGAAGTCCCGAAAGGAGGATGACCAAGAGTTAGTAAGATATGAAAGAAGATCACCAGTAGAGCGACCCTTAAGGAAGCCATACTGGCGATCTGAGAGCAGATTATGAGAAGAGAAATGCTTAAGAAATTTGGAAGCAAGAATAGTTTCAAAAACTTAAGAAAGACAAGAGATAAGAGCAATTGGACGATAGTTGGAGAGTTGAGAGCGGTCACCCTTCTTTGGGACAGGTTGAATGTGAGCAAACTTCCAGCATGAAGGGAAGACGTTAGAGGATAGACAGAGACGAAAGAGTTTGCCTAGGCAGGGAGTCAGCACGGAAGCACAGTTTTTGAGAACAACAGGAGGAACACCGTCCGGACCGTACGCCTTATTAGTGTTAAGCCCAGAGAGGGTAGAAAGTACATCTTTAGATTAGGATATTAGGCATAAGTAAGAGAGAGGAGGGCGGAGAGGGAGGAATAGCACCAGAATCATCCAAGGTGGAGTTTCTAGCAAAAGTTTGAGCGAAGAGTTTAGCTTTGTCAGAGGAAGAAGTGATGGTTGTGCCATCAGAGTGGGAAAGGGGAGGGAAAGACGAGGAAGAGAAATTGTTGGAGAGGTTTTTGGCTAGATGCCAGAAAGCTTGGGAAGAGCTAGAGTTGGATAGTTCAGTGCATTTATTATTGATGAAAGAGTGTTTGGCAAGTCGAAGAACAGATTTGGCTTGATTCCGGGCAGAAACATATGAAGAATGAGAGTCTTGAGTTTTAAGGCGTCGGTACCGTTTGAATGCTTTCTCCTTATTGCGGACAGCAGTAGAACAGGCGTGAGTAAACCAAGATTTTTTAGCATTAGTCTGAGAGAAAGAGAATAGAATGTATGCTTCCATGCCCGATAGGATTACCTCGGTAATGCGTTCAGCACTCTCCGAGGGTCCTCGGCCATGGAAGCAGAAATCATTCCATGGGAAATCAAAGAAGTACTGCCGAAGAGCCTCCCAGTCGGCAGTGCCAAAGTGCCACAAGCGCCGCCGGCTAGGAGGATCGGGTGGCTGTACTGGAGAGATAGGACAGGTGACAGAGATAAGTTTATGGTCGGAGGAGCCCAAAAGGAGAGAAAAGATCGACAGTATAAGAAGAAGGGTTAGAAGTTAGAAACAGGTCAAGAATGTTGGGCCGATCTCCGATGCAATCCGGGATACCGGTGGGTTGCTGAACTAACTGCTCTAGGTCATTTAGGATAGAAAAGACGTAGGCTTGTTCACCAGGTGGATCAGTAGTGTGAGAGGAGAGCCAATGGCGGTGGTGAACGTTGAAATCTCCTAAGATGGAGATTTCTGAGAAAGGAGAAATGGATAGAATGTGTTCCACTGTAGAGTTTAGATAGTCAAAGAATTTGGGAAAGTTGGTAGAGTTAGGGGAAAGATAGACAGCACAGAAATATTTAGTAAGAGAATGACAGGAAAGTTTGAGCCATAAAGTTGAGAATTCAGAGGAGTCGAAATCGGGAACACGAGAGCAAGTGAGTTTGTTGTGCACATATGCACAACATCCACCTTTGGCTTTGAAACTAGGATAGAGAAAGTAGGAGGATACAGAGAAGGGGTTGCTGGATGTTGCTACAGACACCTGAGTTTCGGTGAGGAAGAGAAGATCAGGTTTGTAGGAGGAGAGATGGTGCTCAACAGAGTGAAAGTTAGAGGAAAGTCCACGAATGTTGCAGAAATTAATAGAAAGAGTAACAGGCCGAGGTCCAGGTAATTGTGTGGGTCGTCAGGGGATGGTCGGTCGGGTGAGGGGGCATTTATGGGGGGGCCCTGGGGACTCCGAGGCTGGGCTACAATTCATCATTTTGTTTTTTTTTAATTTTGGTGTGGAGGAATGAAGTGTGATGTGCATGTTTAGTGTAGTGAAGTGGATAGGAGGAGGAGGTGTTTGTGAGAGCTAAATGGATTGCTCTCAGTGTAAATGAGGCACAAAGAAAATCAGTAAGAGAGGCCAAGCAAATGAAACAGGAGTTCCAGCAAGTCTTTATCACATATATATATATATATATATATATATATATACAGCATATATATATATATATACAATTTGTTTATGTGTATGAAGGAGACAAAAGGCAAAGCTACCTATTGCTGGGGAGATTGTAGACACCAATCGAGCAGGGTAATACCCTGGGGAGGCTTCATAAGCATATGATAGGAGTTGCTGGAACGCCTGTTTCATTTGTCTGGCTTCCCTCACACGTATCTGTTTGTGTCTCACTTACATAGAAAGTAATCCAGCTAGCTCTCACAAACACCTCCTCCTATCCATTTCACTACACTAAAAAAGCACACTACACTTCTTTCCAGTACATCAAACAAAAATTTACTCTAACATGCCTTGAATTTGGCTCTCTATCACTCTTGTTAACTTTGAGGGAAACACTACAGGCAGCTTTGCCTTTTGTCTCCCTCACACACATAGGAACAAAACAAAAGCTGGCGAGAAACTGACTATATAGTCCCCATCTTAACACTTTCAAGATCGGGGGGGGGGGGTTTATTAATTGTATTCTTTTTATTAAGCTTGATGGTGGTCTAGGGAGCAAACTAAAGACCTCCCCTTAACCCATTCACAGTCAGATACTCACATAGTTTGTTATGCACAGACTCACACACAGTCAGTCAGTCACACATTAGTTCATAGTCAGTCAGTCACGCACACACCCAGTCATACAATCACACTCAATCAGTCAGTTACACAGGGAGTCACATCCAGTCAGTCACACAGTAGTTCGTAGTCTGTTAGTCAGCACTCACCCAGTCATACAGTAACACCCAATCAGTCAGTCACATACACACAGAGTCAGTCACGTTCAGTAAATGACATACATAAAGCAACATAGTCATTCACATACACAGTCATTCAGTCACACGGTCAAGCACACATACAGACATTCAGTCACACAGTCAGTTACAGTAACTAACAGTCAGTCATTTACAGTAATTCAGTCAGTAAGTCAGGCAGAGTAATTCATTCAGTCAATCAGTTACAGTAATTCAGCCAGTCAGTCAGTAATTCAGCCAGTCAGTCACAGTAATTCAGCCAGTCAGTCAGTCACAGTAATGCAATCAGTCAGTCACAGTAATTCAGTTAGTTAGTCACAGTAATTCATTCATTCATTCAGTCACAGTAATTCAGTCAGTCAGTCACAGTAATTCAGCCAGTCAGTCAGTCACAGGAATTCAGAGTCAGTAATAGAAAATCACAGTCAGTCAGTCAGTCACAGGATTTTACAGTCAGTCAGCCAGTCACACAATTATTATGTTTAGCATAAAAAATATTGCTTGATAACAAACAAATAATATATACGGAATCTGTCGATCTACAGGTAATTAATTAAAGAAAGAGTGCTTAATGTCCAATAACTTTATTAAAAATAAAAATTTCGAAAAAGTGAAAAACATAAAATTATTTTCTCATAATTAGGTTATGCATCTTGTGTCCAAATTTCATCCCCCTAGCTCAAAAAATGCAAAAGTTACGGACATGTCAAATTTTGTATGGAAAAATTCGATTTGCGGCTAAACCAAACGGAATTCGAGGCTGATAATAAAATTGCTACCTTATCTAAAAAAGGGTAAAATGTCGCGGTAAATCGTTTGCGACAGGTTAGAATGTCGTAGCGGCAATATTTGAGGGCGTGATTTTGGGCGGACGGGCGAGCCCCACACTGGCCAGAGCTGAGTTCTCTCTCAACCCTCCCCCTCCCCTAACCTACCCTACCACCACCACTCGCCCAAGGTCTGGATTTATCTTTGGACTATATATTTGTTATTATATATTATTTATATATCTTTTATTTACGTCTATCAGCTGTATTATTCATTGATTATAATAGTATTGTTCATATTATAGCTTAACACATATATCTTTTATTTCTATTTATCAGTTGTATTGTGTATTTATCATATTTTTTAATGATATAAATATTTTGTACTTTTATTTTGTTAAGTAAATGAAGCTAGTCAGTCACACAGTAACTCACACTAATTAGTAGTTTCTATATATAGTAGAAACAGCCACACTCACAAATAAATATTACTTAACTTCATTTACTTAACAAAGTACAAGTAAAAAATATTTATAATATGATCATTAAAAAAAACCAATATGATAAATACACAATACAACTGATAAACAGAAATCAAAGTTATATAAGTGTTAAGCTATAATAATATGAATTATCAAAACTACTATTATGATCAATAAATAATACAGCTGATATATATATATATATATATATATATATATATATATATATATATATATATATATATATATATATATATATATATATATATATATATATAATATATATGTATATATATATATATAATTTTATATATAATATTTAAAATAATAAAAAATAAATAAATAAATAAATAATACAGCTGATAGACGTAAATAAAATATATATAAATAATATATAATAACAAATAATTATATAGTCCAAAGATAAATCCAGACCTTGCGCAAGTGGTAGGGTAGTAGGGTAGTAGGGTAGGGTGGTAGGGTAGGTTAGGGGAGGGGGAGGGTTGAGAGAGAACTCAGCTCTGGCCAGTGTGTAGCTCGCCCGTCCGCCCAAAATCACGCCCTCAAATATTGCCGCTACGACATTCTAACCTGTCGCAAACGATTTACCGCGACATTTTACTCTCGTTTGGTAAATGTTTTTTGTAGCAATTTTAATATCAGCCTCAAATTCCGTTTGGTTTAGCTGCAAATCGAATTTTTTCATGCCAAATTTGACATGTCCGTAACTTTTGCATTTTTTGAGCTAGGGCCCAGTGGTCTTCAACCTTTTTGAGACCATGGCCTACTTCTGGCATTCCCAAACACTTATGGCCCACTTTCCTTCAGATTTGAATATGCTTTTAATGCATTCATATATTACACACTTATGAAATGTTATTACAGTTTACTTTTGTCTTCAAAATATGAACCACTGTCCTGTAATCGCTGTAAATAAAACTTGTGTACTGTACTTAAAACTTTAAATATACTTTAACAGCCAAAAGACATATATATATAACAAAACTACTCTACTTCACCATGTAACTACTAACTAGGTTAGGAAGGTACCGTAATATAATGGCTGTACTTGCTTCGTATCTGTAAGGCCATCAAATCGGGGGGAAATTGCCGTTAAGGCACATTACATATCATCCTCCACCTTTAAGTACTTTCTCGATTTTGTTTTAATTTGAAGTAGGGTAGTAAAGCCTGACTCACACAAATAAGTGGAAGAGAAAGGTAGAAGTGTTTTTTGTGCAATCTGTCCTATTCTAGGGTATGATGCACTTACTTGGGCCCTGAATTCCTGTACAGAAAGTTGGTTATGCAATTCTTTTACACCTGAACCAATTATTATTTCCAAGTATTCATCTTGGTCAGGGTCTGGAACAGAATCTGGTTCAAGATTAAATGGATTTCTTACAATGACAGATCTATGCCCTCAAGATCATGGAAGGACCTGGAAAAATCTTGGTCCTAATGTTGCAGGTGATTGATTATTTCTTGGAGACAACTATTTTGTTTTTCCTTCAGCAACTTCTCAAACATTGCAAAGTTACCTGCGTTAACTCTACTAGCCCAGTTCTGGATCCTAGCAATACAATCATGCAATGGGTCAAAATAAGGAATCACTGAAGTTTCAGATTAAGTTGATTAAGCTGGTCAAATAGATCAACTAAATATGCTAAACTTAATGCCCACAGTGAGTCACTGAAAAAATTAGATTCCTTATATTGCATGTCCAAAAATTTCTTTAGAGCTTCTCTAAGTTCAAAGACTCGACTGAGAACGTTGCCTTTTGACATCCATCGAACTTTAGTGTAGAATAGCAGGAATTGATGCTCTGAATCGAAGTCTTTACAGAGCTGTTTGAAAAGACGTGAGTTGTCAGGCTTGGACTTTACATAATTGACAATATTTATGGCACTGTCCAAGACGCCTTGAATTTCCCTAGGAAGGGTTCTGGATGCAAGTGCCTGATGGTGAATCATGCAATGATTCACTGTAAACCCAGGAGTAGCCTCTTAAACTCTGGATGTAAACCCTGACTTTGAACCTAACATTGCAGGTGCCCCATCAGTACACGTCACACATATTCCCCGACGACACTGCTTCCAAATGCAAACCATGAATTACCTTTTTCATATCTTCACCTTTTATTATATATATTTTGTTTTACATTCTACCTTACTTAGTAGATGTCCGTGGCCCACCTGAGAACCAGCCCATGGCCCACAGGTTGAAGACCACTGCTAGGGGGCTGAAATTTTGATACAATATGCATAACTGAATTATGAGAAAAAAAAATCTTCACTTTTTCGAAAAATTTATTTTTAATAAAGGTATTGGACATTAAGCACTCTTTCTTTAATTAATTACCTGTAGATCGACATATTCCGTATATATTATTTGTTTGTTATTGTTATGCCCTGTTTTTCTACAGGTTTAACTTGGGTAATATGAGTTCTAACTGACTGGGTATATAAGGCTGCATGCACAATACAAGGTATGAGGAATAGAGAACACAAAATAAACACACGGTAACAAGACACACGATCACGTTTATTGATATACCACTTCTGAAATACTTGTGCAAGACAAATGATAGAATTGAACAACACTAGCATAAGTGGATCTGGATGGAGCCTAGTCTCCCACTTCCAACGTTCAGGTATTAATCTTCTGATCACTGGCTTTAATTCACAAGTTTATATACTGGAGACCATCAATGTTACTTATAGATTCATATTCACTGTTAGATTTATTACTGGTAGCTCTGGTGCACAAGTAGTAGTTCACAGACTAGATTAGACACGCGTATTTTAGAGCGCGGGAATTCTAGTAACCTCAGGGGGTACTGATCTAAGTTTTATATTCTTGTATCAGAAATACATAGAACGCAAATCAGTGGGCGAACATTCAGATATCACTAGGGTTTCACTTCTATGTAATAATATCTGGGTATATGGGTAATTACGAGAGTTATATCGCCTGTTAATTAATGAACACTGATACGCTTAGCACTTCCTAATGGAATGGTTATATATGAATTATACTGGGGCAAAGATATAGCCACTTCATAGAAATATTAATAAGTGAATCTCTAAATAGCACTGTAACAATGTAGTACTGATAGAGTGAATCTTGGGTAGTATTTGATTGGTCTGGTCCTGGTTATCTTGCGTCCGTGATGTTGGGGGCTAACGACTGGTTCCGCGGCCATCCAGGTGGTCCATATGTAGGAAGTTCTCAAGTATGTGGACAGGTCCTTCTATCCAAATCTGCCACGGAGTCTGCCAGCTCTGGAACTCAATTCTCAGCAACCAACAAGGATAGAGCTCGAGGTTAACTCTGGTGACCAACCTGGGTTGGTGTCTATCTTTCAACTGATTTTACTGGGGGCTGGAGCTGGGTTTATAGGCTCGGTTTTGGACCCTGTAGGCCATAGGGATCTCGAGTCTTATGGAATTATTTGAGCTCTCAATAGATATGAGGACTAGGTAAGGTGGTGATTACTGTTGTGGCACATGGCTATAGGGAGCCTTCATATTGTGATATAACTGAGCCTTAGTAAGAGGTACTATTCTGGCTATACTGGAAGTATTGAGGGGAGGGAGACTGGATCTACTTTGCGAGGAGGATTGGGACAGCTGTGATAGGAGCGTCTCTCTTAGATTGTTCAATCTTCATTCTATGGTATAGCTGAGGTGCTAATTTAGTTATCAGAGTATGCAAGAAAGGTTAATGGTTTGTTGTGAGTTAATAGAGGTTAGTAAAGGTGTTAGTCATGCATGGTTAGTTCATTGATAGGAAGAATTCCTGTGCTACCTGGCAATGACCCGGAAGTCAAAACAAGGGTCAGGTATACCTCCGCAGGGTTGGGGGTCTCCCTCCTCGGGTGGGTAAAAAGGGGTAGCTGGGCGCCCTCTCTCTGGGATGGTCGTCCGGCGGCTGTGGCTAGGGGCTTGCCATATCACAAGTGTTTGTAATAACCCTCTGTTTATGAGACAGATGTGGGTGTTCTTAATACCAAAACCGAAGGTGCCTTGGCTAGCTGGTTTTAATCGGTTGGTTGTTAATTGTATGGTTTGCTGGATGTGGTGGAGACTGGGTTGCTAACTCTGCCACATTTATCTGGAAGTATGGCAATAGAAGTTAGTTACTGGCGAGGCGGCTAGCCTCGCACCGACGATCATTGGGTGCAGGGTTGTGAATGGGTTGTAAGGGAATAGATGACATGCAAGGGGTTAGTAAAGTTCTAATGTTGTTCCGGCCTACTAAGGGAAGGTAGGCTGGATAGGAGTATATATATAAAAGGTTGGAGAGCGTTAGCAACGGAAAAATCAAGGATCTTCAAGAGGTATGAGGGAGAGGCTAGGTCGGAAAAGAGTCGAGGAGCGCTGGGTGTTTATGAGAGGGAGAGAGTTCAGGGGGGCTACGTGGAAATTTGACCCTAAGGTCTCCGGGCATGGGGGTGGCATTAGGCTACAGTTGATATTGGAGTTTGAAAGGACAGTGAAAGTACGTTAGCCAAATGCTACCGGGGGATGCAACTATGGGGTGGTATATGAGTCTGGAAAAGATAGAATCATGTGGACTGTGGGGCTGTGGGGGAGAAGGAGGTTAACTGTAGGTGTGTGCTTGACTGTGGATAAAGTAGGGAAAAACATGGTGTATTATTACTCGTCAATACGAGGGGTTATGGACACTATTATTTGACACGATTTCTTGTACGTCTAGTTGTCCCTGGGAACTGCGTTTTCTATGAAATATAGACCAAAGAAAAGCGGCAGTTCGTAGGGGTACTTCGTTATTGTTTCGTGATACTATGATAGACAATGGACAAAAAAAGGTTATCTATACAATCTCTGGTTGGGGTAAGCATTAAGTTATAGCATGGTGGCTAACATCTGTAGTCATGGCTGTCTAGGTCTTACGGGGGCAATGGTTCTATATCACTGGTGTACCCGTGGGTATCTTAGTTTCTTATCAATTAGGACATGGGGTTTTAACATACTACTTCTCGGATGGAAGAACATACATAGATTTATGGCTGTCTGACTGGTTGGCATTGGCTCAACCTAGGGACAGGGCATGGGTGTTTTAATATGAATGTGTATTCCTGTTCATCATTATGTAGGTAGAGTCTGGCGGGTAAGAGGTGTAGGACACGAAGCAAAATGGAGTAGTGTGGACTGTGGATACGAAGGAGGTGAGTGGAAGACGTATAACAATTGTGGAAAAGTAAATGGAAAAAATGAACACAATGGCGGATAAAGATAACTAACCTAAGGATTGAATACATAGATTTATGGGGGCGATTGGTCTTCAGAAACTTAGTCTGGCAAGACAAGGTATTTTGGGGTATGTTGATATTAATAACTAACCTAAGGATTGAATACATAGATTTATGGGGGCGATTGGTCTTCAGAAACTTAGTCTGGCAAGACAAGGTATTTTAGGGTATGTTGATATTAATAACTAACCTAAGGATTGAATACATAGATTTATGGGGGCGATTGGTCTTCAGAAACTTAGTCTGGCAAGACAAGGTATTTTAGGGTATGTTGATATTAATATCCTAAACTTAGGACAGAGCATGGGTGTATTAACTTTAAGGTGTATTTATGTTCGTCATCATGTAGGTAGAGGTGTAGGACACTAGGGGTAGTGTATGTGAGGTGTGGGAAAGGTCAGTGTTTAGAAGGGGTAGGCAGGTGTGGTTTGGAGCTGCTTAGCCCTGCGGGCTTGGGCCTGTCTGAACTGGTTGGCTCGGTCAGCTGGTCCTTTCGTTCTGTGGACCTTTCTTTCGGGTGTTTCTGTGTGGTGTTCGCTCGTGGCTTCTGTGGTGGGCTTCTCGTTCTGGGGCATTTTACTTTCCTCTCCTTCATTGTAGGCTCGTCACCGAGCCTCAAGGGTGAAGTAAAAAGAAGCATAGTCATGGTGGGTCATTTTGAGGGTATTTAGAAGGTCCCACTAAGCAAGAGAGCGAGGGTCAGGTTTCTTTTGCAGGTCAATGTATACCTGTAGGAATGTGTCCTCTGTGTTGTGGAGGGCGGTTGCCCGGGCTTGATGTGGGCGTTGTAGACGGGCTAAGCGTCCTGTGGGGGTTTTTACTTTAACCTTTCGTATGAATGGTTTGTAGTTTTCCCCCGTGGGGGTCGGGACGAGGGCGACGAAGGGTGTGGATTTGTTCCTGGTGGAGGTCATGTATCGAGTGAGGTGTGTGGGACTGACAGGAGGCCTCTTCAGTGTGGTGAATGGGTTACTAACTGAAGGGGAGGGATTAACGCTTGAAAACGGAGCTGGGGATGAAGGGGGGATATGAGTCTGGGGTTTTTGGGGTTTTCTTGGGTGAGGTTGTAGGCTGGGGAAATATAGTGAGGCAATGCGCAATATCGGTTTAGGTAAGGTGCGTGAAGGAGGTGTGTGAGAAGGAGGGGATGTGTGTGTTGTGTGGCTTGGGTCTTTAGTGTCAGAACGGGGTGTTGTTTTTGTATAACTGTCTTTAAATCTGATGGGTCTTGATTATTCTACCTTTGGAGGTCCTGGTGGGAAGGTAGATGTTTGTCGTGGGACTTGAGTCGCTCGACGATGTTTTATATTGAGGGGAAGAACGTTTTACAGGTGAAGGGTATTTATTGGGGGCGAGGTCGGGGGTTATTTGAGAGGTAGATGCGTGTGGAGGTTTTTGTTGGGTGAGGGTGGTAGGCGGAATGGAAGAGGATTTGGTGGGGGTATGTATGGGGGTTCTCTCAGGGGTGACTTTGTGGGGGGATTTTTTTGGGGGGGGTTGGGGGGGGTTTCGATGAGATGAGGAGGTTGGTTGATGTGGGGGTGGGGTTGCGGGGATATTGGAGGGGAAAGGGGTGGATGCGGGGGGGGGGAGGGGGGGCTAGGCGGGTGGGTAGGGAGTGGAGATTTAAGTTGGAGGGTTGGGGGTAGGGACGTGTGTGGGGTGTGTTCTTTGGTGAGGTCGGTGATTTGCTGGTGGTGGAAGTAGGCGGTTTTATGGGTGTTTGGTGGGGGGGTAGATCTAGCAGGTCATTCGGGGTAATGAGGTGGGGGTTGAGAGGGGATGAGGTTGAAGAGGAAGGTATGTGTTTTCGTGGGGGGGTGGGGGTTGTTACTTCTGGAATATAGTTAGAGGGTTTATGGTGTTTACTGGTGATTATTCGTCTTCTTTCCCTTTGTGGAGGAGAATTCGACGAAGAAGAAGAAGAGGAGGAGGAGGAGGAGGAGGATTGTGGTCTGGCAGCCCTACGGAACTTGGTTAGCAGGGTGTGTTTTCTGGAGGTTTTAAAAGATTTTTGTCGTGGGCGTAAGTTGTAGCGTGAGGTTACTGAGGTAGATTGTGTGGTGCGGTTGGGTGTGTACTTGGTTTGGGATGGGGGTGGTGGTTTTCTCACTGTGGTGCCTGGTGGAGGTATCTCAGGGCTAGACGGGAGGGTTTCCGTTGTGGTCGGGGTTGTGGGTGGAGGTTTTCGTACTTGGATAAGTTGGGGAGGTACTTGACTATCAGAAGTGAAAGAAGGTGTCATGGTGGAGGAGGGTGTGATAGTGGGGGCTTGGGGTTTGTGGAGGTTAGTTTGGGGGGTATGTTGAGGAATGATTTGTCTGTTCGGTGTCGGAGAGCTTAGGTCCTTAGGGGTTTGTGTGGGAATATTCATAGCCTGAGTGGAAGGGTTAGTAGGGGTGTTTAATTCAGGGTCGGACGTGTGGGGTGGGGTAATGTCTTGTGGCTTTAGAGGTTTAAACGCTCAGACGAATCTAGTTCGGAACGTGCGAGTCACGCCGTGATAATCGATGGTGACTTGAAAGGCATTTGGGACTTGTATGACGGTGTAGGGCCCGACATAGCGAGGGCCTAATTTGTTGGTGACAGGGAGGTTGGCTACCATTACGGTGTCATGGATGGCGAAAGGGTTTTTATCATCGGGGTTATCCGTTTTGGTGTCTTGACAGGTTTGGGCGGTATGGAGGGTGTTTTGCAGATGTTGCAATGGGTCAATTGTGGAGGTGTTGGAGGGGAGGTGAGCGTGATGATGGAATGGCAGTAGCAGGGGGGGTACGCCGTAAACACGTTCATGAGGGGAAATACCGTCTTCTCGGGGACAGGTGTTCATGCCCCATTGTATCATCTTTAGTTGTGATGGCCAGTCTGAGGTGTTAAGAGCAATAATTTTTGTACGTAACTGGTTGTTGATGGTGCGATGGCTGCGTTCGCATATAGCATTTCCTTGAGGCCAGTACGGGGATGAGTGTTTGATCTTAATACCGCATTGTTGGGTGAACTGGTGCCAAATGTGTCCACTAAACTCGGGGGCATTGTCGGATAGAAGAGCAAGGGGAAGGCCGAATATAGGGAACACTTCTGTGGCAAGCAGTGTCGCGACTGTGATGGCTGTGTGGTCTTTAACTGGGCAGGCTATTAAAAATGTTGAATATACGTCAACAAATGTGACGATATAGCGGTTGCCAGCGTAAGAAGGAAACGGGCCCATGATGTCGAGGGATAGGACTTGGAACGGTTTGTTGGCAGAAATGGTACCAGCTGGGCCGGGGGTGCGTGATCTATCCTTCCCCAATAAACAAGGTTTGCAGGATTCTGTCACTCGTTGTGCAATTTTGGAGGGGTTGGGGGTCCAGTATTGATCTGTGAAGATTTTTAACATCTTCTTTTGTCCAAGGTGTATGCCGTTTCCCTCGTGGATGGCAATCATGTAGTCGTGGGCAATGGTGGGGTCTAAGACTATGTGACCGGAGTCTGTGGCAAGTTGATCTCCCCAGCGTGTCAGTTTCCTGAAGACATTTAACGGTATCCAGGGTGGTCTGATTCTTGTTTCCCAAGATTGAATTAGTGAGGGGCTGAGGGGGAATTATGTTGGTGGATGGGGGTAGATAAAAGCTCAGTGTTTTGTAAGGCGGCTAGGTTGGTGGGGGGACTTTTGGTACTGGCAAACGTGACAGGGCGTCTGCATTGGTGTAAAGTTTGCCTGGACGATACTGTATTGTAAAATCGTAGTCTTCTAGTGTCTCCCTCCAACGTACCAAAATGGCTGAGTTGGTGTCGCACTTACGCAGCCATTGCAAAGATTGATGGTCGGTTATTATATCGAGTTTTGCGCCCAACACAAATGACCGGAAGTGGCTGAGTGCCCAAATGATCCCTAAGCACTCTCTCTTGGTGGCTGCATAATTCTGTTGTGCTTGGTTGAGGGTGGAGCTGGCATACGCTATCACATGTTCCTCTCCGTCTCTGACTTGAGCTAAAACTGCACCAATGGCATACAGAGATACGTCGGTATAAAGACGGAAAGGTTTATGGTAATCAGGGAAAGCGACAATAGGGGCTTGGATTAGCTTTTGTTTCAAAGTGTTAACAGCGAGGTCTCTTTCAGGTGTCCAGGTGAATGGGGTGTCTTTGTGAGTGAGTTGGTGGAGGGGCCTGGCTATAGTGGCAAAGTGGGGGACGAAACGTCTGTAGTATGTGGCTAAACCTAGAAAAGAACGTACTCCTTTAACGGTGGTGGGTGGGGGTTGGTTTTGTATGGCTTGAAGTTTCTTTGGGTCTGGTGCAATACCATGTTCAGATATTACGTGGCCGAGGAAATCTACCTTATTTCGGGCAATCTCTCACTTTGAGGGTTTTAATTTCAACCCGGCGGCTCGGATTCTTTGAAGGACTTGTCTCAACCTGAGGAGGTGTTCTTCACAGGTTGGTGAGTACACAATAATATCGTCTAGATAGGCTAGGCAGGTTTCCCAGGTTAGGCCATGTAATACCGCTTCCATCAAACGGGAGAAAGTGGCGGGTCCGTTACAGAGGCCAAAAGGTAGGACGTTAAATTCGTAGTGGTGGCCACCACTAGTGGAAAATGCTGTTTTCTCTTGGTCCTCGGCCTTGATAGGCACTTGCCAATACCCTGCTTGCAAGTCAAGGGTATTGAACCATCTGGATCCGTATAGGGAGTCAAGGGAATCGCCTATCCGGGGGTAATGGCGTAGCGTCTTTAATGGTTACGTCATTCAACCTCCTGTAATCGACGCAAAAACGGGTTGACCCATCTTTCTTTTTTACTAGGACAACAGGGGAAGACCAGGGACTAATGGACGGGGTGGCAATACCGGCCTCTAACATCTCTTGGACTTGGCGTTCCTCTTCCTGACGTTGTATGGGATTTTTTTCTACGGGATGGTTGTCGTTTGGGGGGGCCTGTGGTGTTAATGATGTGTTGTTCTACATCGGTCTGTCCGATTTCGGTGGGTTGTTGGGCAAACACGTCACTGAACTCTAGTAATAGGTCGTACATGCCGTGTTTTTGGTGGTCGGATAATGTGTCCGGGAGAGGGGGCAATTGGAGGCTGGTAGGGGTGTCATTAAAATCTATGGGGAGGTCATCAAAAGTTTCGAGGTCTCCTATAATGAGACCTTTTGGTAATGTCAGGGATTCCTCAGAGATATTTGCCACGAGAATGTGGTTGATGCGAGCGGAAATGATGGCGGGTTGTAAGAGGCAACGATTGGGGTTGGTGGACGTGGTAGTGGGGGAAAATATCATGTGAGTTTGGGGTATGGGTCGAAGGTTCACCCATTTTTGATGGCGGGGGGAATTTGGCATTTATCTTGAACTACAGCTGGGCTAATAATGGTGGGGGATCGACTGGCGAGCAGGTGCTTGGTAAGCATAATAGGGGAAAGGTCACTTTGGTGGGGGTCACGCGTGAGGGGGGGATTAACGGCGCGTGTGGGAGGATCAGTGGGGCGCGGTGTGAGGGAGTTAGAAAACGGAATTTGTTGGAGGGACTGTGGAGGGCTGGTGGGGGAAGCGTGAGGTATAGAAGATGGGTTATTGGTGGAGGACTGATGTAAGGATTGGTGGTTGTTAGAAGGACGAATTTGGGGAGTTTTGTCGGTGGCAGTGACGGTTTGTTTGGAGTTTATATGGATTTGGTGGTTTTGTTTGTCATGAGAGGGCGAGTCAAGTGTGGGATTTTGAAATTTTCTAGGGGTGTGAATTGTGTGGGGGTGGAAGGGAGCTACTGACGGAAAACTGTTACAAGGGGGATTGGGGTGGGTGTGGAATAGCTGGACATTTCTGGGGGCATGGTGGGAACATAGTTGTGTCCCTCGGTCGGCACGCGTGAGGGGAGGATTAACGGCGCGTGCAGGCGGGTCAGGGTGGTGAGAGGTGAGCGAGTTAGAAAACGGGATTTGTTGGTGGGACTGCGGAGGGTTGGTGGGGGAAGAGTTAGGTGTAGAACACGGGTTATTGGTGGAGGACCGGTGTATTTATTTGGGGTTGTTAACAGGACGAATGTGGGGAATTTTCTTGGTGGCAGTAACGGTCTGGTTAGAGGTTATCTGGGACTGGTGAGTTTGTTTGTCATGAGAGGGCGAGTCAAGTGTGGGGTTGTGAAGTTTTCTAGGGGTGTGAATTGTGTGTGGAAGGGAGCTACTGACGGAAAACTGTCACAAGGGAAATTTTGTTGGTTGTGGGATAGCTGAAAATTTCTGGGGGCATGGGGGAAACATTGTTGGGTACATAGGTCGGCATTTTCCCTGTAAACATGTGTACATAAACATTTGATAGAATTATGGTTACATATATCAGAATCTGTCCTGAAAACATGGGAGGATTTATCCTGGACAGAGTTACGAGAATTGAGGGGATTACCGAGAGGGAGTTGCTTGGACTTGTCTTCTTTCGTTTGTTGAGGCATTTTTTTAATGAATTGAGGGATATTTTGAGAGAACTCGGGGCACGGGGAGGGTTTAGGAGTTACCTTAGTGCTAGCTGCAACTTGGTAACCCTGACTCAGAGTTTGTTGAGGGGGAAGGTGTTTTTTCTTTTTGTGAATGGGTTTCTGCGTGATTGGTTTGTCAGAGGCTTTGGGTTGGAATTTTTTTTTTGAATGAGATCAGCCTTTGGCCGCAGTCAACCTGGGCCTGGAGTTTTTGAAGGAGGTCAAGTCCAAGGAAACCATCGTAATGTTTACAGTGGGAGGAAAATACTGTGAACGTGTCATAACAACGAGCATGGGGGGCAGGAGTAGTTACTGACAGGGGCAATGTGTCTCCTAGGAGATTTAAGTAAGTATCAGCAGCTGAGATTAGTTCTGCTTTGGTGGTTAACAAGGGGCCAAATAGTCGGTGGTGTTGATCATAATAAGACTTGAACAAACATGACTTGGCAGCTCCCGTGTCGATTAACAAGCGGACAGGAATGTCCTTGATTTTGGCCATGTAATAAATGGGGGCAGTGCGGTCAGTTATGGTGTCCCCCGCCGAGGCCATCTTGGGCGGGGGGTACTTTAAAAATCCTGGGAGTCGGTATCTACCTCCTCCAGGGTTTCCTCGGTATCCTCTGAGGTCATGATAGGGGTTATTTCTCCGGTGTGCCTTTCCTCCATTTCTTCCTCTTGTCCCAACTCCTCTTCATTAACAGAAATGCGAGGAGTAAAGGGGCGAGGTTTGGCAGAGTCACAAATTTGATGGAGGGCACACTGAGCATTACAGGCAGGGAAATCATAGGGGTTGATAATTACTAAGGTAGGGTTTTTACTTTGGTAGGTGTTGTAGGTTTTGTTCCGGTTGAAGATTCTGCGTGGCAGGGTAGGTTGGAACCGGGGCCTTCTGGGTTGGGGCTTGCCAGAAGGGTAGGTAGGTTTGTTGTGGAAGGATGAGGATGGGTAGGCATTCTTGGAGTTGAAGGTTTGAGCCTTGGGGTTTTGGTTGTTGAGGTGCTGCGGGTGTGTGGGGAACCTCTTGATTACAGCGATTTGGGTGGGTGTTTCTGTGTGCACGGCCAAAATACGTCGGATCGTGATGAGATCTTTTTTATATCCGACGAAATCGTGCACCCGGAAATGATCCTTTACTGCTGAGGGCAATTTTGATACAAGGTTGACCAGAATCTGCTGTTCTTGCTGGATTCTGGTCAATGTGGGGAAAAACACTTTGATATGTTGGGCGATCTTATTCACTGTGGCATCTAGATCGCCTTCGAATTTAGTGTCTTGGAGACGGTTGTGGGCTACAAAAACGCCCAACGAAGGCTTAATGGCCTCTATCACTATTGTGCAAAATTCGTCCCATGTGAGAGCAGGGTGCACTTGGTAGGCAACCAGGGAAACGGCTTTTCCCAGGTGCGTTAATGTCACGGCTATCTTTTCTGCGTCCGTGGTATAAACTAAGTCAAGTACGGGTTTCGCTATGTCCATGAACGTTTCGATCTCGTAAGTTTCTCCATCATAATGTGGGATGGGAATGTGAGAACGGTGCGCCATGATGTTATCGTGTTCTGGCTGTTCCAAACTTGCAATGTAATGCAACCTTTTATCCGAATCAAGAACCACCGCTGCCAACAATGTTATGCCCTGTTTTTCTACAGGTTTAACTTGGGTAATGTGAGTTCTAACTGACTGGGTATATAAGGCTGCATGCACAATACAAGGTATGAGGAATAGAGAACACAAAATAAACACACGGTAACAAGACACACGATCACGTTTATTGATATACCACTTCTGAAATACTCGTGCAAGACAAATTATAGAATTGAACAACACTAGCATAAGTGGATCTGGATGGAGCCTAGTCTCCCACTTCCAACGTTCAGGTATTAATCTTCTGATCACTGGCTTTAATTCACAAGTTTATATACTGGAGACCATCAATGTTACTTATAGATTCATATTCACTGTTAGATTTATTACTGGTAGCTCTGGTGCACAAGTAGTAGTTCACAGACTAGATTAGACACGCGTATTTTAGAGCGCGGGAATTCTAGTAACCTCAGGGGGTACTGATCTAAGTTTTATATTCTTGTATCAGAAATACATAGAACGCAAATCAGTGGGCGAACATTCAGATATCACTAGGGTTTCACTTCTATGTAATAATATCTGGGTATATGGGTAATTACGAGAGTTAATATTGCCTGTTAATTAATGAACACTGATACGCTTAGCACTTCCTAATGGAATGGTTATATATGAATTATACTGGGGCAAAGATATAGCCACTTCATAGAAATATTAATAAGTGAATCTCTAAATAGCACTGTAACAATGTAGTACTGATAGAGTGAATCTTGGGTAGTATTTGATTGGTCTGGTCCTGGTTATCTTGCGTCCGTGATGTTGGGGGCTAACGACTGGTTCCGCGGCCGTCCAGGTGGTCCATATGTAGGAAGTTCTCAAGTACGTGGACAGGTCCTTCTATCCAAATCTGCCACGGAGTCTGCCAGCTCTGGAACTCAATTCTCAGCAACCAACAAGGATAGAGCTCGAGGTTAACTCTGGTGACCAACCTGGGTTGGTGTCTATCTTTCAACTGATTTTACTGGGGGCTGGAGCTGGGTTTATAGGCTCGGTTTTGGACCCTGTAGGCCATAGGGATCTCGAGTCTTATGGAATTATTTGAGCTCTCAATAGATATGAGGACTAGGTAAGGTGGTGATTACTGTTGTGGCACATGGCTATAGGGAGCCTTCATATTGTGATATAACTAAGCATTAGTAAGAGGTACTATTCTGGCTATACTGGAAGTATTGAGGGGAGGGAGACTGGATCTACTTTGCGAGGAGGATTGGGACAGCTGTGATAGGAGCGTCTCTCTTAGATTGTTCAATCTTCATTCTATGGTATAGCTGAGGTGCTAATAATTTAGTTATCAGAGTATGCAAGAAAGGTTAATGGTTTGTTGTGAGTTAATAGAGGATAGTAAAGGTGTTAGTCATGCATGGTTAGTTCATTGATAGGAAGAATTCCTGTGCTACCTGGCAATGACCCGGAAGTCAAAACAAGGGTCAGGTATACCTCCGCAGGGGTGGGGGTCTCCCTCCTCGGGTGGGTAAAAAGGGGTAGCTGGGCGCCCTCTCTCTGGGATGGTCGTCCGGCGGCTGTGGCTAGGGGCTTGCCATATCACAAGTGTTTGTAATAACCCTCTGTTTATGAGACAGATGTGGGTGTTCTTAATACCAAAACCGAAGGTGCCTTGGCTAACTGGTTTTAATCAGTTGGTTGTTAATTGTATGGTTTGCTGGATGTGGTGGAGACTGGGTTGCTAACTCTGCCACATTTATCTGGAAGTATGGCAATAGAAGTTAGTTACTGGCGAGGCGGCTAGCCTCGCACCGACGATCATTGGGAGCAGGGTTGTGAAAGGGTTGTAAGGGAATAGATGACATGCAAGGGGTTAGTAAAGTTCTAATGTTGTTCCGGCCTACTAAGGGAAGGTAGGCTGGATAGGAGTATATATATAAAAGGTTGGAAAGCGTTAGCAACGGAAAAATCAAGGATCTTCAAGAGGTATGAGGGAGAGGCTAGGTCGGAAAAGAGTCGAGGAGCGCGGGGTGTTAATGAGAGGGAGAGAGTTCAGGGGGGCTACGTGGAAATTTGACCCTAAGGTCTCCGGCCGTGGGGGTGGCATTAGGCTACAGTTGATATTGGGGTTTGAAAGGACAGTGAAAGTACGTTAGCCAAATGCTACCGGGGGATGCAACTATGGGGTGGTATATGAGTCTGGAAAAGATAGAATCATGTGGACTGTGGGGCTGTGGGGGAGAAGGAGGTTAACTGTAGGTGTGTGCTTGACTGTGGATAAAGTAGGGAAAAACATGGTGTATTATTACTCGTCAATACGAGGGGTTATGGACACTATTATTTGACACGATTTCTTGTACGTCTAGTTGTCCCTGGGAACTGAGTTTTCTATGAAATATAGACCAAAGAAAAGCGGCAGTTCGTAGGGGTACTTCGTTATTGTTTCGTGATACTATGATAGACAATGGACAAAAAAAGGTTATCTATACAATCTCTGGTTGGGGTAAACATTAATGCTGGGGTCACACATTCACGTATATTGCTCCCGTCCGGCGTATCGCCAATTTATGTAAAGACGCGAGTAGTTCCTGCCGTTGAACGCCCGTTCTTCCACGTCTATTGCACTTCCCGACAGACGTAGCGTAACGTGGCCAGTGTTACGTCAGACGTAATTGAGTCGTATTGAACTACGTACGTGTTTGCGACGTGCGTAAGCATAGCCCCGTTCGACCTCATGGGCTGCACGATTTGCGGGAACACAGGCCACGCCTATGCCACGCCCCCTCAAGACCAGCGTAGCTGAGGCCGCACGTCTTGGGATTTGTTAGGTAGTACCTGGACCGGTTTTGGCCAATCGTAGGCACACCCCGTCTGACCAAACACAGACAAAGACAGTCTTTGTCAACCACGTAGGTCTGGGTGAATCTGGGAAACAAAAGGGCAGGAATGGCCACACCATTCCCATTCCCAGTCCTTCATCGGCACCATGAACAACATCGAGGAATTCATCCTGGAGGAGTTCAATTTTGTGACTCCCTAAGAGGAGAGACCATTCATCCTTGTAACCTTTAACCCGCTGAGTGCCAGCCAATTTTGACGGTGTGCTTCTGCCAGTGCCAGATTTTTTTGTTTTTTTCTTTTTTTGGCTAAATCTATCAAGTTGGGAGAGAAAGGAAGGATAATGGTAAAAAAATCACTCCCTCCCAGAAATCAGGTCCCCGATGGTCCCGAAAGTAGCTGAAAAGACACTATAGACTACAGACCTTTATGGTATCGGAATGTATGGGTGGCAGGGTGGTGGGAGGGTGGTTTTGGGGTTGTGGGGAAGGTAGAAGGGTAATTGACTTGTGTTACACATATGAAGCCGATTGGTGAGGTAGTTTCGCCACAACGGATTTTCCTTTTTTTCCTTTTTTCGTACGGATACGCTAGAAGTAGGTGGTGGGAGGTGGTTGGGTGGGGGGGGGGGAAGGCAGAAGGGTAAGAGACTTGTCACACAAATATGGAACCGATTGGTGCAGTCGTTTCGCCGCCACAGATTTTCCTTTTTTTTCCTTCTGACGGGACCGACAGTCAGCGAGTAGGTGGGAGGAGGGATTTGGGATTTTTGTGGTGGGTAGCCTAAAGGGTAAGGTACATGTGGTAAAAATATGAAGCCATAGGTGCAGTCGTTTCGCTGCTACGATTTGTTTTCGGCAGGGTGCAGAGGGTGGCAGGGTTGGCTTGTTGGTTGCTGCTCCGGTGTGGTGAGAGGTGTGACTGGAGGGTCCCCCACTGGTCCCGTTGTCCCACCGTACAACGGTGCCGCATCTTCCCGCCAACCCGCAGTGCGGCGGTTCTGACAGATGCGGCCTAACTAACGTATACTTCCACGTTCGACTGGAAATTTTTACGATTTGACGAGAGCAGCTCTCGTCTGACGGGGTAGCTGCTAAGTCTGACGAGGCTGCTCCTGTCAGACGGCCGTGGTGGCCAGGTCGGTCGTAAATTTTCCCGTCTTTTGACATACGTGAGGGCGAGCCACGTTCTTTATTCCACTCGATTCAACAACCGAGCGGCCTTGGCCGCACCCACAACATTCCCGACCCACGTGGGCTACTCGTTTCTACTCGCGCCATGCGTGAGTACCCCCCCGACTGGCCGCAATTTCATTTACGTTTTGTGTATTATGCCCTTACGTTTTACGTAATCGGTTGCCAAATACCAATATACCTTCGTTTACAACAGACGGGAGCTGACGGGAGCAATATACGTGAATGTGTGAACCCACCATAAGTTATAGCATGGTGGCTAACATCTGTAGTCATGGCTGTCTAGGTCTTACGGGGGCAATGGTTCTATATCACTGGTGTACCCGTGGGTATCTTAGTTTCTTATCAATTAGGACATGGGGTTTTAACATACTACTTCTCGGATGGAAGAACATACATAGATTTATGGCTGTCTGACTGGTTGGCATTGGCTCAACCTAAGGACAGGGCATGGGTGTTTTAATATGAATGTGTATTCCTGTTCATCATCATGTAGGTAGAGTCTGGCGGGTAAGAGGTGTAGGACACGAAGCAAAATGGAGTAGTGTGGACTGTGGATACGAAGGAGGTGAGTGGAAGACGTATAACAATTGTGGAAAAGTAAATGGAAAAAATGAACACAATGGCGGATAAAGATAACTAACCTAAGGATTGAATACATAGATTTATGGGGGCGATTGGTCTTCAGAAACTTAGTCTGGCAAGACAAGGTATTTTGGGGTATGTTGATATTAATAACTAACCTAAGGATTGAATACATAGATTTATGGGGGCGATTGGTCTTCAGAAACTTAGTCTGGCAAGACAAGGTATTTTAGGGTATGTTGATATTAATATCCTAAACTTAGGGACAGAGCATGGGTGTATTAACTTTAAGGTGTATTTATGTTCGTCATCATGTAGGTAGAGGTGTAGGACACGAGGGGTAGTGTAATTGTGAGGTGTGGGAAAGGTCAGTGTTTAGAAGGGGTAGGCAGGTGTGGTTTGGAGCTGCTTAGCCCTGCGGGCTTGGGCCTGTCTGAACTGGTTGGCTCGGTCAGCTGGTCCTTTCGTTCTGTGGACCTTTCTTTCGGGTGTTTCTGTGTGGTGTTCGCTCGTGGCTTCTATGGTGGGCTTCTCGTTCTGGGGCATTTTAGTTATAAAGCAATATGTTTTACCCCAGTGTAGGCTACCCGAGTGATTAGCCAAACACGACAGTCCCCAAGTATTGACTCTGCCTAAAATTACACCAGTGCGAAAGGTGTCATAATAAGTTAAAGTCCACAAATATCAACTCTATTTATATTCCCCAGTGAGTAGGTAAATACGACAGAGTCCTGCATTTTGACTCTGATGTTGATCTAGGTTCTTATGAGAGTTCCTATATACTGTATATTGTGTGAGTAAATTCATGATAGATACAGCTAATATATTCCTAGTCCCATTGGGGATCCTCGTCCGTGCTCGGCATATTTATGTTTTAACTATTTATTCACGTATAAGCATTAGTATTGTAAACCTTAGGAGTATATAAATAAAAAAATTCATAAATATACTCAGTGTTATATGTTGCCTTTTGTTTCTTCTGTGCATGTGTTGTGTGATTTTGAATTATCCAGTTAAGTAGAACCTACCAAATCCAATCTAAAAACCTGGTAAAAACCTGGTATAACAATACTGTGTATATATATATATATATATATATTTTTTTTTTTTGTCTATGTGAATGAGGGAGACAAAAGGCATAACTGCCTGCAGCGAGTGCCTCCCCCAGATTTCAAAGAGTGGCAGGGCCGAAATCAAGGGACGTTCGAGCTGAAATGCCTGGACATATATACAGTATATATCACCTCTACGTAGGGTACATAGTACCCGCCTTGCAACACAATCCCACCCCTACTCTGTGCAACTCTTCAACCCAAGAGTGAAACGCTATTCTCAGACTTTCTTCTATTCAACTGCTGAGCTCTGAAACTCTCTCCCAGAATCATTCTTTCCCTCTTCCTATGACTTAACCCTTTCAAGCTCCAATACGCATTTCTGTTTTGTTTTCTGGTAATTATTAGAAGATTTTATTCAGATTATGAAGGGTATATGGAAGTCAGAGGGTTGATTGAGAGTTTTTACCCTTTTAATACCCACAGATCCTTCCTAAGCTGCATAAAATCGTCTAATGATAGCCACAAATACACTGCTAAAACGCGTCAGAGCTTCAAGGGGTTAAATTGCTTCAAACTTCATGTGTCCAGGCATTTTAGCTCGAACGTCCCTTGATTTTGGCCCTGTCACTCTTTCAACTCTGGGGGAGGCACTCGTTGCAGGCAGGCTTGCCTTTTGTCTCCCTCATTCACATAGAATATATATATATATGATTAAAACATACTGTTTAAACGTCAAAATCGCATTCTAAATATTGGGAAGAGGGTCACTGTCTATCACTGTACGTCCTTGTGTTAGTTTAATGGAAAGGGGATGCTGAGCCTCTTCCACAACAAAATATATAATTCATAAGACGCACGATTCATCCTAAATGAAACATATTAATCAACATACATAAATAATAGAACAGATACAAAATAAAGTAGACCACAAAAAGGCTGGATGTAGATGGAGTCGGTTAATTAAGTTCTTCACACCTTTAAGTGAGGTTAGGTCAATAGGCACACACACACACACACACACAGTTCTTTCGGAAAAGTCTATACTCCGTGTTATGCCCTGATTTTATACAGGTTTAACTTGGTATAGGTGAGTTCTGCAAGACTGGGTTATTGGATTTCTTGCAAAATACATAAAGAGAATCAACAGAGGACATAGATAATCTCGGATAAATGGTTTGTAATACAGCTTTATTCTCAATAACACTCAGGTAGAAGGTACGTAATAGAATTCCACGAACAATAGATGTTGGAGCACTCAGGTAGGTTATTGGACTTATTACAATCTTCCAGCACTTATCGCGGATTTGGATAGAGACATACTTCCCACTTCCAACGTTCAGGCATTATTCTTCTGATCACATTGCTTTATGATACGTAGGGTACATGAATCACACAGGTTAGGTATTTCGCTTTGTTAACTCTCTCTGGTAATATGACTCTTAATCAAGGATGAAAGTATAAGTAATGTGGTTATTGCCCAAGAATTAACGTAAAGGGATAACTGTAACTAGTTGCACTGGTCTAGGATGTTCACTTGTCTAGGTGATACTTCGGGCCGAAAATATCAGTGAGGGCGAATCAGGTTAAACCTGATGGCAAGAATAATTACGGGAGTCAGTTCGCCTAAGCTAAATTTCACTGATTATACTAACACATACTAGCATACTAATCACCTGTTTCATAACATCAGATAAAGTTGAGACATAATCGAATACACTGGATGGTTGAGTTAATAGCACCGTAACACTGGTACTTTGTGAAGTAACACTGTGATAGAGTTTTCCTGGTTATCTTGCGTTAGTGATGTTGGGGGTTAACAGTAGCTCTGGGGCCGTCCAAGCTGTCCGGTAGTGTAGAGAAGGTTTTGCAGATGGGCTTCTTGCGGGCGGTTGTGCACCTCTTTTTGGCAACAATTGCTGATGGGGTAAGACAGTTGATTGTTGCCAAGGAGTTATTCTTGCAGAGTCCTCACTCAAGAGTTTCTCGCATAATCCCTTCTAACATAACAAGATCTTTCTGCCTTAGATCAGTTATGAGTTATGATCGTTCGTAACTCAAGTAGCGGATGGTGCACTATCAGAAGTTAATGAAACAATCAATAATTTGTGAATTTGTTGTCTACCAATATAATATTACGGCCGGTACTCCCGATCGTAATAAATCATTCGTAAAGGGTTAATTCACTTCCTCACCGAGTTGCACAGATTACGGAACGCCGAATTATCGTGAATCTTGAGGGGGGGGGGGGGGGGAGGGAAAACTAGACGCCAACACAGTGTGGCCAGCCGTTGCTTTTGGGCTCTAATATTCAACTGCCCGACTGTTGTCTCTGTGTCTTATTTATAGGCAGGTCAAGGAAGCTTCAGGAATGTTCTAGAAGTATTGGATGTCAGTGCTATGAAAGTAGTTAATTTATTCTGGTGAACTTAGGAGGTTAGGGAGGGGGTCTTTAATGTGGCGGTAAGTAACTTGTTATCTGATTTATGATCGTGGATATCTTAACTCTAGTATGAGGTACTAGTAGAGTTATTTAGGCGGATTTGGTGAAGGTTTTTTAGGGACTACTTTGCTGGCGCCCTACGTGAATAGGCTGGGAGGTATTATTCATCAATTCACCTAAATATCCTTCTCTGGTCTAGCTGACATGCTATTCGTAATCTAGGATGGGATAAGGAAGATTTTGGTTTTGGTTAAGGATAGGATAGGATGGCATTTGGATAGGTATTTAGATTTGTAGGTCATAACCTGTTGGAAACTCACCTGTTGTCTGGCAAGAATTTGCTGGCTTGCGCGGGTCAGGGTAATTCTCCGCGGGGGTCGGTGGGGTCCCCGTGGGGTCGGGGGGGCAGGCCGCTCCCTGAATATGGTTATCGAGAGTTCTTACGTTAATTGGTTTGAGATATGAGTTCAGGTTGTCAGGAGGTATCTTCCTAGTTAGGGTTGATCACTACATCTAGTTTTCATGTACGAGGATCACTCGTGGGTGTTAAGAATAGTGGTTTTGTGAAAATGCAAGTCATGGGGAAATTTACATTTTTAAGGGGGGACGAGAGGGGATCGTCCTAGTCTCGCGCCGGCTATTGTTCTGGTTCAGGTTGTGAGTGGGGCTAGGGAGTTAGAGGATAGTTAAGGGGGGTACAAGGATAGGTCCTTACCTTCCATTTGTTGAGGTTAGTGAACGAACTGAATCGGCATGTTATAACGTAAATTATAGCGTCTTTACAGGGGGAGGGTTGTGAATTGTAAAGGGGGTGGTTTGAGGCTAGGCGCCGCGCCGCTCGTGACCTAGGGCAGTGACCTTTAATGCGCTGGACATAGGGGTGGCATTTCCCTACGATCGAACAGGTAGGGTGGTGTGTGCAGCGGGGCGTGAAGGATAAGAGGACAGGATGACCCAAAACAGGTTACCACTGAGCATAGGGTCACGAAGCAAAACAGAGTAGTGTGGATTGTGGATACGGAGGAGGTGATTGGAAGACGTATAACAATTGTGGAAAAGTAAATGGAAGAGAGGAACACAATGGCGGATAAAAGATAATTAACCTAAGGACTGAATATATGCATGAATGACGACATTATAGCCGTCGTCCTAATAAGATGATGAAACCGGGTTGGTATGCACGTGGCACAATACGACACTAGGACAGTGTCGTATCAATATCGGTGGGCATACTCCGGTTAATATTATATATATACTTAGTTACTAGAAGAACAAGACAAGGGGCAACTGAGCACGGGGGTACATATCTATATACTTAGTTACTACAAAAGAAAGGAACAGCTGAGCATGGGGTTGGTATGTGGATTACATAATTAATTATAGGGGTGACATAATCATGATCGGGTTCGTTGTGGACTGGAAATCGAAGGCGTTTTGAGCTCGCCTTCGCACCTACACAAATGAAAGTACTATAACCCACAAGGTGGTTATCTAATGAAATACATACTTAGTTGGTACATCAAGAATGTCTAGGAGGAAAGTCATGTGGTTTATATTAAAGACTGGGTTTTTTAAGAGGCGTGTAACATGCGGAGTTAAGTGGAAAAGAGAAAACATCGTGGATAACAGATAGTTACCCTAAGGAGTGAATACATGCATAAACGACGGCATTATAGACGTCGTCCTAATAAGATGATGAAAACCGGTTTGGTATGCACGTGGCACAATACGACTCAAGGACAGTGCCGCTATGTCGTATCAATACTGGTGGCATACTCCGGTTAATATTATATATACACTTAGTTACTAGAAGAACAAGGCAAGGGGCAACTGAGCACGGGGGTACATATTATCTATACTCGTCATGGAGAGAGAGATACGAGGTAGCTTTCCTGCATCTCTCCTGATAATCGTCTGCAGATTGGTCATAGTGAGTTTATCCGAATTAACAGGCCTAAATCAATACAATAACTGGCATAGGGTTATCGGGTGTATAGAGTCGTGGTTAAAGGTTGTTACATAACTCGTAATTAACTTATCTAAATCAACAGGCATAAATCAATACAAGAACTGGCAAGGGACACAAATTGACAGACGAACAATGCAACATGAGGTTATGTATAGCTAACTGCTAAAAATGGGGGAACGAAGATAGGCGTCTTCTCTTTTTACAAGTTCCCTAAATTATGTTAACATTAGGGAGTTGGTACATCAATAAAATAGCAATGTGGATCTCAGTGAGTTATGGGGCTGTCTAGTGTAATTTCATAATTAATCTCGGAATTACTCCTAGGTATTTTGTCTAGTGAAATGGAGGTAGTATGCGGCAAAAGGAAAGTAGGAGGCAGAGGTATCAGGAAGGGAAGCGAGTGGTGGAATGATACGGTGAGAAAGGCAGTTGAGGAGAAGAGACAGTGTTTTGAGAGGGTTTTACAGGATGGTAGTGTTGAGGTATGGGAGAGGTACAAGGAGAAAAGGAGAGAGGCAAAACGGAAAATTAGAGAAGCGAAAAAAGATGCAAACGAAAGGTGGGGCCAAAGGCTGAGTGAGAATTTTGAAGAACGAAAGAAGATGTTCTGGAAGGAGGTAAATAAAGTAAGGAAAGGAGGACAAAAGAGGGAAGAGTCAGTGAAAGATGAAAATGGAGAATTACTAGTGGAACCAGTTGAAGTGAGGAAAAGATATGCCGAGTATTTTGAATCTTTGTTAAATACAAGAGATGGAAGAGAAGCAGTGATTGAAGCAGAGGTGGATGGAGATAGGTTACCCAGGCCACCCAGGTGGCAGGGAATGAATGAAAGGATTGAGGAAAATGAGGTGAAAGAAGCAGTGAAACAAATGAGAGCGGGAAAAGCAGAAGGTTTGGATGGTATTGCTGTGGAGTGTATAAAGAAGGGTGGAGATGTGATAATAGATTGGTTGGTGAGACTTTTCAATGTGTGCTTTGCTGTGTCAATGGTACCAATAGACTGGAAGAGTGCATGCATTGTGCCGTTGTACAAGGGGAAGGGAGATCGGCAGGAGTGTTCAAGTTATAGAGGTATTAGTTTATTGTCAGTGGTTGGAAAGCTGTATGGCAGGGTGTTGATAGAGAGGATAATAAAGTGTACGGAAGTTGCAATAGGAGAAGAACAGTGCGGTTTTAGGAGGGGAAGAGGGTGCGTGGATCAGATGTTTGCAGTAAGACAGTTATGCGAGAAGTATTTAGAGAAGCATAAGGAGATATTTTGGGCTTTTATGGACTTGGAAAAAGCATATGATCGTGTGGACCGTGAAGCAATGTGGAAGGTGTTAAGGATTTATGAAATTGGAGGAAATTTGTTAGAAGCAGTGAAGAGTTTTTATGAAGGGAGCAGAGCATGTGTGAGAGTAGGAAATGGTGAGTTGAGTGAATGGTTTGAGGTAAAGGTAGGTTTGCGACAGGGTTGTGTAATGTCACCATGGCTGTTTAATATGTTTATGGATGGTGTGGTGAGGGAGGTGAAAAGGAGAACTATGGGAAGAGGATTGGGTTTAGTAGGAAAGAATGGTAGAGATTGGGAGTTGAATCAGTTGCTGTTCGCTGATGACACAGCATTGGTGGCGGATTCTGATGAGAAACTGCAGCGGGTAGTCAAAGAGTTTGGTGTGGTTTGTGGAAGGAGGAAACTGAAGGTGAACGTCAATAAAAGTAAAGTAATGGTGTGTAATAGGGGAGAGCATAGGGTGAATCTAGATGTGAGGCTGGATGGGGAAATATTGGAACAAGTAGAGTGTTTTAAATATCTAGGAGGAACAATAAGCAGGAGTGGAGGTATGGAAGTGGAGGTAAAACAGAGAGTGTGTGAAGGAAGGAAGGTTTTCGGAGCAATGGGAAGTATGTGGAAGACGAGAAATCTCGGAGTGAAAGTAAAAAGTGCACTGTATCAAGGAATTGTTGTGCCAACAGTGATGTATGGGGCTGAGACATGGGCTCTGAAGAAAAAGGAGAAAAGAGGGCTGGATGTGATGGAGATGAGCTGCTTGAGGAGTATGTGTGGAGTTACTCGTAGAGACAGATTGAGAATGAAGAGATACGTAGGAGAGTGGGGCAGCAGGAACATTTGTCAGCCAGAGTGGACAGAAGGGTGCTGAGCTGGTATGGTCATGTTGAACGAATGGGAGATGAAAGGCTTACAAAGAGAATATGTGAGTCAGGTACAAGGGGAGATAGAAGGGCAGGAAGACCCCCATTGAGATGGAGAGACTGTGTAAGAAAGGCTTTGGATGATAGAGGAATGACTATAGATCAGGCAGGGGAAGTGGTGGTGGACAGGAGTGAATGGAGAATGCTTGTGAATAGTTGAGTGAACACGTGGTCATTTGGAGTAAGGGGTCGGGCGCAAGTTGGACTAGATAATAGTCCATCAGGCGCCTGGCCCGGGGAGACGATTAATATGAAGGGTGTGCCTGGAAGTGTGGTGGGAGGGCTTGTCGCTTTGGCTCCGCTGCATGTCTGCCTGCCGAGATCGGAACCTCTCCTGGTGGTCAGGGGCCGGGGGAGTGCTGGAGCGACCTTGGTAACCCTGGTCTCTGGGTCTTCTCCTGGGTGACCTGGATGTGTGAGAGTTTGTGTTTTTTATCTGTGTTTATTTTTTGTTTTATGTTGTTTTTGTGTTTTCCCTGTTCTTGCTCTGTCTTGAGTCGGCTACCCCCAAAATGGGGATTGGGCCTGAGCATATAGATAGATAGATAGATAGAAATGGAGGTGGTATTAGGAAGGTTGGGAATATAATATTATATAGTTAGTGGATAAAACAACGGGAGGTTAGAGACATATAATTGCTAGAATTGGGGGCGGACTATATTGTTATATAACTAAATACAGGGCTGACATAATCACGATCTGATTTGGTGTGAAATGGAAGCTAAGGTGTCTTTTAGATCGCCTCGAACCTACACAATGCAAGTATTATAGCCTGTATGGTGGTTACAATTAAATACATACTTAGGTGGTACATCAAGAATGTCAGTGAGTAAAGTATTGTGGTTTGTATATTAGAAGACTGTGATTGAGAGACGTATAATATGTGGAATGAATTTGGAGAGAGAGAGAGACTAAATCGGGGATGGAAATGGGACCGGGGATCTCGTTGGGGGTGGGGTTTTCGCTCTCAGGATTTTCGTTCCTGTGGCTCGTTAGGGTGGGGGTTTCGCTCTCAGGATTTTCGTTCCTGTGGTATTTTACTCCGCGTATTAGGCCTATATTTAACTTGAACTTAGAAAATATACATTTGCAAATTATAAGTGATATACAATCAGCTTCATATGGCCATCACATAATTATTCCCGAGAGAGAGAGAGAGAGAGAGAGAGAGAATAATATTTGAATAGTAGATACATAATTTCCTTGTTGTATAACATAACTGTAGCGATTTCTCGACTCTGTAGCGATTTCTCGACTCATACGCTATTTTTGTACTACTTTTGTACTTTTGTAGATGTTTAGGTGACAATCACCACGGTCGATCTGGGGATCCGCCGCTAATGAGCTCGTCCTGGAATCTTTACGACTCTGAATCTTACGATTCTTTACAGGACTGACCATGCAATTTTTATCGGCACTAGCTCAGAGAAGAGTGTTGAGAGGGGAGAAGGGGTGTTGGAGAGAGAGGAAGGTGTTGGAGTGGCTTTGTTATGTGTGTTTTAGTCTGTATACGTCAAGATGTCCCCTGACTGGGTGCAAGCATGTGAAACATGCTAGGACGTACTACCGCACCCACTAAATGTCCGCCGTGGCAGGGATTCGATCCCGGGTCTTTCAGATTCATACGCGAGCGTGCTCACCACTTGACCACCACACTCCACAGCTCTGTCAAACTAGAAGGCCCTATATAGCTTACATACGGTACATTAATTATCATTTAAGGGAATGTGGAAATAAGGATAAGATGTGAAATAGCCTTAACCCGGGAACTGCAGGGAGACTCTTAAGAGTTCCCCCGGCGGACTGCGGGACGACTCTTAACCCGTTCAGCCCCGGCTAGTTTTGTAATGTTTGTTCATCAGAACCCGGCCGGTTTTCAAAAAATGGTTTTATTCCAGAAACAATAGCGAATGGGTTAGGAATGAAGGAAAAACCATGAAAAACCGCTCAAAAAGCTTAAAGAATGGTCCTACAGAGCCCCCGAAAACGTATTTTGCAAGAGTAAAAAATTGAAGGTAATTACCCCAAAAAACCAGGTTATTATGCGCTCACGCGCACGCACGTGGACTTTGAGAGTTTTCAACCATCGGCACGGTTGCGTGGGATACGTACACAGTTCCCATACAAATCTGAGCCCTCTTGAGTGGCTACACCTGAGGTTACGGTCGGCGCAATTAGGGTGACGCGCCAGGCGCGTCTCTGGGGCTGTGCGTTACATACATCGCCGACGCGTCAGGCGCGTCGCTGGGGCTGTACGGGTTAAAAGTAAGGGAAAAAAAAATCCATTTAAAACACCAATTTTTTTATTTATTTTTTGCCCCTGGGCCATGCCAAATATCACTCCTCCACCTCCCCTCCTTCCCCACTTTCCTCCCCTCCTTCAGTTATCACCTATTTTCCCTGTTATTCCCTTATTCTGTGGTTAATTTTCGTGCTAACTAAAATGCCCCAGAACGAGAAGCCCACCACAGAAGCCATGAACGAACACCACACAGAAACACCAAAGGAAAGGTCCACAGAACGAAAGGACCAGCTGACCGAGCCAGCCATTTCAGACAGGCCCAAGCCCGCAGGGCTAAACAGCTCCAGGACCCACCCATTTACCTTTTCTAGACTGACCATTTTCCACACCTCACGTACACTAACCCTCTCGTGTCCTACACTCCTAACTACAAAGATGATGAACAGGAATATACATTCATATTAAAAACACCCATGCCCTGTCCCGACGTTGAGCCAATGCCAACACATCAGACAGCCATAATTATATCTATGTATGTTCTTACATCCGAGAAGTAGATGTTATATATCTTAGAAGTTAAACGCCCACGCTTGTCCCTAGACCTCGTATATCATTTTCCATGACGAGTATAGATATATGTAACCCGTGCTCAGTCGCCCCTTGCATTGTTCCTCTAGTAACTAAGTCTATAATATTAACTGCCACCAGCATTGATGCGACATAGCGGCACTGTCCTTGTGTCGTATTGTGCCAAGTACAGATCAACCAGGTTTCATCACCTTATTAGGACGACGACTATAATGTCATCGTTCATCGATGTATGCAATACTTAGGTTAAGTACTTTTATCCGCCATTGTGTTCACCTTTTTCCATTTACTTTCCACAATTGTCATACGTCTTCCCCTTGCCTCCTTCGTATCCACAGTCCACACTACGCCAATTTACTTTGTGTCTTGCACCTCTTACCCCAACCAGAGATTATATAAGATAACCTGGTTACCAGTATCTGTCATAAGTACCCCGAAACAATAAATAAGTACCCCTACGAACTGCCGCTGTTGTTGGTATTTATATTTAATAGAAAACGCAGTTCCCAGGGCCAACTAATAGTATCCATAACCCTCGGACTGATCACATAACTCTATCTTTTCCAGACTCATATACCACCCCATAGTTGCATTCCCCGGTAGCATTTGGCTAACGTATTCTACTGCCTTTTCAAACTTCCATATCAATTGTAGCCTAATGCCACCCCCACGCCCAGGGACCTTAGGGGCAAAATTTCCCTGTAGCCCTTGAACTCTCCCCCCCCCCCCCTCTCATTAAGACACCCGCACTTCTCGACTCTTGTCCGACCTAGCCTCTCTCTCATACCTCTTGAAGATCCTTGAATTGTCCGTTGCTAACGCTCTCCAACCTTTTATATATACTCCTATCCAGCCTACCTTCACTTAGTAGGCCAGAACAACATTAGAACTTTACTAGCCCCTTGCATGCCATCTATTCTCTTACAACACATTCACAACCCTGCACCCAATGGTCGTCGGTGCGAGGCTAGCCGCCCCGCCAGTAACTAACTTCTATTGCCATACTTCCAGATAAATGTGGCAGAGTTAGCAACCCAGTCTCCACCACATCCAGCAAACCCTACAATTAACAACCAGCCGAGTAAAACCAGCTAGCTAAGGCACCTTCGGTTTTGGTATTAAAGACACCCACATCTGTCTCATACACAGAGGGTTATTACAAACACTGGTGATATGGCAAGCCCCTAGCCACAGCCGCCGGACGACTATCACAGAGAGAGGGCGCCCAGCTCCCCCTTTTTGCCCACCCGAGGAGGGAGACCCCCATCCCCGCGGAGGTATACCTGGCCCCTGTTTTGACTTTCGAGTCATTGCCAGGTAGCACAGGAATTCTTCCTATCAATGAACTAACCATGAATGACTAACACCTTTACTAACCTCTATTACCTCACAATAAACCATTTACCTTTCTTGCATGCTCTGATCACTAAATTAGCACCTCAGCTATACCATAGAATGGAGATTGAACAATCTAGAGAGACGCTCCTATCACAGCTGTCCCCATCCTCCTCGCAAAGTAGATCCAGTCTCTCTCCCCTAAATACGTCCAGTATAGCCAAAATAGTACCTCTTACTAAGGCTCAGTTATATGAAAATATAAAGGCTTCCTATCGCCCTGTGCCACAACAGTAAATACCATCTTACCTAGTCCCCATATCTATTGAGAGCTCAATTAAGTCCATAAGACTCGAGATCCCTACTGTCTACAGGGTCCAGAACCGAGCCTATAAATCTAACTCCCGCCCCCAGTCAAATCAGTTGAAAGCTAGACACCAACCAGGGGTCACTACCCTGCAGTTAACTTCTAGCTCTGCCCTTGTGTTGTTCCGGAGTGAGATCCCAGAGCCGGCAGACTCCGTGGCAGATTTGGATAGAAGGACCTGCCCACGTATTGAAGAACTTCACACATATGGCCCCCCTGGACGGCCGCGGAACCAGTCGTTAGCCCCCCAACATCATGGACGCAAGATAACCAGGACCAGACCCATCAGATACTACCCAAGATTCCCTTTAGCAGTACTACATATTACTGTGCTGTTTAGAGATTCGCTAATTAATATTTCTACGAAGTGGCTAAGACCTTGCCCAGTGTAATTCATACTTAACCATTCCATTTGGGACGTACTAAGCGATCAGTGCTCTTTAATTAACAGGCGACCTTGACTCTCGTAATTACCTTATTCAGATATTAAAACTCTAGTGATATCTAACGTTCGCCCACTGATTTGCGTTCTATGTATTTCTGAAACAAGGATATAAAACTTAGATCAGTACCCCCTGAGGTTACTAGAATTCCCGTGCTCTAAAATACGCCTGTCTAATCTAGTCTGTGAACTACTACTTGTGCACCAGAGCTACCAGTAATAAATCTAACAGTGAATATGAATCTATAAGTAACATTGATGGTCTTCGGTATATAAACCTGTGGAATCGAAGCCAGTGATCAGAAGATTAATACCTGAACGTTGGAAGTGGGAGACTAGGCTCCATCCAGATCCACTTATGCTAGTGTTGTTCAATTCTATTGTATTGTCTTACACAAGTATTCTGCAGTGGTATATCAATAAACGTGATCATGTAACTTGCTACCATGTGTTTCTTTGTGTTCTCTATTCCTCATATCTTGTATTGTGCATGCAGCCTTATATACCCAGTCAATTTAGAACTCACATTACCCAAGTTAAACCTGTAGAAAAACAGGGCATAACACTAACATTAGCGAGTTGGTTGCAGGGCATTGTCATCACTGTTACCAAGCGTGGGAAAGAGCGAGAGAGAGACTATTGCGGAACAGTGTCTCCAGACAAGGGGAGGGGTGGAGGGCAGGGAGGTTGCCTCAGCCATACATTATGTAACTCCCGGCCTGTATCACCGATTTTGACCATCCAAACACTGTTTCCACTTGTTTTATTGTTGTAACAGGTTAATACCTTTATAATCAACCTATAATAGGCGCATATGGATAAGTATTAATGCTATTTATGGTAAAATAACGATGTTAGTGATGGGAACAGCTCAAATACGTCAGCACAGGAGTGTGGTGTCTCATACCCCCCATGCGCAGCCGAGAGGTTAAATAGTCAATACAAATATCATGATAGTAGGCTAGACATAGACCATTTACTCTATATTTTAAATAATCGTTTAATGTTTGTCCATTTTTAACTGACGATGAATTGAATGATCCCTTAGTAACAAATGTAGGCTATCTCTACCTTCTGGAAAATATGTGATTGTCTTTTATCATTATCATGTTAACCCCTTGAGGATCATGACGCACTTTACAGTGTATTTTGTCTAGTATGAGGCAATTTTATTCAGATTAGGAAGGATATATGGAAGACAGATGGTTATTCGAGAGCCTTAAGCATTTCAACTCCCAAAGGTCCTTCCTAAGCTGTACGAGATCGTCTAATGACAGCCGGAATAAATAAAAAGGCGACATAAACCTCAAGGGGTAATGTCACGTTTTCATGATCACTCCCATATTTCGCTACTCTATTTGCAAAATAACTGATTTCTATAAAAATGGGTAAAATGCTAATCACCATCGGTTGAAAATGGACAATTGGGAAACTAATTGGTTGTGATTTTTCCTATTAATGAGCGTGTTTTAGTCTGATCGTCATCTATAGGCCTATAGCCTACACAAGGTTAGATACAATCACGAATTTCAAGGCTAAAGGCTTTTTCATTGCAAATTTAGGCAAGCACAGTTTAAGGTATACGCGAACCTTACAAACGGGCGGGACGGTCTAATCTTAGAGGGCGGAATCAGCAAAGGATGGATTGATTGTTTGGCTCTTCCCGCCCTAAATATTCCGGCGGGAAGGTCCTAGATAAGCGGGAGGAATCTTCTAGTCGGAATAGTCTGAGGGCGGGAAGGTCAGTAAGCCTTGTGTTATTGTGATGAATCATGGTAGAGATTATAAATATAGTGTTCTTACTGTAATATTGGTGTAATATATAGCGTGCAGAACATAGGTTTTCAAATTATTAGAACATTAAACATTAGAAGCATGAGGTTTTTTTTGTGTTAGTGATAATATAAAATTTTCTTTAGTAGGCCTATATAAAATAATAATCTATTTTATGGCAATACATTCAACACGGCTTGAATTCTTTATGACTTGTTAACGATTCGAATGTTATAATTTAGTCAGCGATTTCATATTAATTCAATCATAGCCTATGCAAAGAAAAAAACATAAATAAATGAAAATTGGTTGTATCTGTTTATGTTGGGTATTTGACATGGTATATCCCTTCTATGTGTATTTATTATTAATCAAATATACTTTGAAACAAAAAAACATCTTCATACACACGAATTTAATTGCTATTGATTGTGGCTTTGCGCATGTGGAAACTCACGTGTCAGAAAACAGCTGAGCGTGACGTCACAGAAACAACACCAAGAGGAAGAAGAAAAAGAAGAAAGCTCAACAAACACTGACTTGCGTTGTTGTCTCCGAGATTCCTCTACAATATTCACTCCAGCTGGGATGGGAGATAAGATAAATCAAGATGAGGTAAGGGCAGGGGTTGATAAAGCATCCCCAGAGAAGTATTAAGTGATAAATATGAATAATAAGGTGTTGGGTAGCCGCCAGATATTGTGACGATGTTTTGACTCTGGAATGCTTTGTTCCCCTAGCACTTGACATACTAATTCTAGGCTACGGAATTTGGAATGTGTGCATTATAGCTTTGTGATTGTATGAGAACGTGGATATTGTGTCAAATGGACAATGGTAATCTAATTTAGTCCTAGGCCTAATTGTTAAGACGAAATGTACGAGGAGCAACAAAGGCTTGTCCTTTCTTGTAAATTTGCAGTGTAGCCTAGGCTATCTATAACCTCTTCAAGTAGGCTAGACAAGTTTTGTAGCCTTGTAGGTATACTAAGTATTAGGCTATGGATTTATAGTAGGCTAGCCCAAATGGCAAGATCCTGTGGACCTGTGTAGCGGGGAAAATTGTTGGTCAATATTTACGAGCCGCACCACAGCGGGGATCTCATTTCTAATGGTAGTTATGGGTTCCTATAATTTTATGCTTCATTTCTATATAGGCCTAGCCTAATTTGTATCCACCGGAAAATATTTTTTTCTTGGCTTTAGGCCTAGGCTAGGACCTTACCTTATGATGTGTTCGCCACTCTTCTAGCGGCACCAAGGGGCGCGACGCCCCTCGTTTTGGGTGGTGATTTGGTGCAGTAGACTGTTTGAAGCAACAGCTCGCTCCCTTGCGAGGATGGGCTCGTCTGGCACCTTTTGCAGTTCGACATCCAGGGCTCTCTTGAAGCTGTCTAACGAGACGTCCCTCATGTCTCTTACTCGCCATGGGAGTTTGTTGAAGAGACGTGGGCCTCTTGTGTGATAACCAGCCCTCTCGCAGAGAGCCCATAGCACCCCTGTTATTCATCCGGGGGATTTCGCATTCCCAGCCTCTCCTATCACTGAATTTCATGACTATCGGAGTATGTAGGTTTGGTACTAAACCCTCTGCGATTTTCCTGTATATTATCGACATATGACGCGATTTTGAGCCTATTGGGGATACTTTAAAGCCTTTGTTACCATCAGGGGTATTTAGAAACCCTTAGTTTAGTTACTTCAACCTCTGCAGTTGTCTTTGAGTCACTCTATTTCTGTTTGCTAATCTGGCAACCTCTGCGTCATAAATGCGTGAAAGGGTTATTAGGTAACGTTCTCTTCTACGTTCCAGTGAGTACAGATTCAGTGCTCTTAAACGCTCCCAATAGTGTAGCTGTTTTATCGAACTTATATGCGAAGTGAAATTTCTTTGTACACTCTCTACGTCATTTATTTCACCTGCTTTGTATGGGGATGTTAATACGCTACAATATTCAAGCCGCGGTAGCACTAGAGATTTGAAGAGCGTTATCATAGGTACTTCACCACGTGTTTTAAAAGTACGCAGAATCCAACCCGTTAGACGTTTCGCAGCCGCCACTTTGACCTGGTTATGTACTTTGAAACCCATATTTTCAGACATTAACCCGTCCAGCCCCGGCTAGTTTTGTAATGTTTGTTCACCAGAACCCGGCCGGTTTTCAAAAAATTGTTTTATTCCAGAAACAATAGCGAATGGGTTAGGGATGAAGGAAAAACCACGAAGCTCAAAAAGCTTAAAGAATGGTCCTACAGAGCCCCCGAAAACGTATTTTACAAGAGTAAAAATTGAAGGCAATTACCCCAAAAAAACAGGTTATTGCGCGCTCACGCGCACGCACGTGGACTTTGAGAGTTTTCAACCATCGGCACGGTTGCGTGGGATACGTACACAGTTCCCATACAAATCTGAGCCCTCTTGAGTGGCTACACCTGAGGTTACGGTCGGCGCAATTAGGGTGACGCGCCAGGCGCGTCTCTGGGGCTGTGCGTTACATACATCGCCGACGCGTCAGGCGCGAAATTTGTAATTTCTTTAACACCATTATTATCTCCGTACCGTATTAGGCCTAATTGGAATTTTTCCTCATTGAATTGCATGTTGTTTTCCCTGGTCCACTTTAACACTACATTCATGTCTTCCTGCATTCGGCCCGTGTCTTCTTGTGTGTTTACTATCTTGCTTAATTTTGTGTCATCAGCAAAAGACGACACCGTACTGTGTCTGGTGTTGGTATCTATGTCGCAAATTAGTATGAGGAACAGAAGGGGCGCTAGCACTGTTCCTTGGGGCACTGAGCTTTTGACATCCGAAGGCTCAGATGTGACTTGGTTTACTGCTACTGATTGTTTTCGGTTTACGAGGAAATTGTATATCCACCGTCCGATTTTCCCCGTTATACCTTTTGCTTTCAGTTTGTGGGCTATTATACCATGGTCACATTTATCAAATGCCTTAGCAAAATCGGTGTAAATGACATCCACGTTTTTCTTTTCTTCTAGCGCTTTAAGAATTTTGGGAAATTTTTTGTTTTAATACCACAAATTTTCCGAGTTTATAAACAACATAGGTCATTTGCATCAATATATAGTATTTGTAATTAATTAGAAATCTCGGGAAAACCTATTTTCCCCATTAGGCCTATCGATCAATGTTGAGACACACCCCCCAATAGTGATTTGAAAAGACATTAGCCTAACCTAACAACCTTACCTAACCTAACCTAGTATTATGGGTGGGGGCTGCCGCCCCCACACCCCCGCTGGTTGAGTGCTCCCTTAATAACAATTTTTTTTTTTTTTTACTGTTGATTATACGAATGTGAAAGAAAAGTAGACGAAGTCTATGGTGTTTACTCTGCAATTTTCAGCTTGATTGTACATTGATAACGGGAAAGTACCGTATTGAGAACCTTGTTACGAAAATTGAATTTTAGTACCATACTTTTATATTAGGTCTTTCCGAGGGTTTAACACATTTTCATATGATCTTTACAGCTATCGATGACTGAAAGTACCGTATTGACAACCTTATTACGAAAAAGACATTTTAGTACCATACTTTTTTATTAGGTTTTGCCGAGGGTTAAAACAAATTTTCTTATGATCTTTAGAGCATATAGATTCAATATTTATCTTCAAATATATCAACAAAATTCGTGGTATTAAAATAACATTGAACCGAATTTTGTCATAGTGTTCCAAAAGTTGTGAGAGACATGATCTTTCCGCTCTGAACCCATGTTGACCGGTGTTGTGTAGTTCATTTGTCTCCATGAATGTTGACATTTTTCTTCGCAGGACTCGTTCGAAAACTTTAATGATGTGAGAGGTTAGAGACCTATTTAGGCGGTACGATTTTAGTTACTGGACACCTATTTGACAGGTACCACCGAGGATTTAATACATATTTGTTTTCGGTTTCCACGCATCCAACACCAAGCTACACCTTTTTCTGGTCCGGTATGAAAACGATATACTGTAATAACTTTTTAAATGTGGTTTTCGACGAGAATAAAACGGCGCGTTTGGGCCGAAAATCGGCGACGGGGGGAGCCCCCCTCAACCCTGTCCTGTATCCCACGCCCTATAACACAAGTTTTTATAAAAAAAATTGACCCAACAAGCTTAGCCATTTGAAGTCTACCGCCAAGGCGGGACCGGGAAGTCACTCCGAGCGTAAAGTAAACAAAGCGACGCTACTTCCACGAACGCAACCGAGTTGTCTTTATATTTCGTCTCATATTATCATTATTAAAGTGTCCCCATTGCTTTCTTAGTGTTTCGTACACCAAAAAAGGGTGTAGCTTGGTGTTGGATGCGTGGAAACCGAAAAAAAATATGTATTAAATCATTGGCTGTACCTGTCAAATAGGTGTCCAGTAACTAAAATCGTACCATTTAGGCCTATTTTTTTTTTTGTTTTTGCATTAGGCCTAACCTAACCAAAAAAACGGCAAGAATGTAGTTACCGGGTGTACCGCCCGTCTTGTTTACACTACGCGGACGCTCACCAGTCACCATCATGTTCCTGTCTATTTTGACTGCCTTTGGATACAAAAATACATTAGGACTACCCTAACCAAACAACCCAACCTAGTATTATAGATTTAGGTACAATTTTAGTTACTGGACACCTATTTGACAGGTACCAACAAGGATTTAATACATAGGCCTTCCACGCATCCAACACCAAGCTACACCTTTTTCTGGTCCGGTAATAGGCTAGTATTGAAAACGATATAATAACTTTTTAAATGTGGTTTTCGACGAGAATAAAACGGGGCGTTTGGTCCGAAATCGGCGGCGGGGGGAGTCCGTCGTCGCTTCGGATCGTCGCAGTTTGTTTACCCAGGACGCTCGAGGTGACGGCCAGCTGTTTTACTTGCCCCCTGCTGGCCACATAGATGACGATTATTATAATTCACGGGGGGTTGAGGGGGGGTGGGGCAGAGCCCCCCCTCAACCCTGTCCTGTATCCCACGGCCTATAACGCAAGTTTTTATAAAAAAATGTACCCAACAACTGGTTATAAGCTTAGCCATTTTAAGTCGACCGCCAAGGCGGGACCGGGAAGTCACTCCGAGCGTCAAGTAAACAAAGCGACGCTACTTCCACGAACGCAACCGAGTTGTCTTTATATTTCGTCTCATAGGCTATTATCATTATTAAAGTGTCCCCATTGCTTTTTTAGTGTTTTGTACACCAGAAAAGGGTGTAGCTTGGTGTTGGATGCGTGGAAACCAAAACAAAAATATGTATTAAATCGTTGGCGGTACCTGTCAAATAGGTGTCCAGTAACTAAAATCGTACCTAGATTTATAAGTATTTATGGAAAAACTAAATAAGATGGTCACTAATTTTCCCATGGATTTTTTAATTTTTCCCTGTTAGTTTTCATCAATATACCGGTAGGCTATAGTGTTTGGAAATAATTACCTTTGATTACCTTTGATTACCTTTGAAGAATTCCGTCTGGGAGCGACGCAGCTAAGGTGGACCTCCGCATGTTCCGGGCAGCGCTCCCCTCCTCATCTCTGGGTCTTGGACTCTTACAACCCTCGGCGAAACCGTTTTCCCCATTATACAACGATCTTAAGACACGCCGCGTCGCCGCCCGATAGTGGGGAGGGCTATGAAGTACAGAGAAAATGAGGGGTTAAATGCGTAAAACGGCGATTAAAACTTATTTTTTAGCAAAACTTGGCTCGGGTTTTAAGGTATTTCAAAGGCCTAAAACCCAATATTTCGAAAACCCGAGCCAAGTTTTGGCCAAAGCTTGCTCGGATTTTGAGTTTGTAGACAAAAAAATTACAGTAACTTCATTTAGAAATTTAGCTCAGGTTTCCCGAAATTGCAAAGCCATAAAATCCGAATTTTGGAAAACCCGAGCCGTTTTGGCAAAACTTGGCTCGGATTTTGCGAGTTTCATGAGTAAAAAATTACAGTAACCTAATTTAGAATTTTGGCTCATATTTCCCTAAATTATTTAATTCATAAATATCCAGTAACATAGACCTAGTACATTGGATATAAACCTAATCCACACCTAACGCCTACAATGTGTCCGTAGTACCTAGTAGGCCTACGTGGGATACAACACGAATCCTTACCGGTGCCATGGCGGTTGGGCCGCCGCCCATTTAGTATTCGGGCGTATCTGTAAATACTACCGCAACTACGAATCTTGTTTCTGAGACCTAGTATATTAACCTAACCTAACCTAACCTAGACCCAGTACGTGGGATACTAAACTAGCCCTTGCATGCCAGGTACAGCGGATTCGGTAAACCTGACTTGTTGGACCGACAGCGATTTCAGTAAGTTTTATTTTGTGTTTTTTAAATTTTTCCTTCAGATATAGTTTAGTTTTATACTGAAGAGGCGCAGAAATGAGTATTTACCCAGTATACAACAATCTAAAAACACGCCCCCTACTAGGGGAGGGCTATGAAGTTCAGGGAAAATGAGGGGTTAAAAGTGTAAAAAAGATATTAGCCTAACCTAACAACCTTACCTAACCTATCCTATCCTAGATAGGTGGGGGCTGCCGCCCCCACACCCCCGCTGGTTGGATAACAGTGCAAAAAACACAGTATTATGGGACATCCCTTACTCCGGCATCGAGTGGCAGTGAGAGGGCCGAGAGTTTCACAACAATAACATGAGTGCGGCAGCGGACGTAAGTTAAAATAAGAAATCATTGTATTTATTACCCATTAATTTCCGGAAGCTTAAACCTATGCGAAAAAATCTTAATCTCCATGTTACTTTGCCATCACCCATTAAGATTGCACTGCTAGCTGTGGTGCGTATTTTAGCGTTTTATTTTTGTTCTCCCTTATAATACATTTCAGCTCTTAATGACCTAGCCTAAATAGCAATGATTTATATGCTCTACCGGACCTATTAGGCCTAAAAAGATAGATGAGCTAACTGTCGGTCCAAATCATCAGTATAACCGCGGATTCATAGTACAGTAAACTTCCGTTAATCCGAAGGGCAGCGGACCGGCCCTCGTTCGGATTAGTGGATTTTTCGGATTATCGGACTTTACCCCTATGAACCTGTGTATTAATGTCCTGACGAAAACATTGAGGCATTAGGCCACCCAAATGACACACACACATATCATATGTTCATGAAATCACTTCAAAAGTTTACCATTGTCATTGTAGCCTATTACCTACTTACTTCAAAACATTCAGATTAATGGTCAAAGGAATCTGCTATGTCCGCATCGTCTACTAGCGAGTTTGTCTTGCTCTTGAAGATCAGATCAGATGTGGTTCGGGAAGTAATGCCTTAACAACGGCACTTCCCTGAGAGGTTCTTGTAATTTTCCTTTGTGATTTTCCTTTTGTGACGTGCTCTGTTATATTATATTGTATTGAAAGCACCCTTGTCTTGTTGTCTTGAAAGCACCCTTGGGACGCTCCGATCACTGAACTATAAATAGTAGCGTATCGGAACGTCCAAAGGTGCGTTTTCAAGCTCAAGACTGAATGCGCTTGCAGAAAATGCGGTGCAAGCCAGTAGCGTATCGGAGCGTCCCAAGGATGCGTTCAAGAGCAAAACAAACTCTCTAGCAGACGATGTGGTGTTTACGTTTATATCAGTAGCTTCCTTTGACCATTAATCTGAATGTTTTGAAGTAGGTAATAGGCTACAATGACAATGGTAAACTTTTAAAGTGAATTCATGAACATATGATATGTGTGTGCTCCATTATGTGTCATTTGAGTGGACTAATGCCTCAAAAAGGGGACTTTGGGACTTCTTGAAATTCGGACCATCGGGTGAATTCGGATTTGGCCTCAAATTGAAAAATTCGGACTATTGGGAGATTCGAATCATCGGTCGTCGGATTAAAGGACTTTTACTGTACTCAGTACGTGGAATACTAAACTAGCCCTTGCATGCCAGGTACAGCGGATTCATATTACTCAGTATGTGGAATACTAAATTAGCCCTTGCATGTGTACGAATCGGTGCCGTCTACAGTATAGGAAGGTATTGACAACCATGTTACGAAAAAAATTCATTTTAGTACCATATATTTTTATTAGGTTTTGCCGAGGCTTAAAACCCATTTTCATATGATGTTTAGAGCATATAAAATCCATATTTGTTTTCAAATATTGCAAAATAATTGGTGACCAACTTATTTAGTTATACTGTATTTATTTTATTATAAGTATTTATAGATGATTTATGTTGTATTTACCTAATTGTAGTTTACAGGAGTTGAGCTAAGCTCGTGTTGTCCCGTCTCTCAGTCTACTTTTATCCAATTTTTTCTTGAAAATATGGATGTTCCTTGCCCCTACCACCTCCTCCTCCAGCCCATTCCATTTGTCAATACATCTATAGGGGAAGCTAAACTTCCTGATATCGTTCTTGCAGGTAGGTCTTTTTACTTTGTAGCTGTGGCCTCTAGTTATTCCTGTATCCATAATTAATATATCCTCCCTATCCAGCCTCTCCAGCCCTCGGGTGCATTTGTACATCATTATCATGTCTCCCCTCTCTCTCTCCTCACTTTTAGACTCTGTAGATTTAATTTGTCTAGCCTCCCTTCATATGGCAGTTCTCTGAGACTTGGAACCAATCTAGTAACTGCTCTCTGGATTCTTTCTAACTTGTGAATATGCTTCTTTAGATGCGGGGACCACACCACTGCTGCATACTCCAATCTTGGTCTAATCATACTTTTTATAATTTTCGCTACCATGGTCTCATCCAAGTAGTTCAGAGCAACTTTCATATTCCCGGCCATTGCATACATTCCGCTAAAGAGCTTGTTAATATGTTTCTCTGGCGACAAGTTATCTTGTATAATCAACCCTAAATCCTTTTCTTTTTCGGCCTTGCTAATTATATTATCTCCCATCCTGTACTCCCAATTTGGTCTATTCACACTTCTTCCCATATTTAACACATGGCATTTACTTATATTAAATTTCATTTTCCACTTGGTGCTCCATTCGTATATTTTATCTAAATCCCCTTGCAGCTCCTCACAACTACTTTTATTTGTTATTTGTCTCATAATTTTTACGTCATCTGCAAACATTGACATGTAGGAGTTTATGCCTATCGGCAGGTCATTCACGTACATAAGGAACATGAGAGGTGCCAACACAGATCCCTGCGGCACACCACTCAACTTTCCGCCACGATGAGTAAGTTCCTCTAATGTTGGTCCTCATTTCCCTATCTGTTAAATAGCTCTCCATCCATTTCAGCAAACTCCCCCTGACCCATCCTAGCGTCTCAAGCTTAGATAACAATCTCTTATGTGGTACCTTATCGAATGCTTTGGAAAGGTCTAAGTAGACGCAGTCCACCCATCCGCCTCTTTCTTGGAGTACATCTATCACCCTACTGTAATAACATAGCAAACTGGTTACACAAGATGTCCCTTCTCTGGATCCACATTGCTTTGGGGTTATTATCTTCTTTCTCTCCAACATTTTCATCCATCTCTTCCTAATTAGCTTTTCACAAATCTTGCATACAATACTAGTAAGTGAAACTGGTCTATAGTTTAAAGGGTCCACAGGGTTTCCATTCTTGTATATCGGAATGATATTAGCTCTTTTCCATTCAACAGGAACCTGTCCTTTATCTAAGGAAGCTTGAATTATGTCCCTCACTGGCTCGACTAATTGCTCTGCACACTCCTTTAAAACCCAGGCAGACACTTCATCCGGTCCCATAGCTTTCCTTACTTCAAGTCCTCTCATCGCAGATAACAGCTCATCTCTAGTTATTTCAATCTTACTAAGACCACTCTCCAGTACTCCCGCCTGTGGTCCGTCAAAACCTTCCTCTCTAGTAAAAACTGACCCCAATTTGTTATTCATTACCTCGCACATGTCCAATACATTTTCATACGTCCTAGCATCAACTCTTAATTTAGTAATTTGTTTCTTTACCTTCAACTTACTGTTTATATATTTATAAAATAATCTAGGGTCACTTTCACATTTATTTGCTATGTTCTTCTCATAGTTCATTTTAACTTACCTAATTATGTTAACGGTAGTGGTACACCCGGTAACTACATCCATCCCCCAAAAAACTAACCTAACCTAACCTAAATTTATTTGGGGGCTATTAGGTTAGGTTAGGCTAATGCTAACAACAAAAAATAAAGCCAAGAAAACAAAAATTCCGGTGGATAAAAATTATATAGAAATGAAGCATAAAACGATAGGAACCCAAAACTACCATTAGAAATGAGATCTCAGCTGTGGTGCGGCTCGTAAATATTAACCGAATTGTTTTCAGATGCCTAGGATATTTAGGACTCGGCTAGGCTACTAAGAAACATTGGTAAATTTCTATAATTGCACCTATCCTTTACGAGCTAAACAAATAATGAGATGGATGTAGTTACCGGGTGTACCACTACCGACATACAACATAAATCATCTATAAATACTTATATATAATAAAATAAATACTTAGGCTATACATCTATAAGACTATAATACTAGGTTAGGTTAGGTTGTTTGGTTAGGGTAATGTATTTTTGTATCCATAGGCAGTCAAAATAGACGGGAACATGATGCGTAGGCCGTAGTGGAAACAAGACGGGCGGTACACCCGGTAACTACATTCTTGCCCAAATTATTATTGTATTTAACAGGAAGGTACGACGAGGTAAGTGATGTGGTATAGGCCTAGTTGGCAATAGGCTAGGCTATGCGAAAATGGATTAGCCTATAGCCTAAGGGCATTCTGCCCCCTCTGACAAAAGTCTATCAATCTAGATGTGACACAGATTTTACAATGTTTCAGAGAGACATTAGCCTCACCTAACAACCTTATCTAACCTATCCTAGTATTATGGGTGGGGGCCCCACACCCCCGCTGGTTGGGTAAAACGGTAGAAATCCAGTTGGGGTGGAGTGAGTAACCGTAGATTTTCGTAAGGGGGTCACAGGGGGGCGGAATGCCCCTATAATCCATTTCCGCATATTGCCACCTATACCACATCACTTACCTGGACCTCGTCGTACATTCCTGTTAAATACAATAATAATTTGTTAAGCTCGTATAGGTGCAATTGAGCCTATAGAATAATTCCGAAACATTGAACAATATCTTTAACCTAACCAAAATCTAAACTAACCTAACCTAACCTAGTATAGCCTATTAGCCTAGTAGACTATTTATGAATGTAAAATGTAAAAATATATTGTAACATCTATCTATCTATCTATTGCCTGACGCCGTGATCCCCGAAGGGGTGGCCACGAACGAACCGCCCCCATGCACCTCTGTCCCCAGTCAGTCGACGCCTCTCCCCCCAACCAGCACCGCCTTCGTTCATGTAGTTCCTCACTCCATCCTTCCACCTCATATTCGGTCTACCTCTCCCCCTCTGTCCCTCCACCTCGCTCTCGTACACCCTCTTAGTCATTCTCTCGCTTTCCATACGTTCCATATGGCCGAACCATCTCAAGTTGTTCCTTTTCACACTTTCCAGCACATCTACCTCCACACCACACCTCCTTCTTACTTCCTCATTAGTCTGTCTATCCCTCCATGTAACTCCGCACGCACTCCTTAAGTAATTCATTTCCACTGCTCTCACTCTTGGTCTGAGTCTCTCAACCAACGTCCATGCTTCGCTTCCGTAAGTCAGTGTCGGGATTACCACACTGTCATGCAAGGACTTCTTCACTTCCATACTGACCACCCTATTTCTTGTTACTGCTTTTAGCGTTCCTACAACCCTCTTCCCCTGTTCTACCCTCTCCCGCACCTCTTCATCCATAGTCCCATCTTTACTCAACACACTGCCCAGATACTTAAAAGAGTTGACGATCTCCATAGCCTGACCGTTCAGCTTCGCCTCACACTCTGTGACTTCACCCCTTTCGAAGACCATAACCTTGCTCTTCCCCGTATTTACCTTCAAATTCCGTTTTTCGCACACTGTTCCAAACTCATTTACCAGACCCTGCAACTCCCATTCATTATCACTCATCAGAACTGTATCATCCGCAAACAGCAGTATAGGTAGCTTCCACTCAATTCCCTCCCTTTTCAGCGATACACCAACATCCACTGCTCTTGATAGTATTTCTTTCATAACTCCATCCATATATACAGTAAACAACCACGGGGACATCACACACCCCTGTTTCAAACCAACATTCAGGTCAAAGAACTCGCTCTGCTCACTCTCCACACGTACTGCCGCCTTTGCACCCTCATACATGCTCTTCACTGCTTTCAGCAACTTGCCCTCTACTCCGTATATTCTAAGTACTTTCCACAAACCTTCTCTATCCACTCTGTCATAGGCCTTCTCCAAGTCCATAAAGGCAACATACACCTTTTGTTTCTTCTCCAGATACTTCTCCACAACACAATTCAGGGTAAAAATCTGATCTACACATCCTCTTCCCTTCCTAAAACCTCCCTGCTCGTCGCCTATCCATTTCTCCGTTCTCACTCTCACTCTCTCAATCACTACCCTACTGTATACCTTCCCTACTATGCTTAGAAGACATATTCCTCGGTGGTTACCACACACTCCTCTTTCCCCTTTGCCCTTATATAGGGGGACTATTATGCCAGTCTTCCAGTCATCGGGTGCACTCCCCTTCTCCCATGCTAGTTTGCACATTTTCCATACTCATTCTGTCACTATCTCACCACCATACCTCAACATTTCCCCACACACTCCATCTGTTCCTGGTGCTTTCCCCAACTTCACTCTTTTCATGGCTTCCCACACTTCTGACCTCCTGATCCCCACCTCCTCCTCCACTACTTCTCTTCTTCTCCCTCCCATACCATATCCAGCTATGTTTGCTGGCTCTTCATTCCTTTCATTTAGCAACTCACTGAAGTACTCCCTCCATCTTTCGACTCTCTCTTGCTTCTCGGCTAGCATTCTCCCATTCTTATCTTTCACACCCTTACTGTTTCCCTTGCTACTTTCCCTAACTTTCTTGACTTCTTTCCAGAACAGTTTCTTACTCTCCCTCCATTTTACACTCAGATTCCTTCCAAATTCCTCATCTACTCTTCTCTTACTTTCCTTCACTACTCTCTTCACCACCCTCTTACTCTCCACTTACCTCGCTCGTTTCTGTCTCTCGGAATTTTCATTCCCTCTACTACCCAACCCCACTCTATATGCTTTCTTCTTTTCTTCCACAGCTATTCTTACCTCTTCTGTCCACCATGCTGTACCTTTCACTCCCCTCCCTCTTCTCCTCACTCCACACACCTCCTCACATGCTGCACAGATCTCATCCTTAAACACCTTGCTCATCTCCTCCACTTCCTCCATAACTTCCAGGTCGAACCCACCTAGTCGTATTTCCACTGCTCTCCTGTACTCCTCCCTGACTTCCTCCTCCTGCAACCTCTCCACCCTCCTCACCATTCCACCCTCCTCTCGCCTCCCTCCCGCTCTCCTCACCCACTTCTTTTGTATCCTAACCTTAGCTACCACTACATAATGATCAGACAGACCCCCTCCAATACCCCTATACACCCTAGCATCCATCACAGATTTCTTCATTTGTTCATCCACACATACATAATCAATCAATGACTTTCGTTCCACCACTGTCTTATCCTTCATCGTCAACATCCGTTTCCACGTGTACCTGTGGATCATTTTGTGTCTGAAGAAGGTGTTGGCTATCCACAGCCTCCTCCCCACACATACGTCCACAAGTGCACTACCATTCCCATTCACCTCTGATGGTACCCCCCACCCTCCCACCACTCCCTCAACTTTCCTATCACCCACCTTACCATTCATATCCCCAATCAGAAATATTCTTTCGTTCTTGTCAAACTTCTCCAGGCACGCCTCCACATTCATCCAGAACTCCTCTGTCTTTCTTTCAAGTATATCCTCTGTCGGGGCATACACGCATACAATCACCCACGTTTGTATTCCTACTTTCATTCTCACCCACACAATCCTTGAACCCACAGACCCATACTCTCTTACACATTCCTTCCATTTGCTACTTACAAACAAACATGCACCTTCTCTCGCTGTTCCTTCACTCACTCCAGCACACACACCCATTCCACACTCCCACTCTCTCACATCTGAACCTTTCCATTTGGTCTCTGTCATTCCACATACATCCAGCCTGGCATTCACTAACACTTCCAGAACCTCTCTCTCTTTTGTGCCATCATTCATGCCACTAACATTCCACGTAGCCATTCTCAGAATGTCCGAAGGCATGTCCTTAGTCGGTCGTGGTTCGTCAACGTTGGTTCCGTCCGCATCCGAGGCTGTTCGTTCGTTTTTCTTTGCTTAGATATTTTTTCCGGGTGGGGGTCGCAAGCCCACCGACCCAACCTCTTTAGTCGCCTCTTACGACACGCAGAAGGCACGTGGGGCATATTCTATTCCCTAACCCCCAGGGGATTGTAACATTAGCCTACCAAATTGAGATAGGCCTTGCCGCCTAGGTACAGGTCTCCCCGCTACACAGGATCCGATTATACCACCCAAATTAGTACAGTAGTTCAATTTTGTAAACCTTAACCCGGCAAGTGCGGAGAGACTAATATAAGGCCTACCGGTGGGCTGCGGAAAGCTTTATATAAGGCCAAGGCCTAAAAAAAATAAACCAGCCCAGTATCAATTTATTTTATTTTATTTTTGTAATTTTTGCCCCTTGGCCATGCCAAATATCACTCCTCCACATCCCCCCCTTCAATTATCACCTATTTTCCCTGTTATTCCCTTATTCGTCTATATATTTTCGTGCTAACAATAGCGAGTCATAAGCAGGCTGTGCTTATATGTGCTACCAAACGAGTGAATGAGAGAGAGAGACGAGACTACACGTCAGTGTCTCTCCAGGCGTCGTGAGAGGTGGATGTTGGTGAAGCTGGCTCACACTTTAGTTATTTAACTCGTATTCATTTCTCGATTTTGACCAGCCAAACACTGTTTCTACTTGTTTTATTGTTGTAACAGGTTTATATCTTCATAATCAATGTAAAATAGGCGCATATGGATAAGTATTAATTATATTTATGGTAAGAACGATTTTAGTGACAGGAATCAGTGAAAAAGGTGCGCACAGGCAGAGGTGGTTACCACCTCCTCTGCGCACTTCTTAGGTTAAGGAAGAGTTCAAGAGAGGTCAGCATGATCCTTTGCAAGCGGTATTGGTATAATCCTGTGTAGGGTATCAGGTGAACTCGGCGAGTCGGCGCATCTACCAATTCGTCACACTCGGGGCACGAATCGTCACACTCGTAAATCAGAAAACATTTAGTACATTACAAGCTACATTATTTAAATATGGAAAGAAAACACTAGCCTATGTATAATATTATATTAATTTAATAAGGAAAGAAAACACCAATTATAAAATTCTATTCTTTTAATAATCACTAGCCTAAAAAATACTTGAACATAACACATACACGAGCATGCATGCACACAGGAGAGAGAGGGATGGGTTGACTGTGTTTACCTGGACCTGAAAAAGGCCTTTGACAGGGTGCCTCACAAAATGTTATTGTGGAAATTGCAGGTTGTTGGTGTACATGGTAGGATGTTAAAATGGATGGAAAACTTTTTAATAGGAAGAGAAGTGAGGACCACAATACAAGACAAATATTCACAGTGGAGGAGTGTGACGAGCGGAGTACCACAGGGATCAGTGTTGGGTCCGATAATGTTCCTACTTTATGTAAACGACATGCCAGAAAACTTGAATAGTCATATGAATATGTTCGCGGTTGACGCTAAGATCATGAAGAATGTCACCTGTATAGAAAGTTGTCAGGATCTTCAAAAGGGCCTAGATAAGTTGCACAGATAGAGCCAAACCTGGAAAATGAGTTTCAATGCAGAAAAGTGTCATGTTTTGGAAGTGGGAACAAATGAGATAAGGCCACTTGAGCTGGGAGTACAAATTAGGAATTGAAAAAATCGGCAAAACACGGCATGAGAAGGACCTTGGAGTGATAATACAAGATGATCTATCGCTGGAGAAGCATATTAACATGATCATTGGAGGAGCATATGGAATAATAACCAATATGAGAGTAGCATTTAACTATTTGGACGAAGAAATTTTAAGAAAACTGATAATGAATTTTGATAAGACCAAGATTAGAATATGCAGCAGTGATATGGTCACCACATTTGAAAAAACACATAAACAAATTAGAGAAAGTCCAAAGGATAGCAACAAAGATGATCCCAAAATTGAAGGAGTTGACATATGAGGAAAGACTTAAGACACTACAACTGCCTACCTTGAAAGAGAGAAGGGAACGAGGCGACTTAATAACGATGTTCAAGGGAGTAAAAAGTTTGGAAAGAGTAGATAGGGAAGATCTATTCGTGAGGGATGATGGAAGGACAAGAGGACACAAGTTTAAACTGAGGAAGGGCAGATGTCGTAAGGACACAAAGAAATTCAGCTTCCCATATAGAAGTATAGAGACTTGGAACAACTTGGAGGAGGAGGTGGTGAGAGCGAAGAACATTAACATGTTCAAATTTAGGTTGGATAAAAGTAAATATGGAAATAGGACAACATAAGCTATGATATGTTAGTCCAAAATACTGGGAATTGGGAATATCCATTACGATACTTGTCTAAGTAAAATGGATTGATTATAAAGTAACTAAGACAGGACAACACGAGCGCTGCTCAATTCCTGTAAACTACAAATAGGTAGGTAGGCAGGTAAATACACTTGTTACACTCAGAGCGCAAACTCAGCACAAGTACAAAACGAGATCGAACTCGTCGAACTCACACTTGAGTAAATTCAAGTACTGTATAACTTATCTTAATGTAATAGTAAAAAGGGTTGAGCGAGATAGTTCAAAGCCTGTGAATTGCATGCTGTGGGCCTTTTTTTAAACTGAATAAAATCGTCTAGGCCTAATAGTATTCAGAATAAAGTTAAAAAGGCGTTACCGGTACACAAGGGGTTATTAACCCCTAACTAGCGGCGCGCAACATAAGTCGAGTATAATAAATCTGGACTATCTGGCGGCGCGCGACATAGGTCGTGTGGCAATTTCAGCACGTAATGTTGCTGAGAGAGAGAGACAAGTGGTGGCAGGAGAGTAGCGAGCGTATGACTGCTCCAGATCACCGCGGCGAACCTACTGACACGAATCCCACCTCCTCCCTCCCTCTCTCACTCGCTACATACTGAATTGTATGGGGAAAGTACCGAATTACATGCTTTTTGCACTCGTGTTGCGCAGTTGTTGCAAGAAAACTAGCAGTCATAAAAGGATCGTTGTGGTGTCATTGGAAAGCTCTGTTTATGCCCTTTCAGGGATAGATACTTGTTTTACGCTCTGGGTCTTATTTAGGCATGAAAATGATCACGTAAACAGCCCTATTTTGGCTAAAAACACCCCGCTGGGCGGTACATATAAATAGACCGCCTAGCCCGCCAATAAGGTGTTAAGGAAAGAAAACACCAAGTATAACATTATATTACTTAGTAATCACTAAAATACTTGAACGTTACACATACTCAAGAATGCATGTTCACATTAACCCCTTGAGGATTATGATACCGGTACATCTTGAGTTTATTCTGGTTATCTCATTAACATCACATTAAGATTAATGAAAATCAATAGTCAGCAACAATAGGTATTGGCAATTTGGCATTAGGTTTGGGGTTCATTCAATTTAAATATATTGGGCTCAGGCACGTAGTACTGTAGTTTCTTTGTGCTCCTGTCTCCTTGATTAAATTCATCCCAGTATTGTATTTATAGAGTCTACCCTGCAACTGATTATACAGTATTTTTGTCTTTGGTATCTAATAATCTTGTCCTCATCTAATAGTCTCATAATCATTTGGAGGCTAACGAGACGGGCTTCTTCACGAAGGAAGGGGAGTGATGAATTTTCTGCATGCCTGTAGTTTGTTGTTGTTGTTGTTTTTCCCCAAGCTGCCTGGCCGAACAGCCCCAAGGCCCCGAGCAAGGCCAAGGCCATAACCGAGCGCCCCCACAGAACCCTCCCTGCCGACCACAATAAAGCCTGGGTGACCGAAGCCACTCCATGGCGGGGAGCTGAGGAGGGTGCGGAAACGCCCGGGAAACCAAAGCCCCACCCAGGGCCCTGTGCCCCTCAGCAATTATGAAGAGAAAGTTGAGGGGCAAAGGAAAGATGTGACGCTTTGGCTTCCAATCTTGGTAGATTAGGAGGTCAATCCACGCAAGAGACGCCGTCACCCTGAGATCTAGAAAATATATAAGTAAAAGGAACAGTCAGAGTAAGCTATGGGTATGGCAGAGATCGCTCAGTTCTCACTCTGATAGACCAGCCCATCACCACATGACTAGAACCCAATCCTCTCAGCATCAGCTAGGAAAGGCCCTAGAAAGCCGCCTTTGGCGGGGGGATAGCTCCCCTATTTCAACCCTTTTCGGGGTTGGGCACCCACCCGCCTGTAGTTTGTTATACCATCCATCAACATCATTGTTTGTTCTGATGGACTGCATAAATACACCCCATGCTTCAGGTGGTCACTGGGAAGAGACAGTCCATGTTAAATATATATATGCTAGCATCCACCGTACAAGATATCCTTCAGTGCCGGTGTTGTAGCCTTTTCTTTTTTAACATATACCGGTAATTAGCCTACTGTCTTATAGCAGTGTTCTGTGTTCATATGAATTTATATAAAATGCAGTTTACATTATTTTCAAATCAGTTTGGGTCTTGAAAACACCTTTCATCATTTGAGTATCATATATTTGAAGACACACATACACATGTGAAAGTACCTTATGCGCCGAACATATGGTGCCGAGTGTGTCGAGTTGGTGAGACGAGTCACAAGTGAGACAAATTCGTATCTGCGTCGACTTTGATGGCATTCCCTGTGGAGTGGGTAGACCATAGGCCTGTACTGTACTTATAACTTTATCTCAAATATTTGGTAATGTTACAATATATTTTTACATTTTACATTCATAAATAGTCCACTAATATACTAGATTAGGTTAGGTTTTTAGTTAGGTTAGGTTAAAGATATTGTTCAATGTCTCTTAGTAAATAGGCATCTGCAAAACAGTTCTCCACGCTACACATGATCTTACCGCGGTATCAACTATCAGGTGAACTCGGCGTATCTACCAACGAATGCCGGCAGATACGGACCTCGGTCGATTCGGCCCACAACGAGGCTGATTCAGACCATATCAGTGGTCGCAGGGTGTCAAACCGGAGCAATTTTGTTTGAGAACTTGAATGACTAGCCTATGAGAAGGTATACAAGAAAAGTAACATGACATAGCATTGTGTTAACTATTTTATCAATTCCAGAGGACCAGAGACATAATTTGAACTATATACCGTAATTGGAAAATATTTATGCTTACCTAGTAATGCTTATCCAGTACCAGTTAGTGGAGGGAATAAGAAGAGACGTCTTGTCTGCCCACCTCCAAGTTGTGCTAGATTTTGTGTTTTACGTGCTTACGTGTTTGTCATACCTGGACTTGAATGTGGCCACTGTTGGTGCAGTCACTACATTATTTGATAGTGAATTTCAGGCACTTATGGTACCAATTTTTTCATAATTTTTTAGGATTAGTTTATTTTCATCAATTACTGTATAGTGATTGACATTAGTTTCAACCTCCACAAAAATAGTTTTCCCCTTTATCCAGTTGTTTTAAGATACCGGTATGGGCATGGCCCCGATAGTGGGGAGGGCTAGCCTATGAAGATCAGGGAAAATGCTAGGTTAAAGACGTAAAGCTGCAAAATTATGGCTTTTATGATGAAAGTTGGCTCCGGTTGTTTGGTTTGTTTTTCAACTTAAAAACAACTTTTTAATAAAAATGGCTAGATAATTTACTATTAGAGTGACTAAATGAGATGCTGTACAATCACCAGATACGAAAGAAGCGTCTGGCACGGCTGGGCGCGGGGCCATCGAGCGACGGCAACAACGGTGGTGGTGGCGGCGAGGCGGTGTGCATCCCCAGCCCTCAGCCACAGTTACAGCTCCCTACCTCACCCCCAGGATCCATCCTCCTGCCCTCACCTTCCAAGAGACAACCCCCACCCTCACCCCTCGATATGACACCGTTCAAGAAAGGTGGGTGTGTTTATACAATACAGTACAGTAGTTGTATTTTGAAGCATACCGGTATGAAGAAAGGGGTGGCACGTACAAGAAAGGTGGGTGTGTTTTATGGTTGTATTTCCAAGCATGTTGAGAAAGAAGTTGGGTGTGTTATATTATATGTACCGGTATTTTGAACTATGTTGAGAGAGGAGTGGTGTGCTGCTGTGTGCCATTAAGTTTGACAAACTCGCTTCAGACATCCCTTATTCTGTACTTCAACCTTGGGCTCCATCCCCCACCCTCACCCTCCAACAGACAGCCTCCATGCTTATCCTTGATATGCCATCGTTCAAGGAAGGTGGGTGTGTTATGTGGTTACAGGTATATATTCAGGAACTGTACAGCTTCTGGCAGTTATGTCCTTGTAGGGTCTTGTACCAGATGTACAGTTAAGTACCTACCGTACCGGTACTTATGTTCTTACTTTCTGGGTTAGGCCTATCGGTACTTAAATTATCATTATTTGCGTGCTTCATAATTTTAGCCCATTTTATCTCTAAAGGAAAGGGATATGGAAAACTTCATGTAGCATATGATGAAGTCTGGTATCGTGTCTGTAAAAATATATCAAACATTCATCTGTAGTTTTCTTCATATTCCTGTGGCGAGGAGTTGAATATTTGATCTTGTTATATTTTGTTAGCATTTTATGATCAACTTAAGTGCGTGTGGAGTCGCATATTCAGGCAAATGAAATATATATGGCTTGATTCAGGGCAGAAACATAAAAAGAGCAAGATTCTTGAGCTTGACGGCGACGGTACCGTTTGTATACATACATACAATTGTTTAGCGTCATTTTTCCATTAAATGCATTGTAACGGCTCAGACAGGGTTGTCTTTCAGTAGTTGGAGTCTACTGTAGTACAATAAAGTCCCACCACAGCACTGCCCCACCAAGTCATCGCTGTGGCTGATGTTGGTATAGTGCTAACCGTGCCTCAGCAAGACTCAACAGAGTCCCCCTGCAGTATCTGCAACCACACCAGCCTTAAAGAGTGTTACAAAAAGACAGCACCATAGCAAGACTACTGTATATTAGGCAATTTGGACTACAGTATAGAATAAAGTCCTGCCCCAACACTTCTCCAACAGCACCAGCTGTAGTGAGCGATGCAATCAATAAAATGAAGGACAGTAAAGCTCCAGGTTGCTCCGACATTGTCGCCGAGATGATAAAAGCCTCAGGGGAGATTGGTGTAAACTTAGTCACTGAGTTGATAAACACCATTATTAAAGATTAGAAAATCCCAGAGGATTGGCTCAAAAGTGTAATAGTAAATATATACAAAGGAAAAGGGGATGCGCTAGATAGAGGAAATTATATCTATCTATCTATCTATCTATTGCCTGACGCCGTGATCCCCGAAGGGGTGGCCACGAACGAACCGCCCCCATGCACCTCTGTCCCCAGTCAGTCGACGCCCCTCCCCCCAACCAGCACCGCCTTCGTTCATGTAGTTCCTCACTCCATCCTTCCACCTCATATTCGGTCTACCTCTCCCCCTCTGTCCCTCCACCTCGCTCTCGTACACCCTCTTAGTCATTCTCTCGCTTTCCATACGTTCCATATGGCCGAACCATCTCAAGTTGTTCCTTTTCACACTTTCCAGCACATCTACCTCCACACCACACCTCCTTCTTACTTCCTCATTAGTCTGTCTATCCCTCCATGTAACTCCGCACGCACTCCTTAAGTAATTCATTTCCACTGCTCTCACTCTTGGTCTGAGTCTCTCAACCAACGTCCATGCTTCGCTTCCGTAAGTCAGTGTCGGGATTACCACACTGTCATGCAAGGACTTCTTCACTTCCATACTGACCACCCTATTTCTTGTTACTGCTTTTAGCGTTCCTACAACCCTCTTCCCCTGTTGTACCCTCTCCCGCACCTCTTCATCCATAGTCCCATCTTTACTCAACACACTGCCCAGATACTTAAAAGAGTTGACGATCTCCATAGCCTGACCGTTCAGCTTCACCTCACACTCTGTGACTTCACCCCTTTCGAAGACCATAACCTTGCTCTTCCCCGTATTTACCTTCAAATTCCGTTTTTCGCACACTGTTCCAAACTCATTTACCAGACCCTGCAACTCCCATTCATTATCACTCATCAGAACTGTATCATCCGCAAACAGCAGTATAGGTAGCTTCCACTCAATTCCCTCCCTTTTCAGCGATACACCAACATTCACTGCTCTTGATAGTATTTCTTTCATGACTCCATCCATATATACAGTAAACAACCACGGGGACATCACACACCCCTGTTTCAAACCAACATTCAGGTCAAAGAACTCGCTCTGCTCACTCTCCACACGTACTGCCGCCTTTGCACCCTCATACATGCTCTTCACTGCTTTCAGCAACTTGCCCTCTACTCCGTATATTCTAAGTACTTTCCACAAACCTTCTCTATCCACTCTGTCATAGGCCTTCTCCAAGTCCATAAAGGCAACATACACCTTTTGTTTCTTCTCCAGATACTTCTCCACAACACAATTCAGGGTAAAAATCTGATCTACACATCCTCTTCCCTTCCTAAAACCTCCCTGCTCGTCGCCTATCCATTTCTCCGTTCTCACTCTCACTCTCTCAATCACTACCCTACTGTATACCTTCCCTACTACGCTTAGAAGACATATTCCTCGGTGGTTACCACACACTCCTCTTTCCCCTTTGCCCTTATATAGGGGGACTATTATGCCAGTCTTCCAGTCATCGGGTGCACTCCCCTTCTCCCATGCTAGTTTGCACATTTTCCATACCCATTCTATCACTATCTCACCACCATACCTCAACATTTCCCCACACACTCCATCTGTTCCTGGTGCTTTCCCCAACTTCACTCTTGTCATGGCTTCCCACACTTCTGACCTCCTGATCCCCACCTCCTCCTCCACTACTTCTCTTCTTCTCCCTCCCATACCATATCCAGCTATGTTTGCTGGCTCTTCATTCCTTTCATTTAGCAACTCACTGAAGTACTCCCTCCATCTTTCGACTCTCTCTTGCTTCTCGGCTAGCATTCTCCCATTCTATCTTTCACACCCTTACTGTTTCCCTTGCTACCTTCCCTAACTTTCTTGACTTCTTTCCAGAACAGTTTCTTACTCTCCCTCCATTTTACACTCAGATTCCTTCCAAATTCCTCATCTACTCTTCTCTTACTTTCCTTCACTCTCTTCACCACCCTCTTACTCTCCACGTACCTCGCTCGTTTCTGTCTCTCGGAATCTTCATTCCCTCTGCTACCCAACCACACTCTATATGCTTTCTTCTTTTCTTCCACAGCTATTCTTACCTCTTCTGTCCACCATGCTGTACCTTTCACTCCCGCTCTTCTCCTCACTCCACACACCTCCTCACATGCTGCACAGATCTCATCCTTAAACACCTTGCTCATCTCCTCCACTTCCTCCATAACTTCCAGGTCGAACCCACCTAGTCGTCTTTCCACTGCTCTCCTGTACTCCTCCTGCAACCTCTCCTCCTGCCCTCCTCTCGCCTCCCTCCCGCTCTCCTCACCCACTTCTTTTGTATCCTAACCTTAGCTACCACTACATAATGATCAGACAGACCCCCTCCAATACCCCTATACACCCTAGCATCCATCACAGATTTCTTCATTCGTTCATCCACACATACATAATCAATCAATGACTTTCGTTCCACCACTGTCTTATCTTCATCGTCAACATCCGTTTCCACGTGTACCTGTGGATCATTCTGTGTCGGAAGAAGGTGTTGGCTATCCACAGCCTCCTTCCCACACATACGTCCACAAGTGCACTACCATTCCCATTCACCTCTGATGGTACCCCCCACCCTCCCACCACTCCCTCAACTTTCCTATCACCCACCTTACCATTCATATCCCCAATCAGAAATATTCTTTCGTTCTTGTCAAACTTCTCCAGGCACGCCTCCACATTCATCCAGAACTCCTCTTTCTTTCTTTCAAGTATATCCTCTGTCGGGGCATACACGCATACAATCACCCACGTTTGTATTCCTACTTTCATTCTCACCCACACAATCCTTGAACCCACAGACCCATACTCTCTTACACATTCCTTCCATTTGCTACTTACAAACAAACATGCACCTTCTCTCGCTGTTCCTTCACTCACTCCAGCACACACACCCATTCCACATTCCCATTCTCTCACATCTGAACCTTTCCATTTGGTCTCTGTCATTCCACATACATCCAGCCGGGCATTCACTAACACTTCCAGAACCTCTCTCTCTTTTGTTCCATCATTCATGCCACTAACATTCCACGTAGCCATTCTCAGAATGTCCGAAGGCATGTCCTTAGTCGGTCGTGGTTCGTCAACGTTGGTTCCGTCCGCATCCGAGGCTGTTCGTTCGTTTTTCTTTGCTTAGATATTTTTTTCCGGGTGGGGGTCGCAAGCCCACCGACCCAACCTCTTTAGTCGCCTCTTACGACACGCAGAAGGCACGTGGGGCATATTCTATTCCCTAACCCCCAGGGGGGGAAATTATAGGGGCCTGAAAATGCTTGACCAAATCATGAAGGTCTGTGAGAGAGTCCTTGAGGGTTTGATCAGGCAAAGCATCTCTATTGATGATATGCAGTTTGGTTTTATGCCAGGACGTGGTACAACCGATGCTATCTTCATAGTCAGGCAGATACAGGAAAGATACTTACTAAAAGGCAGGGATCTTTACTTTGTGTTTGTGGACCTGGAGAAGGCCTTTGATAGGGTACCTAGAGATGTTGTGCAGTGGGCTATGAGGAAACTTGGTGTGGAAGAGTGGCTGGTGCGTGTGATAATGAAGATGTATGAGGATTCGCGAAGTTCGGTGAGGGTGAAGGGTGTACTGAGTGATGAGTTCGCAGTCCGTGTTGGAGTCCATCAGGGTTCAGTGTTAAGCCCCCTCCTCTTTATTATGGTCTTGGAGGCGCTGTCTAGAGTTTTTAGAGGCGGACTCCTGTTGGAACTGTTTTATGCAGACGATTTAGTCCTAATAGCTGACAGTATGCAGGATGCTGAGGCCAAATTCAGAGAGTGGAGAGAGGGCATGGCGAGCAAGGGTTTAAGAGTCAATATTAACAAAACCAAGGTTATGCATTGTAGATTGAGACGAGGCAATGTGGAAAAGAGCGGTGCATACCCATGTGCAGTGTGTGGAAAGGGAGTGGGCGTTAACTCAATTCAATGTAGCATCTGTCGATGTTGGGTACACCATGGGAGTAAGTGCTGTAATAGAATAAAGGGGCCCCTGCCGAAGGATAAGTCAGAAATAGAGAAATTTGAGTGTGTAGGTGTGCAAAGGCGAGCTTGTGTTAAGTGATGATCCTGTGGCTGTGAATTTTGGAAGCGAGTCTTTGGAGCTGGTGAAAAGTTTTGTTACCTAGGAGATACCATCTCTGCCGGTGGTGGGGCCGAGGCTGCCACGGTTGCTAGAATTAGGTGTGGCTGGGGGAAGTTCAGAGAATTTATGCCAATCCTGACCATGAAAAGAATGCCTCTCCCCCTGAAGGGAAAGGTGTATGCCTCATGTGTTAGAAGTGCAATGACGTATGCCTCAGAAACATGGGCCGTTAAAGTAGAGGATGTTAACAGAATGGAGCGTAATGAGATGAGAATGGTGAGATGGATGTGTGGGGCCAGGCTACACGATTGAATAACAAATGTTGAGCTGAGGAGATGTTTAAGTATAAAGAGTATTAGCGAGGTGATGCGTACAAGTAGACTTGGATGGTATGGACATGTGGAGAGAATGGATGAAAAAAATTGGGTGAAAAAATGCAGGTCTGTGATTGTGGAGGGAGCTGCACCAAGGGGTGGACCGAGGAAGACCTGGGATCGGACTATACGCGCCGATCTCAAATCCAAGAACTTGACAAGTGAAGCAGCCCTTAACAGGGTTGCCTGGAACGCCACCATTAGGACAAGAGACTGAAACTGCACTGATGTGTGGAACACTCGGTCTTAAAATTTTATGTATGTATGTATGTATTCAAACACTGTTGCCGACACAGGTGTGGTGCCTAACAGTGCCTAGGTAAGACTCAGTCCCCTGTGGCGCCTATCTGCACCCCACCAGCCTCGGCAGTGCCATACCAAGACAGTGCTAAGATAAAGACTTTATTGCATAGTAATGGCTGTTGGTCCACAAGTCATCCCCCCTATTAGTCGCCTTGTACGACACGCAGTAGGATGCGTGTGTAATTTTTTTTTTTTTTTTTTCCTCCACCCTTAGATGAAGGCCCCCTTACCCCCTGGGGGGGCTGCAGACAGCAGTAGAACAAGTGTGTGTAAACCAAAAAAAAATTTGCATTAGACTAAAAGTGCCACAAGCGCCGCCGGCTTGGAGGATCGGATGGCCGTACTGGAGAGATAGGACAGGTAACAGAGATAAGGTTGTGATCGGAGGAGCCCAACAGGGAGAAAAGGTTTACAGTGTAAGCAGAATGCCCACGGACCTCACATTCAGGCATGACCCTTCATAAATACTGGCTCCCTGGGCCAGGCACCTGACAGACTTTTATCTAGTCCTACTAGCGCCCGACCGCGTTATTACTCATCTATTTGCAAGCATTTTCCATTTATTCCTATTCATTACCACTTCTCTTGTCTGTTCTACAGTCATCTCTATATCGTCTAGCGCTTGTACAGTACTATACAATCTCTCCATCTCAGCCGAGGTCGTCCTATCCCTTTATCTCCCCTTGTATCTGACTCATATACTCTTTGTAAGCCTTTCATCTCCCATTCGTTCAACTTGTCCATACCAGCACAGCACCCTTCTGAGTTCTGTCCACTCTGGCCGACAAGGGTTCCTGCTGTCCCGCTCCCCTATGTACCTCTTTATCCCTCAATCTGTCTCTATGCATTACTCTACACATACTCCTCAAACAGTTAATCTCCATCACACCTAACTTTCTTCTCTCATATACAATAATTCAACTCCTTTAATATTTTTTCAGGAATTCAGCCAATGGAGGTGGAGAGCAAACTAGAGGCTGCTGGGAGTGAGGACAGTAGCCAACTCTACCGCAATGACAACAAGAGGCAAAGGGTATGATAAATACAATTTGTTAATCTATATTATTTTTTATTGGTGACCCTGGTCTCTGGGTCTTATCCTGGATGACCTATATGTGTGTAAATTTGTATTTTGTTTTTATGTGTCCATTGTTTTCTGTTGTGTTATCCCTTTTCTGGCTCTGTCTTGAGTTGGCCCCCCCCCCCCCTCCCCCCAAAAAAAAGAGGAAAAGTGGGGATTGGGCCTAAATATATAGATAGATAGATGTACACATTTATAGCTATAAGCATTCCTTTTGACAACTGTAACTCACTCAGGTCTGGATACTCAAAGGTGAAGCAGTCTCAAATTATAAGATGGTAAGATCTGTAGCTGACTTTTGGCCTTGCAGCTTATATTCTTATATTATAGAATCATAGCATTCCCATACTTATTCACAAGTTGTTACCCTCAGTTATGATGTGTTTATGTACTAAGGGCATGAGATTTATGGCTTATACTGTCACGATATGCCTGTCAAAGGAAGATACAACTTCTTTTACTTTGAATACAGAATCCGGGCCCAGGAGTGTGGTTTTAACACTTAGATACATAGCCACCATAATATACAGTATAGTCAAGCTGTCATATTCGAAGAGTGGAAAACTACTTTTAGTGAAATTGTAAGGTTATTTAGAAACTGTTTTATTCAGCTTAGAAAGATCATCTCAGTCAAAGGGTTAATCCTTTTGTTACGTTCAGCCACAGATGAGATTGGTCACTGAGCTCCATTATTAGAGAGTAGAAAATCCTAGATGTTTGGCATAAAAGTATAATACTAAATATGCATAAGGGTAAAAGGGACTCCTTGGACGGTGTAACGGTTTGAGTGTTTAAGATCTGTATGTGGTAACCCAGGTTCGAATCCCGGGAAAATCACATGCTTTCATTAACCTGGGAATGGCGAGAACACACTTGAGAGGTTTTGGTGGGCAAAGGCGAGAACACTCTAAAGAGGTAAGGCCTAAATTTTTTTTTTTTTTTTTTTTAACCCACTGAACCCCAGCGACGACACGTTATCGTCGGTAATGTATTTTTCTGCCAACCCCAGCGACGACAACGTTGCGTTACTGTTAATTACTCCGGTCCTAGGGCACCTAGAGGGCTCAGATTTGTATGGGAACTGTGTAAGTATGCCACGCAACCATGCCGATGGTTGAAAACTCTCAAAGTCCAACCGCGTGAGCATGCAAAAACCTGTTTTTGGGTGTTTTTGCTTTCAATTTTCCCCTCTTGTAAATCAGACTTTCGGGCGCACCGTAGGACCCCTTTTTGACCTAGGGGATCGTTTTTTTGTGGGTTTTCCTTCATTCCTAACCCATTCCTGGTGTTTTCTGTGTTTTTTTTTGTTTTTTTAAACCTGCCGGTCCCTGGTGGTACATTTATTCTAACCTAGCTGGGGCTCAGTGGGTTAAAAGGCCCCAGTAGCACTTAAAACAAAAGAAATGGTGTTTAAGTGAGATAATTCCCCTGCATACCTCCTATCTCTCTTCCACATATGTCAAAATCCCCTCCTTCCTCCCTTCCCCCCCCCCCCCCTTTTATTATCTCCTATTTTTCCTCTTATTCCCATGTTTATCGGTGTATTTACCGTGCCAATATAGGTGTGGTGGAGTGGTCTTGCCACTGGCCTGGTAATCCAAAGGTCCCGGGTTCAAATCCTGATGTATCAATGGGAAGATATTATTGGGATGGAATTTGTGCTGTACCTAGTATCAGTGCATTACCACAAGCCCACCGAAACGTCAATAAAATACCCTCATTGTTCCCTGATTAAATAGCACTGTATGAATATTCCCATATTCCAAATATGCTATAGGGGTGCAATGCCTGGTGAGTTATCTGCTCAACAGGTGGCGTTGTGTGTGTAAGTGTGAGAGTCCGAGTGTAGGGAGTGAGACAGTGAAGCACGGGAACGAGGTGGCTTCAGAGATGGGGTCGTTTCGGGCCATGAGTGAGCACCGTGCCTCATGTGAAGGCAAGATGGCAGGTGCTCGTTGTACTCTACGTGCTTCACATGTCTCACTCCCTAGACTGGAACAAGACCTCACAGGCTTCACTGTTCATTGTAAAGGGGTGAATGTTAAGGCTCTCAGCCTATGCCCGAGAGGAAGTAAGTTGGAAATAAAAAAAAAAAAAATTGTGTAGGGTGTGGTCTTGCGTGGGAAAGAGAGAGAGAGACAGGCCTCAGTGTCCCTTGAGGCATCGAGAGAGCAGGGTATAGGCCTCGCGTGTCTCTCACTTCGTGAATGAATGGTCGGCAATAATTCACGATTTTCACCCTCCAAACACTATTCCCACTTGTTTTATTACTGTTACATGTTACTATCTTCATGTTAAGCGTAAAATAGGCGTATATGAATAAGTAATAACGATATTTATCGTGAAATTACGATTTTAGGCTGGAATGAGGCCTAATATGGCCGCCCAGTTATAGGGTGTTCATTACATATAGCTCGCGCTTAGCGGGTTAATTTCATTGGGAGGTGTTTTATGTTGGGAGTGAAATTAATATATTAGATTATTCCTATAGGTTCAGGAACATTTCATAGCGAGGTCGGTCCTTAGAGACTGTGCCCCATAGAATGTTCTTTCCTTCCACTTAAAAAAATATTAGGCTATTCAGTGTGCAGTTGGGTGTGAGTACATGATTAGATTGATGTCCAGTATTCGACGAGTTATTTTATATTAAGTACAGTAATGTTAAAATAGGCTAGATCAAGTAAAGCTAGTTATGTTAGATTAGATTACAGTATTGTACTATTATGTAATGCTAGATACATACATACATAACATTTTAAGACTGAGTGTTCCACACATAAGTGCAGTTTCAGTCTCTTGTCCTAATGGCGGCGTTCCAGGCAACCCTGTTAAGGGCTGCTTCACTTGTCAAGTTCTTGGATTTGAGATCGGCGCGTATAGTCCGATCCCAGGTCTTCCTCGGTCCACCCCTTGGTGCAGCTCCCTCCACAATCACAGACCTGCATTTTGTCACCCAATTTTGTTCATCCATTCTCTCCACATGTCCATACCATCCCAGTCTACTTGTACGCATCACCTCGCTAATACTCTTTATACCTAAACGTCTCCTCAGCTCAACATTTGTTATTCTATCCTGTAGCCTGGCCCCACACATCCATCTCACCATTCTCATCTCATTAGAATGGTGAGATGGATGTGTGGGGCCAGGCTACAGGATAGAATAACAAATAGTTGTACAGTAGTTAGGTTGGATTAGGCAAGTTAATCGGAGTACTGTAGTTACATAAAATTAGTTATGTTCAGCTAGGTAATGTTAAATTGACATGCATTTTGTTATAATTGATGTGTGTTATGTGTCTACAGAGTGTGAGTACAAGTGAGGAGTTACTATGGTCCACACTCTCCAGCCTTCTGCTGTGTTCATGGCCGGGAGTCTCTACCTCACATCCCGTCACTATCCAGGTGTGTACTCTTAGTTAGTACTCTTAGTGTGTGCTGTCGTTATTACCCTGTAAAATAAGACTGAAAGTTTAAATAACCTTCAGTGGAGCAATTGGTTCTGTAAATTTTAATGTAAGTACCGGTACTCATATATAATTTCATAATACAGCTTAGGAAACTTATTTAACTAATTAATGACTAAAGTAATAATAAAACAACTTAGAATGTGGAGACTGTATTTGAGGAATGTTTGTTATGGGTTTCTGTAAGCTTGTAATCTGAAAGAGAGGTTTTATACTGTACAGTACAGTATACTGTATGAGGAAGATATGAACTGTCATTTGTTGTCTATTTTAAAGTTAACAAGTGGAGCCAGCCAGAGTGAGGTGATGTCCCAGGTGCTGATGGATATGACTGTAAGGCTGTGTAATGGGGAGACAGTGGAGGGCCTCTTACACCCAGCATCAGCCCTCCCACACTCTCCAGACTTATCATCATCTCCCACTGGTACGTCAGTGGTTGCAACCTCCAATTTGAATTGTTTGTACTAGTACAGATAATTGTGCTTAACATATACTACTTTTTGCTAATCAGTTGTTTATGTAAAATTACTCTTTATAATTGTCTTTGTCCCAGTTTTGGTTGGTTTAGTTTTCAAGTTTTACATTTTAATCAACTCATAAGCTGCGCAGCTATGGTATTTGAAAATGCCCGCCATGCGAAGGTATTCTCATTCATTCCTGACTAAAATCGTCAATTTACCATATAGTTACAGTACCGGTACTGTATATAATTAATACTGTCCCTCTTAATAATAATAATAATAATAATATGCTGGTATTTTATTTGTTCGAGCGCCAATTCTCCAATTCCAAATGCGCACTCACATTAACTTAAATTTTTCCATTTAAAAAAAACAAAAACAATTTTAGAGCTTATACTCATCAGTAACTTTATGCTCCCCAATATCATAAGCCCTCAGAAATATGTGCGACTTCAGTTGTTTCTTAAAAGCGTCAACACAATTCAACTGCTTAAGTGACACAGGAAGTCAATTGAATAGACGTGGGGCAACATAAAAGGATCTAGCAGCAAAAGCACGTTCCCCAATGGCTCTGGGTTCATAAATGCGATATGGGTCATCACCACTACGTAAATTCACATTTGACTCATCATGTGTTGGAAATAGAAGATCCAACAAATACTTAGGCTCACCAAACCTCAGCACTTTGAATGTCCGTAGGCACACTTTAAACTCTATTCTGGCCTTGATGGGAAGCCAGTGTAGATCTATTAGATAATATGTGGTGGGTGTTCTGGGTGGAAGTGAAAATATTAGTCTAGCACACCTATTAAGAACGAACGAACAGCCTCGGATGCGGACGGAACCAACGTTGACGAACCACGACCGACTAAGGACATGCCTTCGGACATTTTGAGAATGGCTACGTGGAATGTTAGTGGCATGAATGATGGCACAAAAGAGAGAGAGGTTCTGGAAGTGTTAGTGAATGCCAGGCTGGATGTATGTGGAATGACAGAGACCAAATGGAAAGGTTCAGATGTGGGAGTGTGGAATGGGTGTGTGTGCTGGAGTGAGTGAAGGAACAGCGAGAGAAGGTGCATGTTTGTTTGTAAGTAGCAAATGGAAGGAATGTGTAAGAGAGTATGGGTCTGTGGGTGAGAATGAAAGTAGGAATACAAACGTGGGTGATTGTATGCGTGTATGCCCCGACAGAGGATATACTTGAAAGAAAGACAGAGGAGTTCTGGATGAATGTGGAGGCGTGCCTGGAGAAGTTTGACAAGAACGAAAGAATATTTCTGATTGGGGATATGAATGGTAAGGTGGGTGATAGGAAAGTTGAGGGAGTGGTGGGAGGGTGGGGGGTACCATCAGAGGTGAATGGGAATGGTAGTGCACTTGTGGACGTATGTGTGGGGAGGAGGCTGTGGATAGCCAACACCTTCCGACACAGAATGATCCACAGGTACACGTGGAAACGGATGTTGACGATGAAGGATAAGACAGTGGTGGAACGAAAGTCATTGATTGATTATGTATGTGTGGATGAACGAATGAAGAAATCTGTGATGGATGCTAGGGTGTATAGGGGTATTGGAGGGGGTCTGTCTGATCATTATGTAGTGGTAGCTAAGGTTAGGATACAAAAGAAGTGGGTGAGGAGAGCTGGAGGGAGGCGAGAAGAGGGTGGAATGGTGAGGAGGGTGGAGAGGTTGCAGGAGGAGGAAGTCAGGGAGGAGTACAGGAGAGCAGTGGAAAGACGACTAGGTGGGTTCGACCTGGAAGTTATGGAGGAAGTGGAGGAGATGAGCAAGGTGTTTAAGGATGAGATCTGTGCAGCATGTGAGGAGGTGTGTGGAGTGAGGAGAAGAGGGAGGGGAGTGAAAGGTACATCATGGTGGACAGAAGAGGTAAGAATAGCTGTGGAAGAAAAGAAGAAAGCGTATAGAGAGTGGTTGGGTAGTAGAGGGAATGAAGATTCCGAGAGACAGAAACGAGCGAGGTACATGGAGAGCAAGAGGGTGGTGAAGGAAAGTAAGAGAAGAGTCGATGAGGAATTTGGAAGGAATCTGAGTGTAAAATGGAGGGAGAGCAAGAAACTGTTCTGGAAAGAAGTCAAGAAAGTTAGGGAAGGTAGCAAGGGAAACAGTAGGGTGTGAAAGATAAGAATGGGAGAATGCTAGCCGAGAAGCAAGAGAGAGTCGAAAGATGGAGGGAGTACTTCAGTGAGTTGCTAAATGTAAGGAATGAAGAGCCAGCAAACATAGCTGGATATGGTATGGGAGGGAGAAGAAGAGAAGTAGTGGAGGAGGAGGTGGGGATCAGGAGGTCAGAAGTGTGGGAAGCCATGAAAAGAGTGAAGTTGGGGAAAGCACCAGGAACAGATGGAGTGTGTGGGGAAATGTTGAGGTATGGTGGTGAGATAGTGATAGAATGGGTATGGAAAATGTGCAAACTAGCATGGGAGAAGGGGAGTGCACCCGATGACTGGAAGACTGGCATAATAGTCCCCCTATATAAGGGCAAAGGGGAAAGAGGAGTGTGTGGTAACCACCGAGGAATATGTCTTCTAAGCGTAGTAGGGAAGGTACAAAGGAGTACAAAGGAAATCAAGCAACAACAGATCTAGTGACCCGTCTAGGTTGCTTGTCCTCCAAAACACTGAGGATCAAGTGTCCAAACAGTGGTTTAGAGTGGGTAAGGGAACAGTGGTTTAGAGTGGGTAAGGGAACATTGGAAAGGGAATTATTGCCCTGGAACTAATGTCCGTGGCAGGATTAGGAAGTTAGTAGGGGACAGATGGGTTAGTAACTGAGGGGGGGATAAAATAAAGTTATTCATTTACAAACGCAGTCAGTCGTGGGTTTGATGCGAGATATTTGTCTAGGCGGAGTTTAAATGAATCAACGGTGATGCAGTCTATAACGTTTCGGGGAAGCCCATTCCACAAGTTGACAACTCGATTGAAGAAGAAATTCTTAGATTCGTGCGAGTTAAAAGATTTACCAATAATTTTGCAACCGTTTCCCCGCGTGTAATTAGATTGGTCGATAGTGAAGTACTTACTACAGTTCATATTGTCGATGCCTTTGATGATTTTGAACACTTGAATTAAGTCGCCTCTTAATCTGCGCTGGGTTAAAGGAAATAGATTTAATTCTCTAAGACGCTCTTCGTATGGTTTGTTCTTTAGGCTAGGTATAATTTGGTAACTCTACGTTGAACTCGTTCTAGCTTGTTTATATCTTTTTGGTAATAAGGGCACCAGGATTGAACGCAGTATTCCAGAAGAGGGCGGACTAAGGAATTGTAAAGGGTTAGGATAACTTCTTTGGATTTATGCTCAAATGACCTGCCTATAAAGCCAATTATTTTGTTTGCCTTCTTAACAACTTCTGAACATTGTTGACTCGGTTTTAGGTTACTCGATATTGTTACTCCCAGATCGGTTTCTCTGTTTACATTCTTAAGCTGAGTGCCATTCATCGAATAGTTTGCTTTCTCATTTAGGTATCCGATATGTAGTACTTTACATTTATCCGCATTGAAACTCATTTGCCAAATTTGGGCCCAACATGACAATTTATCTAGATTGTGTTGCATATCGTCAACTTGTTCTTTTGAGAGTACGCTATTTGCAATTTTTGTATCGTCAGCAAATTTTGAGATTGTACAGGTGAGACCCTCATCTATGTCGTTGATGTAAATTAGAAAGAGAATTGGTCCTAGTACCGATCCCTGGGGTACCCCGCTACTTACATTGGTCCATTTTGATGCCTTACCGTTTATGACTACTCTTTGCTTTCTGTCGCTGAGCCAATTTTTTATCCATTTCAACACACCGTCTTGTATTCCATGCGCTTTTAGTTTTAGCAGTAAACGTTTGTGGGGAACTTTGTCAAAGGCCTTTTGAAAATCAAGGTATATAATATCTACAGCTTTACTCTCATCGTAGAGGTTGAGGATATCGTGGAAGAAGTCTAAGAGGTTTGTTAAACAGGAACGTTTTTTACGAAAGCCGTGTTGAGTATCTTTAAGTATGTTATTTTCCTCTAAGTGATTTACGAGTCTTTCTCGTATGACCGTTTCTAGCATTTTACATACAACTGAGGTTAAGCTAATTGGACGATAGTTACTGGGTAGGGATTTGCTGCCTTTTTTGAATATCGGTGTTACGTTGGCTAGCTTCCACTGATCGGGCATAGTTCCAGACTGCAAGGATTTATTGAATAGTAATGTCAGTGGTTTGGAGAGCTCATCCTTAGCTTCCTTTAGAACTCTAGGCGAGATTGTATCAGGTCCAGGCGTTTTATTTACCTTGAGTTTATCTAAACAATTCAATACTTCTCTCTCTGTAACGGTGATATTGCTTAGAACATCTGAATTATCAATCTGAATCGGCGATGGTGTAGGGATATCACTGAGGTCTTCTGTTGTAAAAACTGATGCAAAGAAGGTATTGAGGGCATTACTCATTTGTTCTTCGTCTTTGGTGTATTCTCCATTTTCATCGACTAACGGTCCAACAGTTGAAGTAACTACCTTTTTCTTTCTGATATAACTATAGAATTCTTTCGGGTTTGTTTTACTTTGATTCGCAATATGTAACTCTAAGGTCTTTTTACTTTGCTTAATTAACTTTTTGGCTTTGCGTCGTAGCTCTACAAATTTCACCCGTTCTTCGTCATTTTGTGAGGATTTTAATCTATCATTAGCAAATTTTTTAGCAAGCAGGCAGTTTGAAATATCTTTATTCCACCATTTGGGCTTATTATTATGGCCTGGACGCCGAGTTTTCGATGGTATGCAGTCTTGCACTGCTTTTAGGTAAGTGGCTTCGAATAACTTCCAAGATGTATTTATGTCGTTATTGTGAATTAAAAAGCTCCAGTCAGTTTCTTTAAACATAGCTCTAAGTTTATGGAAGTTTGCTTTCTTGAAATTAGGGACTTTTTCGATGCTACTATTTGGTTCGTTACTAGTAAACTTTAAAGTGAAAGTTATCGTATGATGGTCGCTGTTACTGAATTCATCACCAACATTCAAATTCTCTATTAATTCTTCTTTTGTTGCAAGTACAATGTCAAGAACGTTATTACCACGGGTCGGCGTTCCAACAAATTGATAAAGCGAACTCTCTTGCAAGTTCGTATACAAGTCATGTCCGGAGTGTGAAGTAAGAGTATCGCCCCACTTGGTCACAGGTAAATTAAAGTCACCAAAAATTACGGAATCTTGTGAGTTACTTACATCTGCAATTTGTTCGTAAATTTCTCGGTCAGTTTGCACTGATTGAGCTGGAGGTCTGTATATTAATGCAAGTATTATTTTGGTACCTTTATTATTCTTTATTAGCACAAAAGATGCGTCGACGTTCACAATTTGAGGTTTTGACAAGAGGGTAGGGTTAAGACTTTCTTTGATATAAAGTAAAACGCCACATCCATTTCGATTTATTCGGCTTTTCTCAAACATTACATAACCGGGAAGTGAATACTCTGCTAAAAAGTCTCTATCTTCTGTATTGATCCAAGATTCTGTTATGCCAATCACATCATAATTTTCTGTAAACACTAGCTCCTCTAAATCTGAAAATTTATTGCGTATGCTACGAGCGTTTGCATAGAAAACCTTTAAATTTGTTATTTTAGAACTCACGGAACGCGCTTTAATAATATTTTTGGTTCTTGTCGGATCTACATTTATGTTCATGGCTGTCCTCGGTCCTCGCTGTCTCCGGTCCTTATCGCTGGTGGTCCTCGGTTGCCTCTGTTTTTTTCTTGGCGTTGGATGATTTATGTCACTGCTGCTTCTTCTCGGATGGCGTTTTTTGATACAGTAGGGTAGTGATTGAGAGAGTGAGAGTGAGAATGGAGAAATGGATAGGCGACGAGCAGGGAGGTTTTAGGAAGGGAAGAGGATGTGTAGATCAGATTTTTACCCTGAATTGTGTTGTGGAGAAGTAACAAAAGGTGTATGTTGCCTTTATGGACTTGGAGAAGGCCTATGACAGAGTGGATAGAGAAGGTTTGTGGAAAGTACTTAGAATATACGGAGTAGAGGGCAAGTTGCTGAAAGCAGTGAAGAGCATGTATGAGGGCGCAAAGGCGGCAGTACGTGTGGAGAGTGAGCAGAGCGAGCAGAGTGAGTTCTTTGACCTGAATGTTGGTTTGAAACGGGGGTGTGTGATGTCCCCGTGGTTGTTTACTGTATATATGGATGGAGTTATGAAAGAAATACTATCAAGAGCAGTGGATGTTGGTGTATCGCTGAAAAGGGAGGGAATTGAGTGGAAGCTACCTATACTGCTGTTTGTGGATGATACAGTTCTGATGAGTGATAATGAATGGGAGTTGCAGGGTCTGGTAAATGAGTTTGGAACAGTGTGCGAAAAACAGAATTTGAAGGTAATGCGGGAAGAGCAAGGTTATGGTCTTCGAAAGGGGTGAAGTCACAGAGTGTGAGGTGAAGCTGAACGGTCAGGCTATGGAGATTGTCAACTCTTTTAAGTATCTGGGCAGTGTGTTGAGTAAAGATGGGACTATGGATGAAGAAGTGCGGGAGAGGGTACAACAGGGGAAGAGGGTTGTAGGAACGCTAAAAGCAGTAACAAGAAATAGGGTGGTCAGTATGGAAGTGAAGAAGTCCTTGCATGACAGTGTGGTAATCCCGACACTGACTTACGGAAGCGAAGCATGGACGTTGGTTGAGAGACTCAGACCAAGAGTGAGAGCAGTGGAAATGAATTACTTAAGGAGTGCGTGTGGAGTTACATGGAGGGATAACAGACTAATGAGGAAGTAAGAAGAAGGTGTGGTGTGGAGGTAGATGTGCTGGAAAGTGTGGAAAGGAACAACTTGAGATGGTTCGGCCATATGGAACATATGGAAAGCGAGAGAATGACTAAGAGGGTGTACGAGAGCGAGGTGGAGGGACAGACCTACCTAACTATGACTAAAATAAAAAAAAATAAACGTAAGTCCGATGAAACAAAACCGCACAGGACAATGACAAATGCCCCCCACAAACTCAGACTTGCTAGTGTGAATGTTGGTAGTTTGAACCTGCGTGCGAATGAAGTGGCTGAGATGTGTGAGAGGAGGCGAGTGGACGTCTGCTGTACCCAGGAAACACTCTGGAAGAGGCATGGGGTACAGTGGATTGTCGGAAGGAGGAAAAGATATAGGATATACTGGATGGGTGTGGAGACTGATAAAGCGAAAGGAGGAGTGGGTGTTCTGGTGGCTGAAGAGCTGGCGGAAAGTGTGCTTCAGAGTACGAGAGTTAGTGAAAGGCTGATTGTTTTGAAGTTGAAAGTTGGTGAAAGAATTCTGAATGTGATATCTGCATATGCCCCACAGGCTGGCTTACAGAAAGAGATAAAAGAGGACTTCTGGAATGACACCGTCAGTGTCATTTCAGGCCTCTCGGAGAATGAAATAACAATCGTGGGGGGGACCTCAATGGTCACGTGGGAGCATCTGCAGATGGATACGAGGGGGTACATGGAGGAAATGGTTACGGAAGGAGAAATCTAGAAGGCGAATATATATTGGAGTCCTGCGTTGCACTCAACATGGTTATGTGTAACACAAAGTTCAAGAAAAGACAGAGCTACATATAACTCTGGGGTCTCCAGTAGCCAGATAGATTACTTCTTGGTTAACAGGAAAGACTGGAAACTAGTTCGAGATGTAAAGGTCATCCCGAGCGAAGAATGTATCCCCCAGCATAAGCTACTTGTGTGCGACATGAGCTTATACAGAGATCCTAAGCGCAAGAAGGCTTACATACCCAAAAGGAAAGTGTGGCTGCTGAAGGACAAGGAAGTTAGGGATAGGTTTCATAATGAACTGGAGGAAATTAATAGAAATAAGGAAGCTAGGCCTAACGATGTAAATAGCCAATGGAACTTTCTTAAGCATAGCCTTATCGCTGCCACTGACAAAGTCTGTGGGAAAACAAAGGGTCACCCCAGGAATAAGACCTCTTGGTGGTGGAACGATGAGGTAGAACTGCTGTGAAAGAGAAAAGGAGATGCTTCAAAGCATGGAAGAAAGGAGGCAGCAGGGAGGAATACCATGCAGCTAAACGAACTGCCAAAAGAGTTATTTACAATGCTAAAAATCGCATTAAGGACCTGGTCCTCGAGCAAGTGTGTAACACTGACAATCCCAATGGGATCTTCAACCTAGCTAGGCGAGTTAAAAATGACAGTAGGGATATTATAGGTGAACAGTGTGTTAGAGATGATAATGGGAAGATTGTGTATGCAGAAAATGAAATCAGAGAAGCATGGAAGGTACACTATGAACGATTGCTAAATGTAGAGTTTGAATGGGATAAGGAACAGCTTAGTATCGAAAAACCAATATCTGGGCCCCCTCCTTTGATAGCACCAGCTGTAGTGAGCGACGCAATCAATAAAATGAAGGACGGTAAAGCTCCAGGTTGCTCCGACATTGTCGCTGAGATGATTAAAGCCTCAGGGGAGATTGGTGTAAACTTAGTCACTGAGTTGATAAACACCATTATTAAAGATGAGAAAATCCCAGAGGATTGGCTCAAAAGTGTAATAGTAAATATATACAAAGGAAAAGGGGATGCGCTAGATACAGGAAATTATAGGGGCCTGAAAATGCTTGACCAAATCATGAAGGTCTGTGAGGGAGTCCTTGAGGGTTTGATCAGGCAAAGCATCTCTATTGATGATATGCAGTTTGGTTTTATGCCAGGACGTGGTACAACCGATGCTACCTTCATAGTCAGGCAGATACAGGAAAGATACTTACTAAAAGGCAGGGATCTTTACTTTGTGTTTGTGGACCTGGAGAAGGCCTTTGATAGGGTACCTAGAGATGTTGTGCAGTGGGCTATGAGGAAACTTGGTGTGGAAGAGTGGCTGGTGCATGTGATAATGAAGATGTATGAGGATTCGCGAAATTCGGTGAGGGTGAAGGGTGTACTGAGTGATGAGTTCGTAGTCCGTGTTGGAGTCCATCAGGGTTCAGTGTTAAGCCCCCTCCTCTTTATTATGGTCTTGGAGGCGCTGTCTAGAGTTTTTAGAGGCGGACTCCCGTTGGAACTGTTTTATGCAGACGATTTAGTCCTAATAGCTGACAGTATGCAGGATGCTGAGGCCAAATTCAGAGAGTGGAGAGAGGGCATGGCGAGCAAGGGTTTAAGAGTCAATATTAACAAAACCAAGGTTATGCATTGTAGATTGAGACGAGGCAATGTGGAAAAGAGCGGTGCATACCCATGTGCAGTGTGTGGAAAGGGAGTGGGCGTTAACTCAATTCAATGTAGCATCTGTCGATGTTGGGTACACCATGGGAGTAAGCGCTGTAGTAGAATAAAGGGGTCCCTGCCGAAGGATAAGTCAGAAATAGAGAAATTTGAGTGCGTAGTGTGCAAAGGCGAGCTTGTGTTAAGTGATGATCCTGTGGCAGTGAATTTTGGAAATGAGTCTTTGGAGCTGGTGAACAAGTTTTGTTACCTAGGAGATACCATCTCTGCCGGTGGTGGGGCCGAGGCTGCCACTGTTGCTAGAATTAGGTGTGGCTGGGGGAAGTTCAGAGAATTGATGCCAATCCTGACCATGAAAAGAATGCCTCTCCCCCTGAAGGGAAAGGTGTATGCCTCATGTGTTAGAAGTGCAATGACGTATGCCTCAGAAACATGGGCCGTTAAAGTAGAGGATGTCAACAGAATGGAGCGTAATGAGATGAGAATGGTGAGATGGATGTGTGGGGCCAGGCTACAGGATAGAATAATAATAATAATAATAATAAGCATGTTACTTATTTCTCATAAGCGCCAATTTTTCCGAAGAATTCACTAGCGCTCGGAAAGAGAAAGAAAAAAGAACAAAATCAATGCCTCAAAAGAAGGCTTATATACAACACACATTTAACAATCACTAGCAGTGGCAAAATAGCCTAAACTCTATAGCCATCTGTCATGACACCTCTCTCAAGATCATAGCTTCTCTCAAAGAGAAAAGTCTTAAGTTGTCTCTTGAAGCATTCAACAGAACTCAGTTGTCTCATGGACAGCGGCAACCTGTTATACAACCTCGGAGCCATGTAGGAGAATGACCTCTCAAAGAAAGAAGACTGCTGTAAAGCCCTTGGTTCATCAAGACGAAAAGGGTTATTGTCATGACGCACAACTACACCATGGTGTGCCGGTGGGCGCCTGAGCAGCTCCGCAAGGTACCTAGGCTCACCAAATTTGAGAACCTTAAAAGTCACCAATCACAACTTAAATTCTATTCTTGCTCTTACTGTTAGCCAGTGCAGTTCTATGTGAAGAGATGTAGTAGGAGTTCTAGGTGGAACACCAAAAATTAGTCTTGCGGCCCTGTTAAGAACAGACTGAACTTTCTTTAAAATATAATTTGGAAGACCCACCAACAGGGCATTGCAATAATCAACACGAGAGAAGACCAATGAGTGAACCAACGTCAGGAGGCAACGTCTGGTTATAAACGGCTTCACCAAATAGAGATTTCTGATGTGCAAGTAACAACTTTTAACTATCTGGTTTACATGCTCTTTGAAATCTAATCGGGAGTTCACATATACACCCAGATTTCGAACAGAGTTGGCCGGTCGCAGCTGAGATCCACCCACATTGATGGAGAGGGCACCTACTATATCATCAGCTCTTCTATTTCCTCGGATGATGAGAATATCAGTTTTACCATCATTTAGTTTAAGTTTTCTCGCTCTCATCCACTTCTTGATATCAGACATCAACAATTCCATCTTACTCCGTATATCAACTATATTTGTGATTCTCACATAAATCTGGGTGTCATCTGCATAAAAGTGAAAGGTGACATTATGTGCACGAAGCAGAAGAGACAAACTGCTAATATAAATTATAAATAGGATAGGACCTAAAACTGATCCCTGCGGAACACCATACTGCAGGGGTGTCGAGTCCGAGACCACTTGATTTACCATCACACTCTGGGATCTACCTGACAAGTACGACCCAAGAATAACAAATGTTAAGCTGAGGAGACGTTTAGGTATAAAGAGTATTAGCGAGGTGATGCGTACAAGTAGACTGGGATGGTATGGACATGTGGAGAGAATGGATGAACAAAATTGGGTGAAAAAATGCAGGTCTGTGATTGTGGAGGGAGCTGCACCAAGGGGTGGACCGAGGAAGACCTGGGATCGGACTATACGCGCCGATCTCAAATCCAAGAACTTGACAAGTGAAGCAGCCCTTAACAGGGTTGCCTGGAATGCCGCCATTAGGACAAGAGACTGAAACTGCACTGATGTGTGGAACACTCGGTCTTAAAATTTTATGTATGTATGTATGTAGAGAGGGAGAGGTAGACCGAATGAGAGGTGGAAGGATGGAGTGAGGAAGTACATGAACGAAGGCGGTGCTGGTTGGGGGGAGGGGCGTCGACTGACTGGGGACAGAGGTGCATGGGGGCGGTTCGTTTGTGGCCACCCCTTCGGGGATCACGGCGTCAGGCAATAGATAGATAGATAGACCTATTAAGAACAGACTGGAGTTTCTTCAAAGTAACATTTGGTAGACCAATGAACAATGAATTACAGTAATCAATTCTAGATATAACAAATGAATGATTGAGGGTCAAAAGAGATTCCTTGCTCAAGAACTTCCTTATAGCATATCAGTATATTTAACACAAATTATCATCAAGGTTTTAGGCAAACCTTGATTTTGACAATACAGTACTGTATTGTACACAGATATTTTAAGAGCTAATTAAAGCTCTCTCATTTCACTCTAGGGAGCAGTAGTTCCGTTGACCTAACAAGTTTAACAAAGCCGAGCCAGAGCCCCGAAGCCTCCGCACTCCTGTACCTGTTCCAAACATACGCCCGTGTCAACATTGAAGAAAAGACTCATCCAAAGGTATGTTTACGTATGCCTCTTTCACTTGTGCAATATGGGGGGTGGGTTCTCAAATGTTAAACCATTTCATCCCCCAAAATTGTATATATTTTCAGCTCTACACTTCTTTCTTTTTAACAAATTCCCTGTTTCTCTAATAAATATTTACAGATTTTGATGAATGCTGGTCATTAGGTCTTTATTTAGTCCCCTTAATGTTACTACCATAACTATTAGTTATAACTGGTGATGGGCTGGTCTATCAGAGTGAGAACTGAGTGATCTCTGCCATACCCATAGCTTACTCTGACTGTTCCTTTTACTTATATATTTTCTAGATCTCAAGTGACGGCGTCTCTTCCGTGGATTGACCTCCCAATCTACCAAGATTGGAAGCCAAAGCGTCACATTTTTCCTTTGCCCCTCAACTTTCTCTTCATAATTGCTGAGGGGCATAGGGCCCTGGGTGGGGCTTTGGTTTCCCGGGCGTTTCCTCGCCCTCCTCGGCTCCCCGCCATGGAGTGGCTTCGGTCACTCGGGCTTTATTGTGGTCGGCAGGGAGGGTTCTGTGGGGGGCGCTCGGTTATGGCCTTGGCCTTGCTCGGGGCCTTGGGGCTGTTCGGCCAGGCAGCTTGGGGAACAGCAACAACAACAACTAAATATTATTAATAAAGGCCACTTTGTCGTTGGTAGTGGGGGTCGGGCGCCAGTTAGACTAGATAAAAGTCTGTTAGGCGACTGGCCCGGGAAGCCGGTATATATGAAGGCCTGAAGGGTCATGCCTGAATGTGAGGTGGGCGGGCATTGTGGTGGTGGGGCTTCGCTGCGTGTCTGCCTGATGAGACCGGAACCTCTCCGGGAGGTCTGGGACCGGCGGAATACTAGAAGCCCTTAGTGATCCTTGGTCTCTGGGTTTTCTCCTAGGCGACCTAGATGTGTGTGAATTTTATATATATTTTTTATGTTGTATTGTTCCTGTTCAGGCTCTGTCTAGAGTCGGCAACCCCCAGCTATGGGGTATGTGCCTTAGTATTTACATACATACCGTACTTTAAAGTGGGTGGTATCTGAATGGATTGAAATGAGAATGGATTAAGTTGGAAGGTAAGGTAACTAATGTAGAGCTGAGTAGGATGTTAGATATTAAGATTATCAATGAAGACAATAGATACATATGATTAGGATTGGTTGTTTTGAATATGTAGAGAGGATGGATATAAAAAATTAGGTGAAGAGCTACAACCTACAAGTGTGTGAATGTGGAGAGAGCTTCTCGGAGGGTTACACTTAGAAAGACGCGGCATCAGGTTCTATGATCTGGTCTCAAATTTTAAAAAGTAGGCCTTGAGACCGAAACCATATTTCTTATGGATTACTCCATCTTTAAAGTGTGTGTATTTAGTCTACACAATATCTAATTATATGCTACTATTAACTGATTATTATCCGGTACTTAACAGAGAAGCGGTACACCCCCCATGCTGACACTACTAGTGGATGTCCGGCGACAGTGTATAGCCCATTCCAGCCTACTACTATCAGGTCAGTTTAATTTACTGGAAATGATTGATTCTCTTTTGTATTTATTAAGCAGTTTATTGCTTCCAGCAGTTTTATATGGTCCCTGGAGGTGGTAATGTGATACAGTTGCCCACATAAGTTCTCCATGATCTTTTACATAGAAATATACTATGTATGATAGAAATACGAGTGTAGTTTCTTATGCAGTGGTTAACTCATCCGACTATTCAACTGATAAATTATAAGAAACCACACATAGTTCATTTATACTAATTTTACTTCTATACATTATTCATATTTGTTTTCACCAACTCGCCAATTAATTTACAAATAAACCCAACTGATGAAATCAATAAAAGTAATAACGAGGAACAGAACTAATGTAGGCAACTGTACAATATGTATGGTGATTCCTGAAATAATTATACTTAGAAATTGATTATTTATGCTAAAGATAATAAGAATAAGAAGAATAATTTACACATTTATGTACAAGACTATTCTTCTAACACTAATTTAGGACTGGTTACTGAATATGACTTTTTCAATTGATGTTAGAATATCATGGCTTAAACCAAAGCCCTAGAATGTTCTATACTCTCTATACTGTAACTTACTTGGTTGTTTGATGCTGAGTACTGTACTGTGCTGTATAATATCTTTCAGGTTATTTGATGTCAAGAGAGCTGCCAGCCCCATCTCTGCTTCTGCACCCACTACTGACTGACACACTGCCACGAGGCTTCCTCTGTGATTTCGTACTCCACACTGAAAACAACCAACACACATTTGTTAAGGTAAATACACTACTTTATATTCCTCTTTAAGTGGATATTTATTTCATGAGTTTTAAGTGGATGTTCTTAGCAGACAACTTTTCTCACCAAGGCCATAGAGGAAAACTCCATTCAATTCAAACATCTATCTATTGCCGGACGCCTTACTCTTCTTTACGAGGGTGACCATACACAAAATGGGAGGTGTGGCAGAGTGGTCTTGCCACTGGACTGGTAATCCAATGGACCCGGGTTCGAATCCCAATATGTCAATGGGAAGATATTATTGGGATGGAATTTGTGCTGTACCTAGTTTCAGCACACCGAAATGCCAAAAAAAAAATACCCTCATTGTTCCCTGATTAAATAGCACTGTATGAATATTCCCATATTCAAAATATGCTACAGGGGGGCAATGCCTAGTGAGTTAATTGCTCAATAGGTGGCGTTCTGAGAGTGAGGGTCCGAGTCTGGGGAGTGAGACTGTGAGGCGCGGGGTCGAGGCAGTTTCAGAGATGGAGTTGGGTTCGGGCCGTGAGTGGGTGCTTCGCATGTCTCACTCCCTAGGCTGGAACAAGACCTCACCGTGTTCAGCGGTAGAGTGTAAAGGCTATCAGCCTATGCCCGAGAGGGAGTAGTTGGAATATAGAAAAAAAAAACAAAAAAAAACCACAGACCTAACCCCTGTGAGAAGGATAACCCGTGCCAGTTTACTGAAGGACTTACAGAATTGATCATTCAACTTAGGGTCCGTCTGACTCCGAGGCCTTCTATGTATATTTTAGCACTATTTTTCTAGTGGTGCGCGGCTAGCCCATCCACTAACCTGCGGTGAGCAGTTCGGATTTGTATAAGGTTTACTCCTATAGACAGGTTGCCGACCAAGGCTGACGAGTCCCATCCACCCGGATTTGTATAAGGCAGTTAAGGAAACGAGACAGTGGTTTGAGAGGGTTTTACAGGATTGCAGTTTTGAGGTAGCCTATGGGAGAAGTACAAGGAGAAAGGGAGATAGGCGAAACAGAAGATTAGAGATGCGAAGAAAATTGCAAATGAAAGGTGTGGTCAAAGATTGAGTGAGAATTTTGAGGAACAAAAGAAGGTGTTCTGGAAGGAGGTAAATAGAGTAAGAAAAGGAGAACAAAAGAGGGAAGAGTCGATGAATGATGCAAATGGTAATACTAAGTTCTTGTTGTTGTTGCTGTTCCCCAAGCTGCCTGGCCGAACAGCCCCAAGTCCCCGAGCAAGGCCAAGGCCATAACCGAGCGCCCCCACAGAACCCTCCCTGCTGACCACAATAAAGCCTGGGTGACCGAAGCCACTCCATGGCGGGGAGCTGGGGAGGGTGAGGAAACGCCCGGGAAACCAAAGCCCCACCCAGGGCCCTGTGCCCCTCAGCAATTATGAAGAGAAAGTTGAGGGGTAATACTAAGTTCACGAAAATGCTGAATCATCTGATCACATATAGTTCTGGGGGCACCAGTAGCCAGATAGATTACTTCTTAGTGAATAGGAAAGACTGGAAGTTTGTTTGGGATGAAAAGATCATCCTGAACGAAGAATGTATCTCCCAACATAAGCTCCTAGTCTGTGACTTGAGCTTAAGGCGAGATCCTGTGTGAAAGAAATTATACCGGTACATGCCCAAAAGGAAAGTATGGCTGCTGAATATATCTGAATACAAGGATAGGTTTTGCAGCGAACTGGATAAAGTGGATAGTAATAGGGGCGCTACGCCAAATTATGTAAATAGCCAATGGAACCTCCTTGAACGTAGCCTTCTTGCCGCCACTGACAAAGTCTGTGGCAAAACTAAAGGCTCCCTCAGTCATAAGACTTCCTGGTGGTGGAATGGCGAGGTGCAAAATGCAATAAAGGAGAAAGAAGGTGTTTCAAAACATGGAAGAAAGGAGGCAGCAGGGAGGACTATCTGGTGGCTTAGCGAACTGCAAACAAAATCATACAGGACCTGATCATAGTCCAAGTGAGTAATGCAGAAAATCCCAATGGGATTTTTTTATTTAGCTAGGCAAGTTAAGGAAGACAGTAGAGATGTTGTAGGTGAACAGTGTATCAGGAATATAATGGGACAATTGTGTATGCCGACAAAGAAATTAGAGGTGCTTGAAAGGTACACTACGAAAGATTACTTAACGTGGAATTTGAGTGGAATAGAGAGCAGCTTAGTAATGAAAAGCCAATATTCGTCTCCCCCCCCCATTTTGATAGCGCCAGCTGTTGTAAGCAGTGCAATAAATAAAATGAACGACGGAAAAGCTGCAGGATGCTCTGGCATTGTAGCTTAGGTGATATAGGAGTGAGTTTGGTCATAGAGCTAATTAACTCCATCCTTAGAGAGGAAGTAATCCCTGATGAATGGCACAAAAGTGTAATGGTAAACATATATAAGGACACAAGGGGGACACATTGGATAGGGGAAATTATAGGGACCTGAAAATGCTTGACCAAGTCATGAAGGTCTGTGAGAGAGTCTTTGAAGGTATGATAAGGGAAAGCATTTCTATCGACGATATGCAGTTCGGTTTCATGCCAGGACGTGGCACAATCGACGCTATCTTCATAGGCAGCTGCAGGAAAGATATCTTCTTAAACATAGGGATCTGTATCTTGTGTTTGTAGACCTGGAGAAGGCCTTTGGTAGGGTGCCCAGAGAAGTTATGCAGTAGCCTATGAGAATACTTGGCATTGAAGGTGAAAGGTAAACTGAGATCCTCTATCTACTACACCCCTTTTCTGCATCTACACTTTCCCAGCCGTATGGTCCTAGTGTACTGTCTGGTGGCGTAATGAGATTTAAAATGTAAGATATGACGTCACTTATGATCGTAGGTTAGATGGTAAACTTAACTCTTGGATTCAATACAGTTAATGAAATTTGTAACACTAACCATGACTAATAAATTTCTTGTCTTCAGGTGTTAGGTCCACTACTGGAGGGCCTGAGCGCCTGTATGAGGAGCTGCAGTGTCACCTCCCGCACCTACATGAGAGTCTTTGAATCCCTCGACCTCCTCACCGACATTAAGGCCGCTAACTCATCATCCCGCCCTATATGCAATCTTATGGTGTCTATGGTATGTATTTTGATTATTATGTTATTTATATATATTATCTTCTCTGCTTCCACAACCACCTTTGGGTGACCACAGCTCAAATATGCATGCTTGGCTGTCATGCATGAACGTGTCGTAAGTCTTTTAACCCTTGGAATCCGGGAGGCCTCATATGAGGCAAAATGCGCGGCTAAAAAGTCGCCGATATAATCATCAGAACTCGGCAACCACGCAACGTAGCGATGTCATCTCAACGGCAGTCTACAGACAAGAAAACATTCTACAATTTTCAAAAATATTGACTGCTCTAGGTGGTCTCAATCAGTAGCTGACTGCTCTAGGTGGTCTCAATCAGTAGCTACTGAATTATGAAGTTTGAAAATACCAAACTTCATATGAGGCCCCCCGGATCCCAAGGGTTAACCCTCCTGGCCCGGGCAGGTCCTCCAAAGGACAGTGTTGGCTACCCGGGCGATCTGGCCGAAAAACGTCTAGGCCTAGGCTACCATATTTTTGTTAATTTAACTGCTAGAAATGTCCCACGCATCTATAAACATAGTGCGGTTTCCAATCTGTAGACTGGCGTTGAGTAGAGCTCTCTAAGTCTACTGGTTCAGTTGTGATGACGATTTCAGTGGAGCTAATTTTGCCGCGATGTTGACAATATGGGAGCTTTTCACACACTAATTTCGTCTGACGTCACAACAATAACATTGATCCGACCTCTCCTTATTGTTTTCGGAGGTGCGGTGACGCAACGATCGGCTTTGTTTACATGCGTCGGACGCACGGCGTTCCGACCAAGCTGAATAGGCTTTCAAGCTTACTATCTCCTGAAAGGACACCCGGGCACCTGCCCTTATTGCGTGGTGTCCTTTCACACTGACACCCGGGGAGGAAGGGTTAAAGTACATTATTGATTTACCTTTTAGATTCTGAGCAGTTACAGTACTCCCTCAAATTTTGCGAGAATATGGTCGACATTGCAGCCCGCAAAATTCAAAATCGCAAATGTCAAATAACTAACCTTATGGGATTAATTGAATATGGTCGACATCTCATAATCGAGGGCCTATTTTTTGGTGATTTTCGTCCTTGTTTGTACACACATTATGACACATACACTTAATTATACATCCTACAATAAAGAAAAACACAGAAATACAGATTCAGGGGACCCAGGACACAGGTAACACTTCAATTTTGCCCAAGGAAGTCGATTATGCGAGAGCGTGAGAACATATAGGAGCGTGGGAGAATCTATAAACAGTAAACAATGGGCTGCAGGGCGGCCCGACGTCACGACCCTGCTACCCCTCCCCCCCCGAAAACTAGTGCGGAAACCCCGTATCATTTGGCGCCACCCGCAAAACTCGAGTAATATCGCACATATCAAGTCCCGCAAAAAAGGTCAAATCTTGGGTCCCGTTCGCAAAATCGAAATTTCGCAAATTTGAAAGACGCAGAATTCGAGGGACTACTGTAATTTGCTAACATGTGTTCCTTGCATGGTTAATATTTGCGGTAATCTTTTTGGCTTGGAAGATGACCATGCAAGGATTGCATTTATGGCTGGGATTGTGTCAGGGCTGTCAGAGAGTTGATGATATATTATAATAAACTGTACTGTATATACAGTATATACAGTATGTACTGTATATACAGTAGGGTCCCGCATAAAACGTGTTCAGATAAAACGAGTTTCGATTAAAACGAGCGACCTAAAATATTAATATTTAATTTTCGATCAGAACGAATGTGATCACATAAAATGAGTCCGCCGCCAAAGTGGGGCAAATCCGTGGAGTTCTCATATAGAGCGCCGAAATATCGTACAAAACGTACGAAATATCGTACGCTCCTGACGGAAATTTACGCTTACAGTGAACATTAACCATATTGGGCCACCAAAATGCCGTGTTCACATAGAACGAAATCGCATAGAACGCCCTCGTTTATTGACCAATTTCTCGTTTTATGCGGGACCCTACTGTACTGTTATGTATGTATTGCTAAAGCGTTATTTCCACATAGCGATATTGATTAGTTCTTTTGTCTTTATATTGTTCTCGTCCCAGTTTTCGTTTGTTTATTTTGCAAGTTTTACTATTGTTAATATCTTGTCAAATTGCAAATTTGTTTTAATAGAAATTTTTTACATAAATTGTAGTTTCTTTATTCATACAGAATTCAAGCGAATATACCAGAATGTCCTGAACTTTCCAAATTGACTAATTCCTTGAACATGATGAGAGTACGTTAATATATTATTATATTCTCTCCACTAACCAACTTTACTCCTAAACTCGATTAATGAAATTAACAAACACATGTGGCAGTCCGGGGATTCGAACCCAGGACGCTCACACCGAAAATCAACACACATATGCATTGCACCACGAAAACAGTTAAAGAATGTTGCACAAGCCTACGATTTATTATGCAGTTTCGAATCCTGCATATCAATCTAAGCATGTACACACTTTCCAACTGCACTATCGGAGGTAAGAGAGGTCGGAGAGTAAGAGATGTTAAAGATCCCTCTAGAGATATGACTTACAGTGCTAGACTTCGTGCACCTACAACTGACGTTTCTCCCGGTAGTCGACGACGTGAGGACAGTGATGCTGTGTTGGATTCACCCCTTCCTAGTCCAGCCACTGTTCCCCTCTCCAACCGATTTCATGCACTGAATACCCCTCCACCTGTTCATGAAGCCTCCACCCCGAAAGCATCCGCGTCCCCTTCACCCGTAACTTATTTTCAATCCTTGCCTCTTGCCCCGGCTCCCTCTACCGATGTTGACGATGTCATGGATTCTACCCTCTCCACCAGTAAACGCCGATCTGATGCTCTACATTCTCCCTCCTTAGATCGTCAATCTCCCTCCGTAAAACGTAAGACCCTCACAGCCCGACCTATGCCTCCCAAACCTCAACGTGTCCCTCCTCGCTCTCGCATCTTCCGCTCTGATATGGGTTCTCCGTCCCAGCCTCCCTCACTCCACACCCCCTCTACGCCTGCGTCCCCCCCGCCTACTCGTCCTCGACCTCACGCACCTATCAATGCTACCGCCTCAGGCTCCCATGCACCCCACTGCGGCTGTCATGACTGCTTTGTGCGTGAGTATCGCCGGATGCCTACCCGCACTAAATCCACTGTTGCTGCGTTGATACGCTCCTTTCTCCGTGACCGACGTTTACCAACCCCCTGATAACACCGCCTCTCATAACTCTTCGTGCATATGCGCTTTTCACTTAAAGTCACGTTCAGATCTTTCACACTCCAAGATAGCTACTATCCTCCATGACCTATCCTCTAATGTGTCTCCCACCGTCCACGTCGAAACTCCCTGCCATCTCATGACCCTCCTCCCAGACCCGTTCCTCTTCATCTCCAACAGCCGAACAGTGCTGTTAATTTACGTAACCTGACGTCTCTCACTTAACCTGTTCAATCCCTATATACTACAATGGAATTGTAATGGTCTCTCATCGAGAGTCCATCTAGGTGAGATCCAGCGTTTACTCCGTGTCTATAATCTAATGTGTATTTGTTTACAACACATTGGAAATTATGATAAATCCATCACCAACTACCACCTTGCGTGCTGTTCTCTATCCCCTGATGGAGAATATGGCACAGCAATTTATGTCCATCATCGAGTAACTTTTGACTTATTTCCCGTTCATACAAGTTTCCTACAGCACTCTATCCTTACTCTTCATATCCCCGATGGTGACTGTTACCATTTGCAATATCTATAACCAACCTGCTTACAATTATGACCTTTCCTTGCTTTCTCAGTTTTTCTCTACACTACCCTCTCCCATCTTACTGTTGGGTGACTTTAATGCCCATAGCCCTATATGGGACCCTACTTCCTCCAATCCTGATACAGCCGGTTCGCAGATTGAACATTTGCTTCTGAACCGTGACCTTTGCTGCCTTAATGAGGCCGACTCACACACACTTACTTTTCTGCTTCCTATCATACTTCTTCCTCTGTTGATGTCACCCTGTGCTCCACAGCAATTGTTGATAAGTTCGAGTGGCGGGTCTGTGTTGATACGTTCTCAAGCTATCACTTTCCTGTCATCCTGTCTTACTTGCAATTCCGTCCATGTCCTTCGCTCCCTCGCTATAACTTCCACAAAGCTGACTGGGACGCATATGTCCTCCACACCAGACAAATCCCACCTTTTAATCCCTTACGGGATCCTGATGAAACGCATTCATTCCTCGTTAATTTTTTTACTAATGCAGCTACTAAGTCTATACCCCAGACGACTTCTTCCCCCCTACGTCGTCGAGTCCCCTGGTGGGACAGCACCTTATCCACTCTTGCTAAAAGTAAACATGCATTAGGCCGCCGCCTCGATAGTCTCAATAAACGTTACAATTCTCTATGTTCACGCTTACCTTTACGTGATAACCTTCTATGCCATTCCATCTCGTTATTGATGGATATATGTGCCATCAAACCTCACTACAATCGACTATCAGCTAAATTTCGTCGAGAAGTCATCCGTAGTAGATCCGAATCCTGGAAAACTTATGTCTCCACCATTTCCCCGTCTACCCCGATATCATGCGTTTGGCATAAATTCAGGAATATTAACAGCCTTCACATTGCCCCTCCGCGCCATGCTTTGGTACACGGTGGCCGTACTGTTCACGATCCCCTTGAGATATCGAACCTCTTGGGTCAACATCTTGCCCATGTCAGCAGTAATGAGAGGTTAGACGATAATTTCCGCCGCCATAAACTTGAAATGGAGTCGATCCCCCTCGACTTCTCTTCACCAGACACCTTTGATTATAATGCATGCTTTACTATGGATGAATTTGAACATGCACTCTCCAATTGTCCTAACTCCGCTCCTGGCCAAGATAACATAAGTTTTGCCTTACTCACTAACTTAGCCCCCCTTGCTAAATCCTACCTCTTGCAATTTTATAATCAGGTGTGGATCCGTCATCAATTTCCTACCTCATGGAAACATGCTATTGTCGTCCCAATTGCAAAACCTGGAAAAGACCCGAGCTTGCCCTCGAGTTATAGACCAATATCCCTCACCAGTTGTCTTTGTAAATTAATGGAGAAATTGGTCAATACTAGACTTACTTGGTTCCTCCGTCAAAACACTATTCTCACTCCGACCCAATTTGGCTCTCAGAAAGATCGATCTACTCTGGACTCGCTTACGTTATTAGAATCTCATATCAAGCGTGGCTTTGAAAGTAAGTCCATCACCGTCGCCATTTTCTTTGACATCCAGAAGGAATATGATACCACGTGGCGGCATCCCATCCTGCAACTACTTCATGATAGTGGTGCCCGTGGCCATCTACCTTTTTTTATTTCCAACTTTCTTTCTGATCGAACATTCCAGACTCGAGTGGAGGGAATTCTTTCTAATGTCTTTCCACTCGTCAATGGTGTTCCCCAGGGCAGCGTTCTCAGCAGCAAACTTTTTGCCGCGTCCATAAATAAAGTCATTCAACAATTGCTGCCGGAAGTCCAAGGCAGCCTGTACGTTGATGATTTTACCATCTATTGCACTGCCCGTACCCTCAGACATGCTCAACGTATACTCAACATCTCCATCCAACGTGTGATCGCCTGGGCATCTTCAGTTGGCTTTCAGTTTTCGGCTGAGAAAACTAAGGCAATAGTCTTCTTTCGAGACAAACGCTGGCTCCGTGGCCAGTCAATATCGCTTCGAATGGGACCCTCTCAGATTTCTTTCTATCCCAGTGTTAAATTCTTAGGCATAATCTTTGACCAACATCTCAACTGGAGAGACCATGTTCAGTATACTAAAGGTAAAGGCCTTCGTGCTCTCAACCTCCTCAGAAAACTATCCCATACCACTTGGGGTGCCAGACGTACCACTATGTTGATGCTCTACATGGCCGTGGTTCTTTCCATCCTCGACTACGGCTGCCCCATTTATGGGTCTGCCTCTGCTTCTGTTTTGAAGATGTTGGACCCTGTTCATACGCAGGGTATGCGTCTCTGTACTGGAGCTTTCCGTTCCTCCCCAAATACCTCCGTCTTAGCTGAGAGTGGCGAGCCCCCGCTCTCCCTCCATCGCGATTTAGTTACTATGCGCCGTGCATTAAAAATTAAACATAGTGATTCTCCCACTAATTCCCTTTTCAGTGATATCTTCATTCCCGATCCGTGTCCATCTTCCCCCTCCTTTCCGATTCGTGCTACAATTCTCCTCAACTCTCTTGACTTTCACATTGCTGTTTCACCGCCTGTTGTCTCCCCTTCCCCCCCATGGGTTATCTCTCTCCCCAATGTTTGCACTCACCTCTCCTTCCTCTCTAAGAGATATCCTTTTGTCCCTAGCCATCACTGCCAACACGCACTCGAACACATACGTCGTAAAGGCCCCCATTTTGCCATCTTCACTGACGGGTCTAAGACTGACTCTGGGGTGGGCCTCGCTGCTGTGTCTTCTACTAAGCTCCTTCAGTTTTCTCTCCCGCCCCAAGCCTCTATCTTTACTGCTGAACTTTTAGCTATCCAATCCGCTATTGACATTATACGTGACACCCCTCAACAGCCCTTTATAATTTACAGTGACTCTCGTAGTGCCCTCGAAGCGCTCCGTGCTTATTCGTCCTCCCACGTAATAGTTTTAGCCATACAACACGCTCTCCACGAGATGAGCCTACGTGGATTCCAGGTCCAGTTATGTTGGATTCCTGCTCACATCGGTGTCCGTGGCAATGAAGACGCCGATGCTGCGACTAAGGATGCTATTTTAATGATCCCTCGCCAGCCCCACCTTCCGTTAGGTGATTGGCTGTCCTTACTCAAGCCTTCTATTCTTTGCACGTGGCAATCTCATTGGGATGCTCTACCCTGCAATAATAAACTCCGTGCAATCAAACCTTCTGTCCGTCCTTGGCCCTCGTCTTCCAGGTCTCACAGATGTGAGGAAGTTTTACTAACTAGACTTAGGATAGGCCATTCCCGGCTGACTCACGGTTATTTGATGTCCACTCCCCGCACTCCGCCCCCTACCTGCTCCTGTCATTCCCCTCTAACTGTTCGCCATGTCTTTGGCTGCCCACATACTGCCCGTCTGCGTACGGCTTGTTTTGGTACTAAATCATTCACTGACCTTTTATCCGATTCTCAGTCATTTTCCTTCCCCCCCCCCCCCATCGTCCGTTTTTTGCGTCGCCTTAAGCTCCTTTCAGTAATCTGATCTAATCCTTCGGGCCAGACCTATGAGAGTTCCGTATGGGGCTCAGTGGTCTGGTTAATCTGCTCTACATAACTAACTGACTAACTATCGGAGGCTATGAATAGGTGAATGGAAATAGTAATTAATGGGGCACTTGATATTGATATTCCCTGGACCTCTTTCTTTTCTAATGATGCACACTCCACCTTGAGCCACATACAAGATTTTGTAAAAATTGGAATGGAAACTTTTATTCCTCATCAAAAGTACAGTAAAAGATCTAATTCACCTAAATGGTTTGACCATAATTGTGCTAGAGTAACTAAGCAATAGCCTACAATGCATACACAAACATGAAGCTCTTGCAGATATTCTCCACCAACTCAACCTTAGATGACATAAATCAAGATGTCCCTGTACTTAATTTTAATTCACCTGAAATTCCCTCACTTAAGATCCACACCAGACATGTCAAAACTATTTTGCAGAATCTCTCCGTAGATAAGGCTCCTGGTCCAGATGAAATTCCTCCAATAGTACTTAAGAATTGCTCCTTGGTGCTCGCTCCTGTATTGGCAAAATTTTTCCGTCTGTGTACTCATACCTCATGCTTCCCAGTACCCTGGAAAGAAGCAAACATCCATCCAGTTCCTAAAAAAGGTGCCTCTTCAGATCCATCAAACTACAGACCAATAGCTATAACTTCCACTCTTGGCAAAGTTTTTGAAATTATATTAAATAATCACATAATTAAGCATCTGGAGAATAATAAATTAATCAGTGATAGGCAATATGGTTTTAGACGATGTCGATCTTACGCATCAAATCAACCAAGCTACAGACCAACATGGTGAAACACATACAATAGCACTGGATATATCAAAGGCATTTGATAGAGTCTGGCATCAATCCTTATTGTCGAAGATGTCACACTACGGCCTTGCATCATTAGTTCCACTAATTTCTTCTTATCTTCATAACAGAAAAATACGTGTAATGGTAGATGGCCTTTATTCTCAATTTCACTCAATAAATGCTGGTGTTCCCCAGGGATCAGTTTTGGCCCCAACTCTGTTCCTCATTCATATCAATGATCTCATATCTACCACTCATAATCCAATACATTCCTACGCAGATGACTCAACACTCCACAGTTCCTTCACATTTACCAATTCTTTCACCCAACTTATAAATTCAAAAATAAACACTGCAATTTCTCTGAACCAGGACCTTTCTAGAATTAATGAATGGGGACAAGAGAATCTAGTTTCCTTTAATGCACAGAAAACCAAGTACATTCAATTTTCTAACCGACAGAATCTCACTGACTCCCATATATTTTTTAATGATGTAAACACCCTAGTATTGACATTCTCGGTGTAACATTAATGCCTCTAAAAAACTGGGACGTACAGAGTTCGAGAATTCTTCACTGTGGGGTGGAAGTGGAGTGGTTGCATTGAGGCAGTTGGAAAAAAAAAAAAAATAAACTTAACCCTAAGGAAGGCCTCTCGATAAACTACTACTGAGTATGTGCGACTGATTTGCCTGGGAAACATTTAATTACTCGTATAGTGATGTACATTCTATGTGGTAGTTTTGTGTTCTTATATTTCAAAATTATATTTGACTAAAGTGTTATTTCCACATAGTGATTTTGATAAGTTCTTTTGTCTTTATATTGTGTCATTCCTGTTTTGATTTGTTTATTTTGCAAGTTTTACATAATTAATATTGGTACAGTACCTATTTTATAGTTTATTATCGTCAGTGTTTCCCTTTCCACAGAGTAATTGGTTAACAAAAACTGAAAGCCATGCAGCAGGGAGAGAGATTATGTTTGCTACTCTACTGGGACCATTTATGAGGTTGTCTCTCTTCGCGGAGGATGACCCATGTGTAGTGGACAAGTTTATCAGGCACCAGAGCAACGGCAGGACTGTACCGGATGGTCTCCAAGATCTGGCCAAAGAGGTGGAACACATGAGAACGGTATGGGTGGTAAATGTATTAATACTTGTCACTAATGTATGAGCCAGAAAAATCACAAATCAATATCATCCCAGGGGCATTTATTTATCGTAAGCTCTTCAAAAATAGTTACTCATGTTACTCATATAGAGATATTCAAATAACCTCTTGACTACAATATGAAAGATGTCATGTAGACTATAAATTTAAGGAATGCCCTCACTGGATAACTAGTGTGTGGTGGATAAGTTTGTCAGGCACCAGAGCAATGGCAGGACTGTACCTGATGGTCTCTAGGATGTGGCCAATGAGAACATATGAGAACAGTAGGAGGGAGAATAAGCAGATAGATATTTCTTTAGGTTTGAGTACAATGGCAGCTTTCTTCCTTTTTTCTAGTTCAAATTATCTATATATAGGCTACTGAGGCACATACCCTTTTTTTTTTTTTTTTTTTTTTTTTTTTTTTTTTTTTTTTTTTAAAGCTGGGGGTGGCCGCCTCAAGACAGAGCCCTAATAGGGACAACAGAACACAACAAAACACAAAACACAAATTCACACATATCTAGGCCACCCAGTAGAAGACCCAAAGACCAGGGTTCACTAAAGGCACTCCAGCACTCCCCTCGGCCCCAGACCTCCCGGAGAAGTTCCGGTCTCAGCAGGCAGACATGCAGCGGAGCACACCACACATCCAGGCATACCCTTCATATATAACGGCTCCCCAGGCCAGGCGCCTGACTTACTATTATTTAGTCCAACTGGCACCTGACACCCTCTCCCAAACAACCGCGTTTTCACTCATCTATTCACTAGCATTCTCCATTCATTCCTATTTATTACCACTTCTCTTGCCTGATCTATAGTCATTCCTCTATCTCCCCAGCTTATACAGTACTACACAATCCCTCCATCTCAATGGAGGTCTTCCTACTCCACTACCTCCCCTTATATCTGACTCACATATTCTCTTTGTAAGCATTTCATCTTCCATTCGATCAACGTGTCCATACCAGCACAGCACCCCTTCTGTTCACTCTGGCCGACAAATTATCCTGCTGCCCCACTCTCCTACGTATCTCTTCATTCCTCAATCTGTCTCTACGAGTCACTCCACACATACTCCTCAAGCAGCTCATCTCCATCACATCCAGCTTTCTTCTCTCCTTTGCCTTTAGGGCCAATGTCTCAGCCCCATACATCACTGTGGGTACAACTATCCCTTGATACATTGCACTTTTAGCTTTCATTCTGAGATTGCTCACCTTCCACATACTTCCCATTGATTCAAAAACTTTCCTTCCTTAACATTCTCTCTGTTTTACCTCCATTTCCATCCCTCCGTTCCTGCTTATCATTCCTCCTAGATATTTAAAACACTCAACTTGTTCCAGTATTTGACAGTATGCAGGATGCTGAGGCCAAATTCAGAGAGTGGAGAGAGGGCATGGCGAGCAAGGGTTTAAGAGTCAATATTAACAAAACCAAGGTTATGCATTGTAGTTTGAGACGAGGCAATGTGGAAAAGAGCGGTGCATACCCATGTGCAGTGTGTGGAAAGGGAGTGGGCGTTAACTCAATTCAATGTAGCATCTGTCGATGTTGGGTACACCATGGGAGTAAGTGCTGTAGTAGAATAAAGGGGCCCCTGCCGAAGGATAAGTCAGAAATAGAGAAATTTGAGTGCGTAGTGTGCAAAGGCGAGCTTGTGTTAAGTGATGATCCTGTGGTTGTGAATTTTGGAAAGGAGTCTTTGGAGCTGGTGAACAAGTTTTGTTACCTAGGAGATACCATCTCTGCCGGTGGTGGGGCCGAGGCTGCCACTGTTGCTAGAATTAGGTGTGGCTGGGGGAAGTTCAGAGAAATGATGCCAATCCTGACCATGAAAAGAATGCCTCTCCCCCTGAAGGGAAAGGTGTATGCCTCATGTGTTAGAAGTGCAATGACGTATGCCTCAGAAACATGGGCCGTTAAAGTAGAGGATGTCAACAGAATGGAGCGTAATGAGATGAGAATGGCGAGATGGATGTGTGGGGCCAGGCTACAGGATAGAATAACAAATGTTGAGCTGAGGAGACGTTTAGGTATAAAGAGTATTAGTGAGGTGATGCGTACAAGTAGACTTGGATGGTATGGACATGTGGAGAGAATGGATGAACAAAATTGGGTGAAAAAATGCAGGTCTGTGATTGTGGAGGGAGCTGCACCAAGGGGTGGACCGAGGAAGACCTGGGATCGGACTATACGCGCCGATCTCAAATCCAAGAACTTGACAAGTGAAGCAGCCCTTAACAGGGTTGCCTGGAATGCCGCCATTAGGACAAGAGACTAAAACTGCACTTATGTGTGGAACACTCAGTCTTAAAATTTTATGTATGTATGTATTTCCCCATCCAGCCTTACATCTAGATTCACCATACGAGCACCTCTATTACACACCATCACTTTACGTGCCCTCGAAGCGCTCCGTGCTTATTCGTCCTCCCACGTAATAGTTTTAGCCATAAAACACGCTCTCCACGAGATGAGCCTACGTGGATTCCAGGTCCAGTTATGTTGGATTCCTGCTCACATCGGTGTCCGTGGCAATGAAGACGCCGATGCTGCGGCTAAGAATGCTATTTTAATGATCCCTCGCCAGCCCCACCTTCCGTTAGGTGATTGGCTGTCCTTACTCAAGCCTTCTATTCTTTGCACGTGGCAATCTCATTGGGATGCTCTACCCTGCAATAATAAACTCCGTGCAATCAAACCTTCTGTCCGTCCTTGGCCCTCGTCTTCCAGGTCTCACAGGTGTGAGGAAGTTTTACTAACTAGACTTAGGATAGGCCATTCCCGGCTGACTCACGGTTATTTGATGTCCACTCCCCGCACTCCGCCCCCTACCTGCTCCTCCTGGCATTCCCCTCTAACTGTTCGCCACGTCTTTGACTGCCCAGATACTGCCTGTCTGCGTACGGTTTGTTTTGGTACTAAATCATTCACTGACCTTTTATCCGATTCTCAGTCATTTTCCTTCCCCCCTATCGTCCGTTTTTTGCGTCGCCTTAAGCTCCTTTCAGTAATCTGATCCAATCCTTCGGGCCAGACCTATGAGAGTTCCGTATGGAGCTCAGTGGTCTGGTTAATCTGCTCTACATAACTAACTAACCATCACTTTACTTTTATTGACGTTCACTCTCAGCTTCCTCCTCCCACAAACCACACCAAACTCTTTGACTACTTGCTGCAGTTTCTCCTCAGAATCTACCACCAACACTGTGTCATCAGCAAACAGCAACTGGTTCAACTCCAAATCTCTACCATTCTTTCCTACTAAACCCAATCCTATACCCATAGTTCTCATTTTCAGCTCCCTCACCACACCATCCATATATATACTGTATTAGCTTTAGATAATGTTACTCAGCTTAGAAAGGTTGTGCATACTGTATATCAAAGAGCATTTTTGACTGCCGAGACTCTGGATAGAACGTCTGCATAGTCTTCTTATGACCTTTCTAAAAGCAATTGACATTTGTAATAAAAACCCTAGACTGGAAGCCTTGGGAGTCCTGATACTTCTGGTTTTAATTTTGGTAGCGGCAAGATTTTATTATAATGTAAAATTTGCAAAATATTAAATAAACAAACCAAAACAGGGACGACACAATATAGAGGCAAAAGAAGTTATCAAAATCGCTATGTGGAAATAACGCTTTAATCAAATGAAATTATGAAATACTAGAACACAAAACCACCATATAAGGTGTATATCACTACATGAGCAAGTTATCTGTTTCCAAGCAACCTAATCGCACATATAACAACGCACTATCGTCGCATTCAAGGAATTAGTCAATTTGGGAAGTCCAGGACGTTATGGTAAATTTTACTAAATTCTGTATGAATAATTAAAACTACAATTAACCCTTTCAACCACTTGCGGATGCGATCGCGTCGATTAGGGATACTTTAAACCTTTGTGACCATCGGGGGTGTTTAGAAACCTTTAGTTTGATTACTTCAACCTCTGCAGTTGTCTTTGAGCGAGTTGTGGCCAGCAAACTAATTTTGGAGAGGTAATTATGAGAGTAAGAGAATTCTATTTTGAATAGTAAGTGGCAACCCCCGGACCTGAAAGGGTTAAAATTAAATTTTTCTATTAAAGCAACAACCTGGTAAGATACCAGGCTTTATATTGATTGACATAATATTATAATACAGTAAAAGTCCGTTAATCCGACGACCGATGATTCGAATCTCCCAATAGTCCGAATTTTTCAATTTGAGGCCAAATCCGAATTCACCCGATGGTCCGAATTTCAAGAAGTCCCAAAGTCCCCTTTTTGAGGCATTAGGCCACTCAAATGACACATAATGGAGCACACACATATCATATGTTCATGAATTCACTTTAAAAGTTTACCATTGTCATTGTAGCCTATTATCTACTTCAAAACATTCAGATTAATGGTCAAAGGAAGCTACTGATATAATCGTAAACACCTTCGTCTTCTTCTTCTTCCACATTGTCTGCTAGAGAGTTTGTTTTGCTCTTGAACGCATCCTTGGGACGCTCCGATGCGCTACTGGCTTGCACCGCATTTTCTGCAAGCGCATTCAGTCTTGAGCTTGAAAACGCACCTTTCAAGAAGTCCCAAAAGTCCCCTTTTTGAGGCATTAGGCCACTCAAATGACACATAATGGAGCACACACATATCATATGTTCATGAATTCACTTTAAAAGTTTACCATTGTCATTGTAGCCTATTATCTACTTCAAAACATTCAGATTAATGGTCAAAGGAAGCTACTGATATAATCGTAAACACCTTCGTCTTCTTCTTCTTCCACATCGTCTGCTAGAGAGTTTGTTTTGCTCTTGAACGCATCCTTGGGACGCTCCGATGCGCTACTGGCTTGCACCGCATTTTCTGCAAGCGCATTCAGTCTTGAGCTTGAAAACGCACCTTTGGACGTATTAGTCTTGAGCTTGAAAACGCACCTTTGGATGTTCCGATACGCTACTATTTATAGTTCAGTGATCGGAGCATCCCAAGGGTGCTTTCAAGACAAGACAAGGGTGCTTTCAATACAATAATATAACAGAGCACGTCACAAAAGGAAAATTACAAGAACCTCTCAGGGAAGTGCCGTTGTTAAGGCATTACTTCCCGAACCACATCTGATCTTCAAGAGCAAGACAAACTCGCTAGTAGACGGAAGAAGAAGAAGACGTTTATATCAGCAGATTCCTTTGACCATTAATCTGAATGTTTTGAAGTAGATAATAGGCTACAATGACAATGGTAAACTTTTAAAGTGAATTCATGAACATATGATATGTGTGTGCTCCATTATGTGTCATTTGAGTGGCCTAATGCCTCAATGTTTTCGTCATACACAGGTTCATAGGGGTAAAGTCCGATAATCCGAAAAATCCACTAATCCGAACGAGAGCCGGTCCGCTGCCCTTCGGATTAACGGAAGTTTACTGTAATATGTCTTACCTTATTTTACTAAGTTCAATGTGATATCTTGCAATAGTTATGTATGTTCCAGTTCCCCAATTAATAACAGACTTCTCTTTAGAATTAAAATAAGAGGTGGATTTCCTTAATTATATATTTTTATATTTAATTATGCAGTATATATATATATATACTGTATATCACTCTTTTTTTCATTGTTTTTATTTTTTGTTCAAACCCAAGGCCTTAACCTTGGGGTCACTTAAGGCATGCTATGCTTACAGGTACCTACCCGATAGCACTATCGTTAGTGAGTGCTGTACTGTATTTTTTATATTATTTTGTAATAGTATAGATATCTTATCAATATTTGTATTTTGTACTATTGTTAATGTCTTGTCATGTTGCAAATTTGATTTTAAATAATATTTTGACATTTAACATGTAGTTTCTTTATTCATGCAGAGTTTAGTAAAATTTGCCAGAACGTCCCGGACTTCCCAAACTTGACTACTTCCTTTAACGTGACGATAGTGCGTTGTTTTATGTGCGATTAGTTTGCTTGGGAAACAGATTAACTTGCTCATGTAGTAATGTACACCCTATGTGGTGGATTGTGTACTTTTATTTAATAATTTTCATTTTAGTAAGCGTTGTTTCCACATAGCGATTTTGATAATTTAATTTGACTTTATATTGTCCTTGTCCCAATTTTGGTTTGTTTAGTTTGCAAGTTTTACATTTTAATAATATATATATTTGTTTTCCCTCTTCTCTCCCAGATTCCAGAATATCATGCACAATCTGCTGTTGAATCTTCTCTATACTGTACCCTTCCTTCATGCTTTCCTTCTTTCTTGCCCCCTCATCTCCCCTCCCCTTTTATCCCTCCATCCATCCCAACATCTCAAAGTACTTTCATCTATTTCCAGAATGTGCTGCACAGGTTTTTCCACAGTCTGCTAGTGAACAGTGGAATGGACCCATATTGAATGTTTTCTCCATATCCCTCCTCCCTCCCTCCTAATTTTGTCCATCCCATTTCCAGAACGTGCTGCACAAGATGTTCCGCAGTCTGCTGGTGAACGGTGGGTCGCGAGAGAAGACCCTGGAGTGGCTAGGTGGAGCAGTGCGACACAACCAGCGACGGGCACAGATACAGGTGGAGGAGCGACGCGTGGCAGGAGACGGTCCTATGTTAAATGTTCTCTCTGTACTACAACATCTCAGCTTCAGGGTAAGATATGCAGACCCATGTTGAATCTCCCCTGTTCTCTCAGTAATACAACATCTCAGCTTCAGTGTAGGAGATATAGACCCATGTTGAATGTTTTGTGTTTGTTTTTATTAGAACATCTTGGCTTCAGGGAAAGATATATAGATATATGTTAAATATTATCTTCATCTTGTAACAAATCAGCTTTGGGGTAAGAGATATGGAGGATTGTAATAGCTCAATCAAATTAACTGCAGCGAGCCCCTTCTCTCTACTTTCCTTCTGTACATTCTTCATTACAGTACTTCCTTTTGTTTTTCTTTCTCCATTCCTTCCTTCCTCCCCACCTTCCTTTCCTCCTCCTCACTCACTCACTCACTCCCTCCTTCCCTCCTCATGCACTCGCTGCCTCCCTTATCATGTGCTCACTCCCTCCCTCTCTCCTCATATGCTTTCTTCCTCCCTCTCTCCTCATATGCTTTCTTCCTCCCTCCTCATGCACTCGCTCATTCCCTTCCTCTGTCCCTCCCTCCTTCCCTCCCTCCTTCCTTCCTTCCCTCCCTCCTTCCTTCCTTCCTTCCTCATGCGCTCGCTCCCTCCCTCCCTCCCAACTGTACTTTTAGTTCTGATATGCACTTATTAATTCTCTAATATTTTCAGGTAAAGCTTGAGAAAGTGGACCCATACTACATGATTCACCCGGACTCCTTGGTGAACATAGACAAGGACTCACGCCTTTGTATGACCCAAGACCAGGCCGACGCATGGGCCAAGAACCTGCGTAAGTACCGCCATATCTTATTACAGTAAACCCCCATTTTCTCCGTCTCTTTTTACTGGGAAACCCGTACTTCTCGGAAATGTCCCTGTAGATCTCGGCAAATTTCCGAGTTGGACGGGATTTATGTCCGGTTTACAGTGTTCTCTCACTCGATTTTAAGTGGTTTTAGGACGAATTCAAGTCTGTGCCTTATAACTATCGTGTTAATATTAATTACTATGTACTTTACTGTCCCTGAAAACATAATAATGTTCGTATTTGTCATACAGTATACATTGATGAATTTCACATGCAATGATGTAATTCGGACATCTCGGAAAATCTTACATTTCGGAAGTGGCCATCCTCCAATTAGTCCGAGATAACGAGGGATTACTGTACAGTAAACCCTCGCCATCTCGGACCTCTAGAAGTCGGAAACCCGTACTAGTCGGACTGGCTACGGCCTCTCGGACATGCACTTCGGTAGTTCTGACATTTCCGTCATCGTTCCGACAGTCTCTGACGTTGTCGGACTTTATATAAGTATTCGGAAAATGTCCGATATTATAGTTTTCAATTTCATTGCATTAGAAATGATTCAAAGATTACAAGAAGTCCAAATAAGACATAGTTATGTTAATGTATAAGGCAGTTACGTAGATGCATTAGAGAGATAGATAGATAGAAAGAGAGAGTTACAGAGGGGGAGTGAGCGATAAACACGAACTATTATGAGACGGATTTAATTGGTTCTGAAAAGACAAAGGAGACTTTTATATTGACTCATTTTCATGTTATTATTTGTGTGCTAGAAGGATAATATTGTTTTCAATTCCATTGCATTAGAAATGATTCAAAGATTACAAAAAGTCCAAATAAGACATAGTTATGTTAATGTATAAGGCAGTTACGTAGATGCATTAGAGAGATAGATAGATAGAAAGAGAGAGTTACAGAGGGGGAGTGAGCGATAAACACGAACTATTATGAGACAGACTTAATTGGTTCTGAAAAGACAAAGGAGACTTTTATATTGACTCTTTTTCATGTTATTATTTGTGTGCTAGAAGGATAATATTGTTTTCAATTCCATTAGAAATGATTCAAAGATTACAAAAAGTCCAAATAAGACATAGTTATGTTAATGTATAAGGCAGTTACGTAGATGCATTAGAGAGATAGATAGATAGAAAGAGAGAGTTACAGAGGGGGAGTGAGCGATAAACACGAACTATTATGAGACGGACTTAATTGGTTCTGAAAAGACAAGATAGATAGAAAGAGAGTTGCAGAAGGGGAAGTGAGCGATAAACACGAACTATTATGAGACGGACTTAATTGGTTTTGAAAAGACAAAGGAGACATTTTTATTGACTCTTTTTCATGTTATTATTTGTGTGCTAGAAGGATAATATTGTTTTCAATTCCATCGCATTAGAAATTATTTATAGATTACAAAAAGTCCAAATAAGACATAGTTATGTTAATGTATAAGGGAGTTAGTTAGATGCATTAGAGAGATAAATAGATAGAGAGAGAGTGGCTAGGGGCGAGCGAGCGATAAAATACTAACATATACGAGACAGACTTATGTTTCTGAAAGACAAAGGAGACATTTTTATTTACTCTTTTTTTATTTTATTATTTGTGTTAGAAGGGTAATATTGTTTTCAATTCCATCGTATTAGAATTGATTCATAGATTAAAAAAAGACCAAATAAGACATAGTTATATATATGTATAAGGGAGATAGATGCATTAAATAGATATACAGTAAAAGTCCGTTAATCCGACGACCGATGATTCGAATCTCCCAATAGTCCGAATTTTTCAATTTGAGGCCAAATCCGAATTCACCCGATGGTCCGAATTTCAAGAAGTCCCAAAGTCCCCTTTTTGAGGCATTAGGCCACTCAAATGACACATAATGGAGCACACACATATCATATGTTCATGAATTCACTTTAAAAGTTTACCATTGTCATTGTAGCCTATTATCTACTTCAAAACATTCAGATTAATGGTCAAAGGAAGCTACTGATATAATCGTAAACACCTTCGTCTTCTTCTTCTTCCACATCGTCTGCTAGAGAGTTTGTTTTGCTCTTGAACGCATCCTTGGGACGCTCCGATGCGCTACTGGCTTGCACCGCATTTTCTGCAAGCGCATTCAGTCTTGAGCTTGAAAACGCACCTTTCAAGAAGTCCCAAAGTCCCCTTTTGAGGCATTAGGCCACTCAAATGACACATAATGGAGCACACACATATCATATGTTCATGAATTCACTTTAAAAGTTTACCATTGTCATTGTAGCCTATTATCTACTTCAAAACATTCAGATTAATGGTCAAAGGAAGCTACTGATATAATCGTAAACACCTTCGTCTTCTTCTTCTTCCACATCGTCTGCTAGAGAGTTTGTTTTGCTCTTGAACGCATCCTTGGGACGCTCCGATGCGCTACTGGCTTGCACCGCATTTTCTGCAAGCGCATTCAGTCTTGAGCTTGAAAACGCACCTTTGGACGTATTAGTCTTGAGCTTGAAAACGCACCTTTGGATGTTCCGATACGCTACTATTTATAGTTCAGTGATCGGAGCATCCCAAGGGTGCTTTCAAGACAACAAGACAAGGGTGCTTTCAATACAATATAATATAACAGAGCACGTCACAAAAGGAAAATCACAAAAGGAAAATTACAAGAACCTCTCAGGGAAGTGCCGTTGTTAAGGCATTACTTCCCGAACCACATCTGATCTTCAAGAGCAAGACAAACTCGCTAGTAGACGGAAGAAGAAGAAGACGTTTATATCAGCAGATTCCTTTGACCATTAATCTGAATGTTTTGAAGTAGTTAATAGGCTACAATGACAATGGTAAACTTTTGAAGTGATTTCATGAACATATGATATGTGTGTGTGCACCATTGTGTCATTTGGGTGGCCTAATGTCTCAATGTTTTCGTCATACACAGGTTCATAGGGGTAAAGTCCGATAATCCGAAAAATCCACTAATCCGAACGAGAGCCGGTCCGCTGCCCTTCGGATTAACGGAAGTTTACTGTAGTATAAAAAAAAAAAAAAAAAAAAAATCTCAATTTCTCTGGTGACCGGCCTTTCCTCTTCTAATTCGGAATTTTCCCTCTCTTAAGTCGGATTTTCGGTCATCTCGGACTGGGTCTCCCCCCAATTAGTCCGAGATAGCGAGGGTTTACTGTATTTACATTACAAAAAGGTGGCTGGCCAACTACCTAGCAGGGAGATATGCACATTTATCATTTGCCGGTCAGTCATCTAACATCAGAAACTTCACAAACGGAGTCTCGCAAGGATCCGTCATGTCGCCCTTACTCTTCAATCTACAGTATACATGCATGATCTACCCACACCCCACGCACCCCAAATAAATATAGCTTCCTACGCAGACGACATAACACTTACGGTACATGTACACACCAACTTTGTAGATTAATTTAGATTTGGTCAAGTAAAGTTAGTACTATTGGGCATTGGTTTGGTCGACCTTGGCTGATTTAGAACTGGTTAATATGTCCGGTTTGATTTGTCCTTTAACCCGGGAACTGCCGGAAGACTCTTAAGAGTTCCCTCGGCGGACTGCGGGAAGACTCTTAAGAGTAAGGGAAAAAAAAAATATTTAAAACACCCAAAAGATTTTTTTTTTTTTTTTTTTATTGCCCCTGGGCTATGCCAAATATCACTCCTCCACCTCTCCTCCTTCCCCATTTTCCTCACCTCCTTCAGTTATCACCTATTTTCCCTGTTATTCCCTTATTCTGTGGTATATTTTCGTGCTAACATTAGCGAGTTGCAAGCAGGGCATTGTCATCACTGTTAGCAAGCGAGTGCAAGAGAGAGAGAGAGAGAGAGAGAGTATCGATCGACAGTCTCTCTCCAGACGTGGAGAAAAGTGGTGGGAAGGGAGGTTGCCTCAGCCATACATTATGTAACTCCCGGCCTGTATCACCGATTTTGACCATCCAAACGCTGTTTCTACTTGTTTTATTGTTGTAACAGGTAATAACCTTTATAATCAACCTACTGTATAATAGGCGCATATGGATAAGTATTAATGCTATTTATGGTAAAATAACGATGTTAGTGATGGGAACAGCTCAAATACGTCGGCACAGGAGTGTGGTGTCTCATACCCCCCATGTGCACTTCAGAGGTTAAGCAAGAGATGTGTATTCAAAACTGTATTACGGTATTTGCAAGCATAGAAGATGCCCCGTCATTGAAACTAACCCCCAAATTAGATTTTGGAAATCATAAAAAACAGTACACTTATTATCAGTCTGATAGACGTTTTCGCTTTCAATTTCAACAATCCAGATAGTTGATAAACATTTCTCATGTGAATCTTACGTTGATTCTTCTGATTTGAATATGCTATATTCAGATATGTAATTATTTCATAAATGTTTATACATATTTTAATAATGCATCACTTAGCTCTACTCCCACTAGTTCTGTATATTTTGATAGAACTAAACTTAAAGATGCCCTTAAATTCCTCCTTTTCAATACTTATGTTAGATTCGGGCCGTACATTTTCAAACAAATATTAGGAATTCCTATGGGTGGAAATGCTAGCCCTTTAATTGCAGACTTATTCTTGCTTGCTTTAGAATTTAAATATATAAAAGACTTAGTTGACAGTAGCAAGAAAAATAAAATTCCAGAAAAATTAGCACTTGCTAAACTGTTAAGTAATAATAGTAGATATATTGATGATATTCTTGTTTGCAATTTGTTAAATTTTAATCAAGTTGCTAAACTTATTTACCCTAATTCTATTCCCCTCACACAATGTAACGTAAATTATAAAGTTGAAAATTTTCTTGATATAAATATAGAGATTGTTAATGAACAGTGCATACTTAAAGTATATCACAAAGTTGATGATTTTAATTTTAACGTAATAAACTTTCCTTTCCCTAGTAGTAATATCGATAGTAAAATAACTTATAACTGTTTTTATTCCCAATTAATAAGATTTTGTAAAATCTGCACTAAAGTAGATGACTTTTGGGCTAGAGCTAGGTTACTATACAGACTCTTAGTGGACAGAGGTTTTGAGGCAAGTAAATTGTTCCATAAATTTAATCTTTTTAGGGTCAATTATTGTGACTGTATTCTAAAATTTGACATCAATAATTTTAATCAAGCATTTTTAACTTGAAGTTTCTTGTATAACCTCTGCTTACTTTTTGTCTGTATTTATTGTTTATCTTTTTCTTTTTCTATTATTATTAATATTAATATTGATGATTTTTTAAATTTATTGTTCTTGTTAAAAGAGTACTCTTTGTTTAAATCTGTTGTTACTTCATATTTTGTAATTATTTGTCTTTATATTATATGTATTCATTGTCGATAGTATCAATTGCTTACTTTTGCGATTTCCTTATTTTATTTGTGCTATAAATGTAGGTTATTTGTAGGGTAGTTATTGATAGGGGTCACTTGAGGCATGCTATGCTTACAGGTACCTACCCGATAGCACTATCGTTAGTGAGTGCTGTACTGTATTTTATATATTATTTTGTAATAGTATAGATATCCTATCAATATTTGTATTTTGTACTATTTTAATGTCTTGTCATGTTGCAAATTTGATTTTAAATAATATTTTGACATTTAACATATAGTTTCTTTATTCATGCAGAGTTTAGTAAAATTTGCCAGAACGTCCCGGACTTCCCAAACTTGACTACTTCCTTTAACGTGACGATAGTGCGTTGTTATATGTGCGATTAGTTTGCTTGGGAAACAGATTAACTTGCTCATGTAGTAATGTACACCCTATGTGGTGGATTGTGTTCTTTTATTTAATAATTTTCATTTTAGTAAACGTTGTTTCCACATAGCGATTTTGATAATTTAATTTGACTTTATATTGTCCTTGTCCCAATTTTGGTTTGTTTAGTTTGCAAGTTTTACATTTTAATGTAGAATCACTATAAGAATCAATGAATAATGTTATATCAACTTTCTGGATTATCAAAGTGAATGTATAGAGGAAGAAGTGCCTTTTGCATGCCAAAAGGTAATTCATATGACATTAGCAATTAGTTGCTGTAGTTAGTTAGTTATGTAGAGCAGATATGCTATAGATTTAATAGAACTAACCCAAAGAAAAGATTTGTACATTTGTTTGCCTCTGCCCTCAGGTACTGGTGACATGTCCAAGTTTGCAGAGGTGAACTTCCATAGTCAGTGTTGGTTCCTGACTCTACACGGTCACCACCTGGGTATACTGCCAGCTCTCAGGAAGTACACACGCCGCATCAGAGCCATCAGGGACCTTCAGAAAATGGTATAGTTGCCCCTCTATTCTTATTATAGTACAGTATCTTCTTTTGTATTGCAGAAGAAAAGTCCAGTAAAGTCCCTGCAAGAAGGGCATGCCCTAGCCCTGTCAATCAAGGGAGTGCACGACTTTATAAACTGCATTATCACTCTCACCTTATCAACGTCATCAGGGATCTACATAAAATAGGATAGTATAGTCATCTCATTTAATATTAAATAAGCGTGGTGGTGGGCTGGATCGATCAGAGTGAGGGTTGGTGTCCTCTACTTCCCATAGCCATTTTCTAACTGTACCTTTATCATAATTCTTATTTCTAACTTTTTTCTTGAGAGTGGTGAAGGCAGTGGGGCCATAATGGTGTGCCCCATGTTTCCCTAGTGTCTTACTCTCACAGCCCACTGGCACAAGTTGGCCTTTCTCTCTGGCGTAGGGATGCGGCGACCCCACCGCCCGCCACTTTGGTGGTGCAATCAGCCTCTGGAGCAGTGGACCACTGGTTCCTATTTCCAGAAAATTCCTGTGCTTGGTATGCTTCCAGCCAGGGCCCCACTGGGGTAAATAAAATAGCAAAACAGTGGTGGAACTGCCATCCGGGTGAGGGACTGCTCTGGGTCTGCTGCTTCAGTGTTCATGGTTATAATCCACTTAGTGGAAATGGCACTGTGGAGTGGGTCAGTCGGGGCATGTCTGGGAGCCTGGAGGCAGTTTCTGCCATGGCCATCCCTTTTGGGGTGCTTCCTCTGGAAGCGAGGCGTCAGATTTGATGATGATTTAATATTTTTGGTTTGTCTCTCTCTTGTCACATCAAAGTCATCAGGGACCTACAGAAAATGGTACAGTATAGTCACCCTTTCTTCACTGAGAGACTGGAGTGTGTTCACTCATGCAATTGGTGATTCGTTTTTTACAGATTGACCGATCAATGTTTTAATTGATATAATGATTCTTGTCTATGATTGGTTAGTCACTTCAACTAGCTATAGCAGGGAGTGCATGGTGGTAAAAACTGCATTTTATCAAAATAAAATAATAGTTAGGTTTATTTATATAGAACCCTACATTTGTTTTATTCATTACTAAATCTAAATTAACTTTAGTGGATAATATTTCTTATCAAGTTTGCATATTAATTGAACCATTGCGTACGAGTTGACTAGTCTACCCTATTTATTGAAGCTTTTGTTTATCAGGTTGAGGAAATAGAAAGTACGGAGTCCCAATGGAGCAGTCTTCCAGTAGCCTCCAGACAGCGGGAACTACTCAAGAAGTTGAAGGCCCAGCTCAAGGTATGATCAGAGATGGTTATGTTGAGATATTTCAGGGATCTCTCTTGGGGGGGGGGGGGGGGGGACTTCTGATAGACCTCTCTCCATCAGGCCGTCTCAGTCCCAGGATGTACTACTACTGGTACTTCTTCTTATTGTTGAAGTCATATCAATATATCCTTGTGTTTGTGTTTCATTGTTCTCGAGCAAAGAAATTATTCACTTCTTCATTACACATTCATAACCCAAGTTTCAAATAATATGAATTAAAACAAAAAATATGGAGCAAGGTGAGACGGTGGTTACAGATCTCATCTTGTCATGTGAGGTTATTTTCTCGCAAATTTAATCATAATTTTCAAGATTGTGATGAGTCTGCCTGACGGACTATTATCTAGTCTGACTGTCGCCCGACCCCCACTCCCTACGACCGTGTTATCACTCATCTATTCACATGCAGTGGGGTAGTAAGACTACAATTCACTTCCATAGGCATACAGTTAGCTGTTTAGTAAATCCATATAATTATTTTTGTTTTAGCTTACAGTACCTGACATTCTTTGTACCGTATCTTTTTCAGGCTTAACCAGTACAAATATTTCTGTAGTTATTGAAATGCCTTCATTATCATCGTTATCCAGGTCAGAGTTCTGCTCCTTGGTTGCTAACGGTGCCTTACATGATTTCATAAGATTACTTTTGTTTCCCTCACTTGTTATACAAGTCTCAAACTGGCTACCCTGAGCACATTCTTTCTCTCTCTCTCGTTTTCTTTTCTCTTTACTTAGTAACCCCTACACCCCATGCATAATTTGCTCATAATTTTTATCTAATTTTATCTCCCTAACAGAAAGGGATGAACCATGGTATCCTTTCTGTACTGTTAAAAGATACCAAACATTCCTCTGTAGCTTTCTTCATATTCCTGTGGCAATGAGTTGAATATGTGGGTGTTGTGTTAATATGTAATTTGGGAGTATTTTATGATCAACAAAGCCTAGCAGCAGGGTGTCAAATGAAAGGAAAGTACAGTACTTTCTTTTTAGTCTTTATCATTGTCTATGCCAAGATAATATGGTGGTTTATAGTTCAAATTATGTTTTTTGAAGTGATAAAATGGCCAAAACAGTGGGTTTTTTTTTCTTGTATTCCTTCTCATATTCATTTCAGCCTTCAAACAAAATTGCTCTAGTTTGACGAACCTAGTAAATGCCTGGTTAGGGTGAATTAACATAATTGCCGTATGACCAGACTGGGCCTCAAACCTGGGCCTGTAGCGTAGCAGACTAACACCTAACCTAGACCACCGAGGCGCTAAAAGTGATAGTTTCATTCATGTTACAAAAGAGTGTCAGGGAATACCTCTTTCAATTCTGAACACTTACACTACAGCTGTTTGAGTCTTTCCCCATCCAGATGCCACTCAAGACATAAAAAGAAGACCTAAACATCCGAGGACGTTCCACTGGGTGCATGGGTTAAGAACAAAGGGCTAATTATCCTGTACTAATTCTATTTGAGACTACAAGATCATGCATTTCTAAATATGAACCAAACACTCAACAGAAACTGAACAAGAACCGTATCTGTGCGGACGCGGGGCTCCTGGACGAGACCCTGCTAGAACGGTGCCTGCATTTCTATTCTGGCCTGTCCCAGATCATCCTGCGCACACTGTCGGACAGCGAGAGTCTCAACCTGGCCACACTGAACACCTCCCTGTCAGACACAGCCTCTACCGTCCTGCCACTCCCTCCAGACCCACCGGAGCTCTTTGCCGCGCTGCCTGAGTGGTACCTCGATGACTTGGCAGAGTTTCTTCTCTTTGTCTTACAGTGAGTTCTGTCTATAATAAAACTATTTTCTTAAACATTAATCTGGAGAGACCCTGCCTGAAAGTGCAAAATTTCTGCAAACATGAAACCCATCAGTCTTTTAGACTTTCACTTCCATCAGACAAAGTCGTGGAAACCGGGATGATTCTGTGAACCAGATTTTGGATGTCCGGACATATTTAGTAATCTTTGTATGTTTTTTTGTTTTTTATTTAAATGTTTTTTTTATTAAATTTGATAAATGTCCAGACTGAATGCCATTATACACACATTTGCCTTGGTCTTCTAAACACTAAGAATTAATGTATTTTTTTCTAAATGTACCATGATCTTAATGTCTAGAATTGAATATATTGTTACTTTCTGATGTGCATGTTATAACTGCTTGTATTTACATATTTTTGTGATATACCATACTCTTAGATTGCCTAAATAGAAGCAGCATTGTTACCTTTCAATGAGGTTAACGTTAGATAGTGTATCAGGTATATATATTTGTTCTTCCTATGCCATAATCTTATTGCCTAAGCCTAAGCAGCAATGTTACTTTTCAATGTGTTTAAATTTGTTGTTAGAGTATAAATAAAGGTACAGTCGCGCTAATAAGTGATGTCTCGGCACCATGTATGTTTTGATCAATAATTGGTATCAGCCATATCTAAGCTTCATATTGAGTGAAATATACAAAGTTGTTCCTACACTTACCCACCCTATTCAACATGTGACAGACATAAATACAGCACAGGGAAAGCCAAACGTAATGACAGCTGGGACATGACTTATTAGTGCGACCGTACAGTATATGGTTACCTTCCACTGTGGTAAATGTTGTACGTTATGGTGTTTCAGGTATATTCCGAAGGTGGCCATGAAACACCTGGAGGACCCGATCATCACCATGGCCATCGTGTTGCTGTGTTCCCCGGCTCTCATCAAGAACCCCTACCTCACTGCCAAGCTGGTCGAGTATTAGCCACAAAGAGCAAGCCACACCATACAAAGTTACACCACCGCACAAAGCCACACCATACAAAGTTACACCACTCACAGCCATACCACACAAAGCTACACCATACAAAGTTACACCACTCACAGCCATACCACACAAAGCTACACCATACAAAGTTATACCACTCACAGCCATACCACACAAAGCTACACCATACAAAGTTACACCACTCACAGAGCTACACCATACAAAGTTTACACCACTCACAGCCATACACACAAAGTACACCACACCATACAAGTTACACCACTCACAGCCATACCACACAAAGCTACACCATACAAAGTTACACCACTCACTACCACACAGCTACACCATACAAACACACTCACAGCCATACCACACAAAGCTACACAAAGTTTACCACTCACAGCCATACCACACAAAGCTACACCATTCAAAGTTACACCACTCACAGCCATACCACACAAAGCTACACCATACAAAGTTATACCACTCAACAGCCATACATACCACACAAAGCTACACCATTCAAAGTTACACCACTCACAGCCATACCACACAAAGCTACACCATACAAAGTTACACTCACAGCCATACACACAAAGCTACACCATACAAAGTTACACCACTCACAGCCATACCACACAAAGCTACACCATACAAAGTTACCACTCACACAAACACAAAGCTACACATACAAAGTTACACCCTCACAGCCATACACAAAGCTACACCATACAAAGTTACACCACTCACAGCCATACCACACAAAGCTACACCATACAAAGTTATACCACAAAGCTACACCATACCACACAAAGCTACACCATACAAAGTTACACCACTCACAGCCATACCACAAAGCTACACCATACAAAGTTATACCCACAAAGCCACACCATACAAAGTTACACCACTCACAGCCATACCACACAAAGCTACACCATACAACGTTACCACACACTACACCATACAGTTATACCACACAAAGCTACACCATACAAAGTTACACCACTCACAGCCATACCACACAAAGCTACACCATACAAAGTTACACCACTCACAGCCATACCACACAAAGCTACACCATACAAAGTTATACCACTCACAGCCATACCACACAAAGCTACACCATACAAAGTTACACCACTCACAGCCATACCACACAAAGCTACACCATACAAAGTTATACCACACAAAGCTACACCATACAAAGTTATACCACACAAAGCTACACCATACAAAGTTATACCACACAATACAGCCATACCACACAAGCTACACCATACAAAGTTATACCACCAAAGCTACCATACAAAGTTATACCACACAAGCTACACCATACAAAGTTATACACAAAGCTACACCATACAAAGTTACACCACTCACAGCCATACCACACAAGCTACACCATACAAAGTTATACCACACAAAGCTACACCATACAAAGTTATACCACACAAAGCTACACCATACAAAGTTACACCACTCACAGCCATACCACACAAAGCTACACCATACAAAGTTATACCACACAAAGCTACACCATACAAAGTTATACCACACAAAGCTACACCATACAAAGTTACACCACTCACAGCCATACCACACAAAGCTACACCATACAAAGTTACACCACTCACAGCCATACCACACAAAGCTACACCATACAAAGTTATACCACACAAAGCTACACCATACAAAGTTACACCACTCACAGCCATACCACACAAAGCTACACCATACAAAGTTATACCACACAAAGCTACACCATACAAAGTTATACCACCAAGCTACACATACAAAGTTACACCATACAGTACCACACAAAGCTACACCATACAAAGTTACACTACAGCCATACCACAAAGCTACACCATACAAAGTTACACACAAAGCTCACCATACAAGTTACCACACAAATACCAGCCATACCTACACCATACAAAGTTAACCAAAGCACATCACAAAACAAAAACAACCACACCATACAAAGTTACACCACTCACAGCATACCACACAAAGCTACACCATACAAAGTTATACCACACAAAGCTACACCATACAAGTTACACCACTCACAGCATACACAAAGCTACACAAAGTTACACCATACAAGCCATACCACACAAAGCTACACCATACAAAGTTATACCACACAAAGCTACACCATTCAAAGTTACACCACTCACAGCCATACCACACAAAGCTACACCATACAAAGTACAAGCCATACCACACAAAGCTACACATACAAAGTTAACCACACAAGCTACCATACAAAGTTACACCACTCACAGCCATACCACACAAAGCTACACCATACAAAGTTATACCACACAAAGCTACACCATACAAAGTTACACCACACAAAGCTACACCATACAAAGTTACACCACTCACAGCCATACCACACAAGCTACACCATACAAAGTTATACCACAAAGCTACACCATACAAAGTTATACCACACAAAGCTACACCATACAAAGTTACACACTCACAGCCATACCACACAAAGCTACACCATACAAAGTTACACCACTCACAGCCATACCACACAAAGCTACACCATACAAAGTTACACCACTCACAGCCATACCACACAAAGCTACACCATACAAAGTTACACCACTCACAGCCATACCACACAAAGCTACACCATACAAAGTTATACCACACAAAGCTACACCATACAAAGTTACACCACACAAAGCTACACCATACAAAGTTACACCACTCACAGCCATACCACACAAAGCTACACCATACAAAGTTATACCACACAAAGCTACACCATACAAAGTTATACCACACAAAGCTACACCAAAGTTACACCACTCACAGCCATACCACACAGAGCTACACCATACAAAGTTACACCACTCACAGCCATACCACACAAAGCTACACCATACAAAGTTACACCACTCACAGCCATACCACACAAAGCTACACCATACAAAGTTACACCACTCACAGCCATACCACACAAAGCTACACCATACAAAGTTATACCACACAAAGCTACACCATACAAAGTTATACCACACAAAGCTACACCATACAAAGTTACACCACTCACAGCCATACCACACAAAGCTACACCATACAAAGTTACACCACTCACAGCCATACCACACAAAGCTACACCATACAAAGTTACACCACTCACAGCCATACCACACAAAGCTACACCATACAAAGTTACACCACTCACAGCCATACCACACAAAGCTACACCATACAAAGTTACACCACTCACAGCCATACCACACAAAGCTACACCATACAAAGTTATACCACACAAAGCTACACCATACAAAGTTATACCACACAAAGCTACACCATACAAAGTTACACCACTCACAGCCATACCACACAAAGCTACACCATACAAAGTTACACCACTCACAGCCATACCACACAAAGCTACACCATACAAAGTTACACCACTCACAGCCATACCACACAAAGCTACACCATACAAAGTTACACCACTCACAGCCATACCACACAAAGCTACACCATACAAAGTTACACCACTCACATACACACAAAGCTACACCATACAAAGTTATACCACACAAAGCTACACCATACAAAGTTACACTCACAGCCATACCACACAAAGCTACACCATACAAAGTTACACCACTCACAGCCATACCACACAAAGCTACACCATACAAAGTTATACCACACAAAGCTACACCATACAAAGTTACACCACTCACAGCCATACCACACAAAGCTACACCATACAAAGTTACACCACTCACAGCCATACCACACAAAGCTACACCATACAAAGTTACACCACACAAAGCTACACCATACAAAGTTATACCACACAAAGCTACACCATACAAAGTTATACCACGTAAAGCTACACCATACAAAGTTACACCACTCACAGCCATACCACACAAAGCTACACCATACAAAGTTATACCACACAAAGCTACACCACCTAAAGCCATACAACGGCACACTATAGAAAGCCATACCACACAACATATCAACACAATTGCCATACCTATAAAATTGTATATACACAAAAGTTTTTACATCAATAATTTGATTACTGGTAAGTAGGGCTTCCCTTTTAGAAAAATATATATAAAGATATGGCTCTTCTTCAGCTGTCTTTTGAGGCAAGTAAATTGTTCCATAAATTTAATCTTTTTAGGGTCAATTATTGTGACTGTATTCTAAAATTTGACATCAATAATTTTAATCAAACATTTTTAACTTGAAGTTTCTTGTATAACCTCTGCTTACTTTTTGTCTGTATTTATTGTTTATCTTTTTCTTTTTCTATTATTAATATTAAAATTTATTGTTCTTGTTAAAAGAGTACTCTTTGTTTAAATCTGTTGTTACTTCATATTTTGCAATTATTTCTCTTTATATTATATGTATTCATTGTCGATAGTATCAATTGCTTACTTTTGCGATTTCCTTAGTTTATTTGTGCTATAAATGTAGGTTATTTGTAGGGTAGTTATTGATAGGGGTCACTTGAAGCATGCTATGCTTACAGGTACCTACCCGATAGCACTATCGTTAATGAGTGCTGTACTGTATTTTATATATTATTTTGTAATAGTATAGATATCTTATCAATATTTGTATTTTTTACTATTGTTAATGTCTTGTCATGTTGCAAATTTGATTTTAAAATAATATTTTGACATTTAACATGTAGTTTCTTTATTCATGCAGAGTTTAGTAAAATTGCCAGAAACGTGGACTTTCCAAACTTGACTACTTCCTTTAACGTGACGATAGTGCGTTGTTATATGTGGCGATTGTATTGCTTGGGGAAACAGATTAACTGCTCATGTAGTGATGTACCCCTATGTGGTGGATTGTGTTCTTTTATTTAATAATTTTCATTTTAGTAAGCGTTGTTTCCACATAGCGATTTTGATAATTTAATTTGACTTTATATTGTCCTTGTCCCAATTTTGGTTTGTTTAGTTTGCAAGTTTTACATTTTAATTGATGATTTTTTAAATTTATTGTTCTTGTTAAAAGAGTACTCTTTGTTTAAATCTGTTGTTATTTCATATTTTGCAATTATTTGTCTTTATATTATATGTATTCATTGTCGATAGTATCAATTGCTTACTTTTGCGATTTCCTTAGTTTATTTGTGCTATAAATGTAGGTTATTTGTAGGGTAGTTATTGATAGGGGTCACTTGAGGCATGCTATGCTTACAGGTACCTACCCGATAGCACTATCGTTAGTGAGTGCTGTACTGTATTTTATATATTTTTGTAATAGTATAGATATCTTATCAATATTTGTATTTTGTACTATTGTTAATGTCTTGTCATGTTGCAAATTTGATTTTAAATAATATTTTGACATTTAACATTTAGTTTCTTTATTTATGCAGAGTTTAGTAAAATTTGCCAGAACGTCCCGGACTTCCCAAACTTGACTACTTCCTTTAACGTGACGATAGTGCGTTGTTATATGTGCGATTAGTTTGCTTGGGAAACAGATTAACTTGCTCATGTAGTAATGTACACCCTATGTGGTGGATTGTGTTCTTTTATTTAATAATTTTCATTTTAGTAAGCGTTGTTTCCACATAGCGATTTTGATAATTTAATTTGACTTTATATTGTCCTTGTCCCAATTTTGGTTTGTTTAGTTTGCAAGTTTTACATTTTAATTTATAATATTAGTACATAAAGTAAGCCAGTCTTGGAATTAGAGGGAATCAGTTTATTTGATGTAGGGCCTACTTTAATTAGTTGCTTTGACTGCAAAAATTATCCAAATACTGTGTAGGCCTATACTGTATATGTAAGTCATGCTCTCGGTAACGCGTGTTTGTTCTTCCGTGGAAACACTAAATGCTCTGAATTACACGGAAAATTTTCAATCTCCCGCGGAATCGACTCGCCCGTTGACGTCACGCTCGGGTCTGATCGACTTCCCGCCCTCCTTCCCAGTTTGTTTATCTCTGTCGGTCCGTGCGTACCTTAATATTCTCGGTAATTATAAGGATTTCTCCCTCTGTTACGTAACCGTGAATATCCTCCCCCCCGTTACCTTATTGTATTTCTATGAGGTATCATGTGTACAGTACTTTATTGTATTTCTATGATGTGTGATATGTACTTAATGTGTCAAAAAAGGGAACTTTGGGACTTTGGCAGGGACGAAATAGGTCAAAACAGGAACTTTGAGATTTTGGCTGGGACAAAATTATTATTTCCCATAAGGTATGTTCTTTCGGTACTGCGTTTTTGAGTAACATTGTGCTGTGCAAGGACGAATTAACCGCGTTACCGAGAGCCTGACTTTATGGTGTTTTCTGTCCCCCAGATGTTGTTCATGTTGACCCCTTCTGTCCAGCAACAAGCAGAGAGTCTACACCAGCGTATCCTTCATCACCCTCTCTCTCCACATCTTCCTGTTGCCCTCATGAAGTTCTATACAAGTTAGTTCCATATTATTAATTCCACTTCGTGATTTTGTTTCAATGTAAAATTAATGTGATTGACTTAAAAGATTAATTTGTTATAAAATCATTAATAATTTTAATTACCTACTGTCTCCAAAGGTTCACTCATAATTTAATTATACTATTTTTTCTTCATTAAATAAAATCACGTTAGATTTTTATTTTTTTCTATGTGAATGAGGGAGACAAAAGGCATAACTGCCTGCAGCGAGTGCCTCCCCAAGAGTTGAAAGAGTGACAGGTCCAAAATCAAGGGACGTTCGAGCTAAAATGCCTTGACACACAGAGTTTGAAGCAACTTAAGTCATAGGAAGAGGGAAAGACTGATTCTTGGAGAGAGTTCCAGAGCTCAGCAGTTGAATAGAAGAAAGTTTGAGAATAAAGTTTCACTCTTGGGTTGGAGAGTTGCACAATTCATGTTGCCAACTATATAATAATATATACAGTTGTAGCCCAGGGGAGAGTAAGCCCTTACTGGGTGTTCTTCAGAGGTTGGATGAACGATCTAAACTTTGATTTGGGAACCATGAACCAATTTCCTCCTAGGCACCACTCAGGAAAATAGACACTTCCCCTGTAACCCTCTACACATCATAAAAGGCTACCAAAAGGAGTGGGTAGATCATAAGCTTTGGTAGGCAGGCTCGCTATGGGAAGGGAAATCTCCCTTACTTTTATCTTATCTCCCCAGGTTTATGATCCTACTTCCTCATGTCAGGGAGTTAGGGATGGCTATTGTCTGACTTATCTTCTTGGAAAAGGAGTCTTCTGTGTCACAGATGATGTTGATGAATACTTCCCATATAACTCTGCCATGGCATACTGCCTTTAAGCATTACACCTGTAGTCCTCTGGTGATGGGCTGGTCTATCAGAATGAGAGTTGAGCGTTCTCTGCCATACCCATAGCTTACTCTGACTGTTCCTTTTACTTATATATTTTCTAGATCTCAAGTGACGGCGTCTTTTCCGTGGATTGACCTCCCTACTGCCAACCCTGGCAGATTGGGAGCCAAAGCGTCACATTTTTCCTTTGACCCTCAACTTTCCCTTTATAATTGCTGAGGGGCACAGGGCCTTGGGTGGGGCTTTTGTTTCCCGAGCGTTTCTGCACCCTCCTCAGCTCCCTGCCTTTGAGTGGCTTCGGTCACCTGGGCATTATTAGTGGTAAGCTGGGATGGACCTATGGGGGCGCTCGGTTGTGGCCTTGGCCTTGCTCGGGACCTTGGGGCTGCTCGGCCAGACAGCCTGGGGAACAGCAACAACAACAACAACACTGTAGTCCTTTTGACAACCTTAGGCTTTCTGTGTGTTAACAGTCCTTCAGAGTAGTGAGTCCGCTTAATGGAGAACTGTTATGGGGTAGCCATGATAGGATGTAGTGGTTCCCCAATTAGCCTACTGTTATAGGATTTAAAACAAGAAAGTTAATGGTAGATAAAAATATCTAAGATGACTCTTTATTAAGTAAAAATGCTACCAGATGAGATGGAAATGTGAGTTTTTCAGGAATTTCCAGGAAAATTATATAAATAAGGCACAATTCTTTTTTAAGACACTATGCATGCTCTGATTGTGTATTCAAACTTTAACTGTGTTGGTGGTTTAATGGTTTAGATACTTATGTTCTTGGTGTGGTGTCCCGAGTTTGAATCCCGAGAGGACCATATGCTTTCATTATTTTATTCAAGTTCATTGGGGTTTTTAATTGATGATTAATGTTAAGAACAGGGTGTTACTTAACACTATATTTTTAAACTTCTATCATTAGGTATATTATAAATCAAGTTTATGTAATTGTTTAGCTTCTCAGTGTGATGCCTCTCTTCCTTTCCTGCTGTATACTGTATATACACATAATTTAATTCAATATAGGAAGTACCTGTGAGACATAAAGGGCTATTAGAGATTCCCAGAGCTCCTTTTTAAGCATAATGTAAGCATCTAAAGTGCTATCTATCTATTTGGGGAGACACCTTGATCCCCGTGGGGGTGACCATGAATGAATCACCTCTATGCTCCTCTGTCATCCGTCAGCCCTCCCACCCAATACCACTTTGACTCGTAATTTACCTCTCAACTCCATCCCTCCACCTAACTCTCATACACTCTACCCTACCACCTCACTCTCATACACTCTTTTAGTCGTTCTCTCACTCGCCATGCTCTCCACATGCCCGAACCACTTCAAGGTGTTCCTTTTCACTCTCTCAAGCACATCCACACCACATCATTCTCATACTTCCTTATTCATCTCCAGGTGACTTCATACTCGCTTCTCAAGTCATTAATTTCCATCCCCTTAAGTTAACCAGAATGAATTAGAATACATCATCAAACTCAGTGGAGTGATAACAATAACAATATTTTGTGTGTTTCAGTGGTTGAGTCTACCGGAGCAAGTAGTGAATTCTATGATAAGTTCACCATCCGCTACCACATCAGTGTCATATTCAAGAGTCTTTGGGAGGACCAACGGCATCGTGAAGCTCTCATCACAGAGTCCAAGTCAGTACCTATACAAATATTTGTCCTGTAATTTAGCTCTTTGGTGTTGTGTTCAGTCATCGGTGTAGTGTCGAGGGGATTAATTGAGGCGTCGGGCAGTAGAAAGTCTTAAACACCAAAAGGAAGTTTTGAGTTATTTACAATCGAAGTTGGAGTTCTTGCAACACATGATAAATAGATGACAACCCAATCATATTGTATATCAATCTCTGTTTTCTTCAGGGAGAATTTGTTTATAGAAGACAATTATATGTACAGTCAGGACCCCCAATTCGTGAGAATAGGGGTGACAGGAGGCATCGCGTATTGTGAATTCGGGTATTGTGGAACTAACTTTAAATGGGAATAATTAGATTGGGTGACATCTCTCAATTATGGCCTATTTTCGAAATTTTTGGCCCTATTTTCGACATTTTTGGCTCTACAGTACAGTCTATATCTTATATATAAGAAGAACAATGAATAAAAATATGAAACCTTACCTTAAAATTAGTAGTAGATAGGCTAGGACTAGGACTAGGACTGTAGGACTTCACGATTTTCTCCAACTTCTCCCTCCCTAACCAAATCGTACGAACAGTTTACTCTGACAAGCCTATTGCACAGTTTCCTTCTCCTCTTTTCTTGCGAAACAACAATTCCACCTTCATTTTGTGTGTTATCTTCTTATATTGGCGTGGCATGGCGAAAAAAGTGGCAGGCACTACAAACGTTTGGTCACTCCGCACGGCTATGAGCGCTTGAGCGGGACTGTGGGAGGGAGGGAGGGAGGGTAAGCGGGAGGGAAGGCAGGCGTATGCCCGTCTTCTTCTTTTTTCAGAGCTACTCCTGGGCCTCGCGAAACGTAGACGTGCTCGCGTATCAAGCGGGAATAGCGGATTTGGCCCCTTCTTAGCTCTCGATTCGTGTATTGTGGTACCACCTCGCGTAATTAATGCTTAATTAATTAATGTTATTTTCGAGGGGTAACTCGTGTATTAGGGTTTTCGCGAATTGTGGAATCGTGTATTGGGGGTCCTGACTGTATCTGGTAATAAAAACGGACAACTGTCTGCAACTTTGTTGCATACCCCATTTTGCAACATTCAAGAAATAATGTAATTTTGGACAAAAACTCCTACCCAGTTGGAAGTGATTATCATTCTGAATACAATGATACCAGAAATATTCATGTAGGTCAAATCTATGAATTTTGGCGGATTTTTTACATTTCAAAAACAGTTATTTTTCAGCCTTTATTTTAGATTTTGTATCAAACTTCTTTTTGTTGCTTACGACCTGCTGCCACCCGAAGCCTCAATTTTTTGTGAGAGTTTAGCTGCTTAGTAAGACCTGGAAGCCATATACATATTTTATGGCTAGACTAAGCAAAGGATGGAATAAAGTGTATATGGTGCAGCTGTAAACAAAACTTTGAAACCTGAAGAGTGAAAGTGATAAGAAGGAATAGTTGTCTATTAGCAAAATGCATTTGGCTATGGGTGAAAGTGTGCCAATAAGTGGCACGTATCTTCAAGTTATTTTCTGAAGAACAAATGAATGAAGCTTACCTGTTATGTCGGAGTGTACATTATGGTATATACTCAGGCGGGTGCCCAACCCCAAAAGGGGTTAAAACAGGTGAGCTATCCCCCCGCCAAAGGCAGCTTTCTAGGGCCTTTCCTAGCTGATGCTGAGAGGATTGGGTTCTAGTCATGTGGTGATGGGCTGGCCTATCAGAGCGAGAGTTGAGCATTCTCTGCCATACCCATAGCTTACTCAGATTGTTCCTTTTACTTTATATAATTTCTAGATCTCAAGTGGTGGCATCTCTTCCGTGGATTGACCTCTCTACTGCCAACCTAGAAGTTGGCAGACTGGGAGCCAAAGTGTCACATTTTTTCTTTTGCCCCTCAACTTTTCCTTCATAATTGTTAAGAGGTACAGGGCCTTGGGTGGGGCTTGGATGTGCCGGACGTTTCCACACCCTTCTCATTCCCTTGCCTGGGAGCGGCTTCGGTCACCTGGGCATTCTTAGTGGTAAAGCAGGGAGGGTTTTGTGGGGGCGCTCGGTTATGGCCTTGGCTTTGCTCGGGATCTTAACCCTCGGAATCCGGGAGGCCTCATATGAGGCAAAAACAAATATTGGCAGGAATCCGGGAGGCCTTATATAAAGCAAAATGCGCGGGTAAAAATCGCAGCAAAAATTGTCATAACACGGCAACCACGCATTTTATCGATGTAATCTCAACAGCATTGTACAGACAACAAAAAGTTCTACAATTTGCAAAAGAATTGACTGCTCTAGGTGGTCTCAATCAGTAGTTACTGAATTATGAAGTTTGCCTGTACCAAAATGGCCCCGGACACAGCTATCGGGATCATATAAGGCCCCCCGGATTTTGTGGGTTAAGGCTGTTCGGTCAGACAGCCTGGGGAACAGCAACAACAACAACAACACAGGCACATACCCCACAGCAAGGGGTGGATGACTCGAGACAGAGCAAAAAACAAAAAAAAACAAAAAAAACACATCTATGTCACCTAGGAGAGGACCGAGAGACTCAGGTTAATTTTGGGGTTCCCAGCTAAGCCACCCAGGTCCCAGACCTCCCGGAGAGATTCAGTCTCAGCAGGCATACATGCAGCGGAGCTTACCACTACAATGCCCGCCCACCTTACTTCCAGGAATGGCCCTTCACAAAGTAGACCGGCTCCTCGGGCCAGGCACTTGACGGACTATTATCTAGTCCTACTGACACCTGGCCCCCTCTTCCTACGACCGCATTATCACTCATCTATTCACAAGCATTCTCCATTCATTACCACTTCTCTTGCTTGTTCTACTGTCATCCCTCTATCTTCCAACGCTTGTACTACACAACCTTTTAAAAATATTTATTTTTTCCTAACCATTGTTACATTTTTTATTAGTAAAATCATAGACCCAACTTTGTATGTATTATATTATTTCATATTGTTTTGCTTAATCTTCAATGCGTTATATCCACAGTGAGTTTGATTAGTTCTTTTGACTTTATAGTATGCGGTTCCTGCTTTGGTTATTTTGTTTTGCAAGTTTTACATTTGAATATAGTGATGATTTTTTTATTACTAATCTTTGATTTGTTTCTTTACAGCTCAGGGAAGGAGTTTGTGAAGTTTGTGAATCTCCTGATGAACGATACCACCTTCCTCCTTGATGAATCTTTGGATGCACTCAAGGTCAGCCCCATAGATTAATAATACAGTATTTCCTCACTTAAAACCTTCAGTATACCAACATGCATTCTTGCAATTTATTCTGGCTGTTATTAGACAAGTTTATCAACTTATGAAGAATATGTGGGCATGAAAGGTTCAATTGATATTTATTCTCGGTTGCTTTTTAGCAATGGATTACTCGATACTTAATGGAATACAGTAATATGAAACTACTGTCTCTGCAGCATTTTAATCCCTTCTTTACCGGCTACATTTTTTTCATTTTATTTTGGCTAGTATTAGACAATTTTATTCTGCTTTGGAAGGACGTCTACCAATTTATAACTACAGCCTATCTAAATCAATCCTTTAAGCTACCATATATCCTTCCTAAGCTACATAAAATTGTCTAAATGTAGCTGAAATCATATGTAAAAGACATCACCGGTACAGAAGGGGTTAATGCCATGTTTTTGTAATTAACAATGTATTTAGCAAAGCAATCAAGAGGGTAGCATGACAATTTACTGTCAGCTGGGAAAATAAAGACTCTAGTTTGCCCTCTTGATTGCCATAGGTCCTTCTCAAGAATAATAATATTGTCTAATAATATCCAATATTAGAAATACATCCTTAAGGAGTTTAGTGTGTGATTTTCTCCAGATAAATGATGCCACCTTCCTCCTTGATGAAGCTCTGAATGTAATCCAAGTCAGCCCCCGTATATTTCAAGTCCAGTAATTCCTCACTTAAAGTTCTAGTAGTGCTGTGCTCCATCTGGATCATTGAACCGGGAACCACCGCATTTTCACTTCCGGTCCAAACTCGGATAGTTTCCGGTTTGCCACTTGAACCCGGAAATTAACCTTGCCACTATTATTCTTTGTTTTTCTAAAATGTACTTAATTGTGAAATATGGTATTATTATACACAAGTATCCCCTCCACCCCCGAACAGACAGTGTCTTACAAGGAGGTACTCTATGATATTTTCCTTTTTTTATGGGATTAAGAAGTGGGGAATGAAGGTACATGAGGCTATTATAGTGATGCAATGATATATTTTCATTATGTAATTCATCAAATGTTAACTTTGTATCCCAATGCTCTCCTTACACCCTTGTTTCTTGTACAATATAGGACATTGTGTATTAGAAGGTTTTGCGTCTTGATCACTGTATATTATAGGGTAAGACGGGGTAATTTCGCCAAAAATCACGTTTTTTGACGAATAGAAACTGCCACAAATGGAATTTTTAATTTTTTAATTTGTTATCTATACATACAGCCTTTCTTCTATAGATGCCCCCCAAAAAAAAATATATATATAATGTTTTGGTCATGCTGCCGATTTTTTGAAAAAAATTACTCTCGCGGCGAAATTACCCCGCCGGGCGGGGTAATTTCGCCGCGACCTATTTTACGCATCATCTAGCTAGTAAACTAGATAATATTATATGATTAATGGCCAGACAAAACACTAGCACGCAGGTAAATGGAATGAAACCATTCACAAACCCAAACTGCCACTAAACATGCCAATAGAAAAACGTCGCACGCACACACACACAACTGAACAGGGCGGGCAGAGATGCAGGTGTGTCACACGTGTAGGCCTAGGCGCTACTGTGTCTAGTGCGGGTGTGGACGTGTTTAGTGCGGGTGTGGAGTTGTGGACATGTAGTGCGGGTGTGGACGTGTCTAGTGCGGTTGTGGACGTATTTATTAGGTCTACGGGTGTGGAAGAATTTAGTGCGGGTGTGGACGTGTCTCGTGTGGGTCCGGCGTGTAGGGTGCTACTGCAAAGTACCAGGCAGCAGCAGACGCCTACTGCCAACACTGTGTCATACGCACCACCACAGTGTACGCACATACATACAAACACACCCACAAACATCCCCACACACACCCGACCATATCGTCATACGCGCTGCTAGCCCCGGCGTTAGGCCTCACGAAACTGCAACACAACCTAAGCCAAACTAGCTCTACAATCTAAACCAAACTAGCTATACAATCTAAGCCAAACTAGCTCTACAACCTAAGCAAAAACTGCTCTACAACCTAAGCCAAACTGCAGCCGAATCCATGGAATAGTTTCGGAGATATCGGCGTTTGAATGCAAATTATTAGCGCTGCGGCGAAATTACCCCGTCTTACCCTACCTTTAAATGTGATAGTTTATTTTTAAACACCCTGTATATATATATACAGTAGGGTCTCACATAGAACGAGAAATTGATCGATAAACGAGGCCGTTCTATGTGATATGGTTCTATGTGATCGTGGTATTTTGGTGGCCCAATATGGTCAATGTTCACTGTAAGCGTAAATTTCCGTCAGGAGCGTACGATATTTTGTACGTTTTGTACGATATTTCGGCGCTCTATATGAGAACTCCTCGGATTTGCCCTACTTTGATGGCGAAATCGTTCTATATGATCACATTCGTTCCTAACGAAAAATTTGGAACAATATTTTAGGTCGGTCGTTCTATGCGAACACGTTCTATGTGAGCCCCTACTGCATATACAGTATATATATAAAACAAAGCTCTGGCACTCTATTAATCTGTTTCTGTTTCTTATCAGAGAATTCATGAGGTTCAGGAAGAGATGGAGAGAGGAACGTGGTCACAACAAACCCGGGAACAACAGCAGAGTCGACAGCGCCTCCTGGCAACTGATGAGAGACAATGCAGGTACTCTACTGGATTTATAGGTTTATCTATCTATCTCTATCCACTCAGGACCAATCCCCACGTTTCCTTTTTTTTTAGGGGGGGGGGGACTCAAGACAGCCATAATAGGGACAACACAACAGAAAACTATGAACACACAAAAACAAAATACAAATTCACACACATCTAGGTCATCCTCTCACATAAGCACTGTGCTATTCAGTGTGCAGTTGGGTCTGAGTGCATGATTAGATTAATATCCAGTATTTGATAAATGGATATCACTCAATTGAAACTTCAAGTAAGATTCATAATGACCTGGTTGAGAACTCTTGTTTGTTGGATGTCCTCTCTCTTGGTTTCGTTAGATCTGTCTACAGCCTTTGATACAGTAGACCATGAACTGCTGATCAAGAAGTTGCACTCATATGGTGTTTGTGATAAGGCACTTATGCTCCTTGAGTCATATTTATCGAACAGATATCAGTGTGTTGTGGGGAGCCGGGCCATCTCAGACCCAGTTTCTCAATTCTTTGGAGTTCCTCAGGGATCAGTAATACTTTCCTTGACGCACATGGTGTTGCTTATCAATTATACGGTGATGACACTCAACTGTACGTAAAAATTACAAATATTAATGATACAAAGATGAAATGGAATTCCTAATGTCTGATATCAATATCTGGATGGCAGTTAGGAAATCTAAGCTGAATTATGGCAAAACTGAGATCACCATCATCTGAGGAAATAGAAGGGGTAATGATGCTGAGAGTGCAGTAGACCCTGGATATGGGCGAATCTATTGTGTCCAATGAGCCCTGTCTGAAATTTTAGAGTATACTGTATACTTCAGATCTATGAGAGTTCCGTATGGAGCTCAGTGGTCTGGTTAATCTGCTTTACTTACCTAACTGTATACTTCAGCGGGTGCCCAACCCCGAAAGGGGTTGAAATATGGGAGCTATCCCCCCGCAAAGGTGGCTTTCTAGGGCCTCTCCTAGCTGATGCCGAGAGGATTGGGTTCTAGTCATGTGGTGATGGGCTGGTCTATCAGAGTGAGAACTGAGCGATCTCCTCCATACCCATAGCTTACTCTGACTGTTCCTTTTACTTATATATTTTCTAGATCTCAAGTGAGGGTGTCTCTTCCGTGGATTGACCTAGCTTACTGTGACTGTTCCTTTTACTTATATATTTTCTAGATCTCAAGTGAGGGTGTCTCTTCCATGGATTGACCTCCCAATCTACCAAGATTGGAAGCCAAAGCGTCACATTTTTCCTTTGCCCCTCAACTTTCTCTTAATAATTACTGAGGGGCACGGGGCCCTGGGTGGGGCTTTGGTTTCCCGGGCGTTTCCGCACCCTCCTCAGCTCCCCGCCATGGAGTGGCTTCGGTCACCCAGGCTTTATTGTGGTCGGCAGGGAGGGTTCTGTGGGGGCCCTCGGTTATGGCCTTGGCCTTGCTCGGGGCCTTGGGGCTGTTCGGCCAGGCAGCTTGGGGAACAACAACAACAACTCAAAATTAAATTATAATGATCATATCAACCAAGTCATCAAAAGTTGTGACCTGCATATTTGAAGCATATATTCTGTGAGACACTTTCTGAACAGACACTGCCTCCTAACATTGGTTCATTCAATCATCCTGTCTTGCATAGATAATTGTAAATGCTTTATGGGTAGGTCTCCCTAATTATATATTGCAGAAAGTTCAATCAGTGCTAAATACGACAGCGAGGCTTATATTTGGTCTTCCACCGAGAACTCCCACTTGCTTGCTTTAGAATTTAAATATATAAAAGACTTAGTTGACAGTAGCAAGAAAAATAAAATTCCAGAAAAATTAGCACTTGCTAAATTGTTAAGTAATAATAGTAGATATATTGATGATATTCTCGTTTGCAATTTGTTAAATTTTAATCAAGTTGCTAAACTTATTTACCCTAATTCTATTCCCCTCACACAATGTAACGTAAATTATAAAGTTGAAAATTTTCTTGATATAAATATGGAGATTGTTAATGAACAGTGCATACTTAAAGTATATCACAAAGTTGATGATTTTAATTTTAACGTAATAAACTTTCCTTTCCCTAGTAGTAATATCGATAGTAAAATACCATAATTGTTTTTATTCCCAATTAATAAGATTTTGTAAAATCTGCACTAAAGTAGATGACTTTTGGGCTAGAGCTAGGTTACTATACAGACTCTTAGTGGACAGAGGTTTTGAGGCAAGTAAATTGTTCCATAAATTTAATCTTTTTAGGGTCAATTATTGTGACTGTATTCTGAAATTTGACATCAATAATTTTAATCAAACATTTTTAACTTGAAGTTTCTTGTATAACCTCTGCTTACTTTTTGTCTGTATTTATTGTTTTTTGTTTGTATTTATTGTTTATCTTTTTCTTTTTCTATTATTAATATTAATATTGATGATTTTTTAAATTTATTGTTCTTGTTAAAAGAGTACTCTTTGTTTAAATCTGTTGTTACTTCATATTTTGCAATTATTTGTCTTTATATTATATGTATTCATTGTCGATAGTATCAATTGCTTACTTATGCGATTTCCTTAGTTTATTTGTGCTATAAATGTAGGTTATTTGTAGGGTAGTTATTGATAGGGGTCACTTGAGGCATGCTATGCTTACAGGTACCTACCCGATAGCACTATCGTTAGTGAGTGCTGTACTGTATTTTATATATTATTTTGTAATAGTATAGATATCTTATCAATATTTGTATTTTGTACTATTGTTAATGTCTTGTCATGTTGCAAATTTGATTTTAAATAATATTTTGACATTTAACATGTTTCTTTATTCATGCAGAGTTTAGTCAAATTTGCCAGAACGTCCCGGACTTCCCAAACTCGACTACTTCCTTTAACGTGACGATAGTGCGTTGTTATATGTGCGATTAGTTTGCTTGGGAAACAGATTAACTTGCTCATGTAGTAATGTACACCCTATGTGGTGGATTGTGTTCTTTTATTTAATAATTTTCATTTTAGTAAGAGTTGTTTCCACATAGCGATTTTGATAATTTAATTTGACTTTATATTGTCCTTGTCCCAATTTTGGTTTGTTTAGTTTGCAAGTTTTACATTTTAACTACTCCATATCTAATAGAGTTGCATTGGCTGCCAATTAAAGCTAGGATAGAATATAAACTATGTCTCATGACTTTTATCCGAATGTATGTGTGAAATATGGTGAAAATCCGTTGAACGGTTTAGGAGGCGTTTCTGGACAGACGGACGACAGACATTTCGACCGGCAGGGTTGATATTTTAATTCAAATGACCTTATTCTCTTGTGCCAGACAGACATTCATTTGCATATGAGCCTTATTCACCTTGTCATCTTACGCAGAAATGCGCTTTTTTGAAGGATAGCTCTATATAAAATTAAGTGGATGATGAGTCTCCTAAACCGTTGTGACCCTATTCCGCAGATCCTACTTGACCTTAGCACGAGAGACAGTGGACATGATGCACTACCTGACCAAGGAGGTGCCGGGACCCTTTCTGCGCCCGGAGCTCTCAGACAGACTGGCCGCTATGCTCAACTTCAACCTGGCTCAACTGTGTGGTCAAAAGTGTAAGTAGGATTAGTTATTTCTCATTGTACTGTACTGTAGTTACATTCCTGAGAGCGAGACTTTAAATGAAGAAACTTTTGGTATGCAATTATTGTTGGAAAATTTGTATGGGAATAACTGAATATCTTTTTGCCTGATATACAACTTAGTAATGAAGCATAAAAACTTTGAGTTATTTTTTTTCCCTAATTAATATGTAATAATAAAGAAACTTGAGATAGAGAATGAGCTATTTTTCAACAGCCTACTGTGAAGACACTTGAAATGAGGTGACTTGAAGTGAGAAGTGCCTGTACAATATATTAAATGTAAGCTGAATTATCCAACATGAAAAGTGGATGGAAGAGAGAGAAGTAGAGGATGAATGGAAACAGTTTAAGGAAGGAGTGAAAGCAAGCACAGAGTAAGTATGTGGTAAAAGGAAAATAGGAGGCAAAGGTATCAGGAAGGGATGCGAGTGGTGGAATGATACGGTGAGAAAGGCAGTTGAGGAAAAGAGACAGTGGTTTGAGAGGGTTTTACTGGATAGTAGAGTTGAGGTATGGGTGAGGTACAAGGAGAAAAGGAGAGAGGCAAAACAATATTAGAGAAGCGAAGAAAATTGCAAATGAGAGGTGGGGTCAAAGGTTGAGTGAGAATTTTGAGGAACAAAAGATGATCTGGAAGGAGGTAAATTGAGTGAGGAAAGGAGGACAAAAAAGGGAAGAATCAGTAAAAGATGCAAATGGAGAGTTACTATTGGAGGAAGTGCAAGTGAGGAAAAAATATTCTGAGTATTTTTAATCTTTGCTAATGTAAGAAATGGAAGGGAGGCAGTGGTTGATGGAGGTAGGTTAACCAGGCCACCCAGGTGGTAGGTAATGAATGAATGGATTGGAAAAAAGAGGTGAAAGAAGCAGTGAGACAAATAAGAGTGGGAAAGCAGAAGGTATGGATGGTATTGCTGTGGATTGTTTAAAGAAGGGCGGATATGTGATACTATATTGGCTGATGAGACTATTCAATGTGTGCTTTGTTATGTCAATGGTACCACTAGACTGGAGGAGTGCATGTATTGTGCCATTATACAAGGGGAAGGGAGACCGGCAGGAGTGTTCAAGAAGTTATAGAGGTATTAGTTTATTATCAGTTGTTGGAAAGCTGTATGGCAGGGTGTTGATAGGAGAGGATAATAAAGGGTACGGAAGGTGCAATAGGTTTGAGAATCGAACCATCAACCTCATAGTTTGCAGGCGAGTGCTCTACCAATCGCGCTATGGCCTGTGGCACAGCAAAAAGGAGATTGTGTGGACAAAGTAGCCTGAAGTAATTTCTGCTATTGCCCTCTTTTAATGGTGGTTTCCTAGGAGGAAGCAAGGTGTCGAAGATGATGATAATTAGAAATTAATTTTAGGTGATGAATGTTTATATGTTTCATATACATGTTTATGTTTGCCAATGACAGGTGGCAACCTGAAGGTGCGTCAGGCAGACAAGTATGGCTGGGAGCCGAGGAAACTACTGGAGCAGCTGGTGGACATCTATCTTCACCTCGACTCAGACAGATTCTATCAGTCTATCGCTTCAGATGAGGTCAGTTCTTTGATTTTTTTTTGTTCAGCCTAAAGTATCACTCTTAGCTGATAATAGAAGGTGATAATGCACCTACAGTATAGAGCTGAACCTGGGTAATAGAAAGAAAATAGTTTAACCCTCTCACCACGGAAGGGCTCTTGAACGCCCATAAAAAAGCATATAACAGGTACCCGGAAGGCCTCTTGAACGCCCAGTGGTTGAAAGCCTGTGAGCTTCGTGTGCGAGGTGTCGGTCCGACGCATGTAAACAACAGCCGGCTGGACTGACGCCCCGCATCTCCGGCCACAAGAAGGAGAGCGTCGCTTGTTCGTGTGTGCCTGTATGTTGTTGTTAAGTATCGAAAAGTGGTGTAAAGTGGCTGTTTTGGCCATAAAGTTATCTCCAATGAAATCATCATCACAGCTCAACCAGTTGACTTAGAGAGCTCTACTTAATGCCATTCTACAGGTAAATAACACAGCTACGCTTGGGGATGCGCGGGAATGCGGGAAGCAGTCTGATTAACGAATATACGGTAGCCTAGCCTAGACGTTTTTCGGCCAAAACACCCGGGTTTTGAGGAATATATATATAATACATAGCCGGGGCTGGAGGGTTAACCAGACTATTTATTTTATTTTAAGTTTTTATTTATTATTATTATCCGCTGCGTGTCGGCCTGCTGAGGCCGGTACCTCTCCAGGAGGTCTGGGACCGGGGGAGTGCTGGAGGCCCTTAGTGATCCTCTGGGTCTTCTCCTGGGTGACCTAGATGTGTGTGAATTTTAGTTTTGTATTTTTTGTTGTGTTGTGTTATCCCTGTTCGGACTCTGTCTCGAGTCGCGTCGGCCACCCCCAGCTGTGTGGTATGTGCCTGAGTGTATACATAAATACATACAGTATATACATTATCTTCTTATTTATCTGAGACACAGACAGGAAGGGTTCACAGGATTTAATGCTCGCACAGGTTAATTTTTATTTTTATTTTAGATTTATAGTTAATCTATCTATCTATTGCCTGACGCCGTGATCCCCGAAGGGGTGGCCACGAACGAACCGCCCCCATGCACCTCTGTCCCCAGTCAGTCGACGCCCCTCCCCCCAACCAGCACCGCCTTCGTTCATGTACTTCCTCACTCCATCCTTCCACCTCTCATTCGGTTTACCTCTCCCTCCCTCCACCTCGCTCTCGTACACCCTCTTAGTCATTCTCTCGCTTTCCATACGTTCCATATGACCGAAGCATCTCAAGTTGTTCCTTTTCACACTTTCCAGCACATTTACCTCCACACCACACCTCCTTGCTTCCTCATTAGTCTGTCTATCCCTCCATGTAACTCCGCACGCACTCCTTAACCCAGTGAGACCCAGCGTCGCACGTGATGCATCGGCAGTGTTTGATCACCAACTCCCAGAGACGCATCACGTGCGTCCGACATATTAAAATCAGTTACGTGGCTCGTAAGGTAGGAAATGGCGGGAGAATAGGAGGGGGAGGTACCGTAGTGTGTGTGGGAGCCGGGCCGGTAGGTGTGAGCGGGCCAAGACAGCCGCGCGGCTGGTGGTGGTGGGCTTAGTGGGGATACTTTACACCCTTAGTTCACCGCCACTTTGAACCTTCATTACTCCGGTCGTATGGGAGCTAGAGGCTTGAGATTTATGTGAGACACTCCTTAGGATGTATGCCGTACAATGCCATACTCAGTTTTCACCCTAGTGCTCCCGGGCGGGTGGTCATGCGGGGGAGACGAACTTTCGACCCCGCCCCCCAAATGACCGAGGTGAGTTTTTTTTTAATTTTTTCTTCATTTCTCACCATTCTCTTCCATTTTGGCTCAACAAATTTTTTTGAGGCTCCCCCCCCCCCCAAAAAAAAATATCCGAGGTGATTTTTTTTTTTTTTTTTTTTTTTTTTTCATTTCTCATCCTTGTCTTCCATTTTAGCAACCAAAAAAAAGAAGTGAAAATGGCTTGGGACTGGGGTGAACAAAATATTATAACTAGCCGGGGCTCAACGGGTTAAGTAATTCATTTCCACTGCTCTCACTCTTGGTCCGAGTCTCTCAACCAACGTCCATGCTTCGCTTCCGTAAGTCAGTGTCGGGATTACCACACTGTCATGCAAGGACTTCTTCACTTCCATACTGACCACCCTATTTCTTGTTACTGCTTTTAGCGTTCCTACAACCCTCTTCCCCTGTTGTACCCTCTCCCGCACTTCTTCATCCATAGTCCCATCTTTACTCAACACACTGCCCAGATACTTAAAAGAGTTGACGATCTCCATAGCCTGACCGTTCAGCTTCACCTCACACTCTGTGACTTCACCCCTTTCGAAGACCATAACCTTGCTCTTCACCGCATTTACCTTCAAATTCCGTTTTTCGCACACTGTTCCAAACTCATTTACCAGACCCTGCAACTCCCATTCATTATCACTCATCAGAACTGTATCATCCACAAACAGCAGTATAGGTAGCTTCCACTCAATTCCCTCCCTTTTCAGCGATACACCAACATCCACTGCTCTTGATAGTATTTCTTTCATGACTCCATCCATATATACAGTAAACAACCACGGGGACATCACGCACCCCTGTTTCAAACCAACATTCAGGTCAAAGAACTCACTCTCCACACGTACTGTCGCCTTTCACTTCTTCACTGCTTTCAGCATCTTGCCCTCTACTCCGTATATTCTAAGTACTTTCCACAAACCTTCTCTATCCACTCTGTCATAGGCCTTCTCCAAGTTCATAAAGGCAACATACACCTTTTGTTTCTTCTCCAGATATTTCTCCACAACACAATTCAGGGTAAAAATCTGATCTACACATCCTCTTCCCTTCCTAAAACCTCCCTGCTCGTCGCCTATCCATTTCTCCGTTCTCACTCTCAATCACTACCCTACTGTATACCTTCCCTACTACTCTTAGAAGACATATTCCTCAGTGGTTACCACACACTCCTCTTTCCCCTTTGCCCTTATATAGGGGGACTATTATGCCAGTCTTCCAGTCATCGGGTGCACTCCCCTTCTCCCATGCTAGTTTGCACATTTTCCATACCCATTCTATCACTATCTCACCACCATACCTCAACATTTCCCCACACACTCCATCTGTTCCTGGTGCTTTCCCCAATTTCACTCTTTTCATGGCTTCCCACACTTCTGACCTCCTGATCTCCACCTCCTCCTCCTCTACTTCTCCCTCCCATACCATATCCAGCTATGTTTGCTGGCTCTTCATTCCTTACATTTAGCAACTCATTGAAGTACTCCCTCCATCTTTCGACTCTCTCTTGTTTCTCGGCTAGCATTCTCCCATTCTTATCTTTCACACCCTTAATGTTTCCCTTGCTACCTTCCCTCACTTTCTTGACTTCTTTCCAGAACAGTTTCTTACTCTCCCTCCATTTTACACTCAGATTCCTTCCAAATTCCTCATCTACTCTTCTCTTACTTTCCTTCACTACTCTCTTCACCACCCTCTTACTCTCCACGTACCTCGCTCGTTTCTGTCTCTCGAAATCTTCATTCCCTCTACTACCCAACCACTCTCTATATGCTTTCTTCTTTTCTTCCACAGCTATTCTTATCTCTTCTGTCCACCATGCTGTACCTTTCACTCCCCTCCCTCTTCTCCTCACTCCACACACCTCCTCACATGCTGCACAGATCTCATCCTTAAACACCTTGCTCATCTCCTCCACTTCCTCCATAACTTCCAGGTCGAACCCACCTAGTCGTCTTTCCACTGCTCTCCTGTACTCCTCCCTGACTTCCTCCTCCTGCAACCTCTCCATCCTCATCACCATTCCACCCTCCTCTCGCCTCCCTCCAGCTCTCCTCACCCACTTCTTTTGTATCCTAACCTTAGCTACCACTACATAATTATCAGACAGACCCCCTCCAATACCCCCTATACACCCTAGCATCCATCACAGATTTCTTCATTCGTTCATCCACACATACATAATCAATCAATGACTTTTGTTCCACCACTGTCTTATCCTTCATCGTCAACATCCGTTTCCACGTGTACCTGTGGATCATTCTGTGTCGGAAGAAGGTGTTGGCTATCCACAGCCTCCTCCCCACTCATACATCCACAAGTGCACTACCATTCCCATTCACCTCTGATGGTACCCCCCACCCTCCCACCACTCCCTCAACATTCCTATCACCCACCTTACCATTCATATCCCCAATCAGAAATATTCTTTCGTTCTTGTCAAACTTCTCCAAGCACGCCTCCACATTCATCCAGAACTCCTCTTTCTTTCTTAGTTAATCCTCTGTATATAATAATGTTTTTTATAGGCAGATAAGACAAAATATTCGCTTTCATGCTATGCAATAATCTGTAATGGTGGTCAAATACAAATTGGCTCTCCATGGCATTTGTACCAGTTTCATATGTTAGCAACTGTACATTAAAAAAAAACTCTCTTTCACACCCAAGGAATTGACCACTCGAGAGTTTTGGGCTATAAATAAGTTAGGTCTGTGACTGTGGACATCGATATTTCACAGAATTACCCAGCAAAATTTGCTTTTAGTGCTAACATAGATACTGTATATATAATCAAGTTCAGCTAACTTTCTATCTTTCACAATTTTGCATAAGGTTGAATTTTTGCACAATATTGATCCAAGTTCCTTATAGCCCAAAACTCACAAGTGGTCAATTCTGATACCCCAGTGCTTCCGGACTATAGAGTCCGTTTTTCCAGGTAATGAAGAATTGTCATATCCTCATTTTCATTATTCTGCCATTTTGAAGATTTTGTAACAAAATATTTTAATAATGAAAACTTAGGTGTAAGCATACATACATACATAACATTTTAAGATTGAGTACTCTACACATACGTGCAGTTTCAGTTTCTTGCCCTAATGGCGGCGTTCCAGGCAACCCTGTTAAGGGCTGCTTCACTTGTCAAGCTTTTGGATTTGAGATCGGGACGTATAGTCCGATCCCAGGTCTTCCTCTGTGCACCCTTTGGTGCAGCTCCCTCCACAATCACAGACCTGCATTTTTTCACCCAATTTTGTTCATCCATTCTCTCCACATGTCCATACCATCCCAGTTCATCCATTCTCTCCACATGTCCATACCATCCCAGTCTACTTGTACGCATCACCTCGCTAATACTCTTTTATTAGTTTCTTATCTTTCCTTTAATTATTAAGATATCAGATGCTAAGGGATAAATATGTCTGCCAAGTGAATGCAAACAGACTATAGACATCTGGTCCGGGTTTTACCTCACTCTTTCGGAACCATGGTACTGTACAGTATTTCAGTATGAAACCCTTCACTCTTTCAGACTTTTACCTCTGTCTTTTGGACATTTCTATTTGTTTTTCTAAGTGGTTGAGGGAGACAAAAGGCATAAGTGCCTGTGATGAGTGCCTCCCCCAGAGTTGAAAGAGTGACAGGGCCAGAATCAAGGAATGTTCAAGCCAAAATGCCTGAACACACAGAGTGTGAAGCAATTTAAGTCACAGGATGAAGGGAAACTGGATTCTTAACCCGGCAAGCGCGATAGGCCTCACGGAAGGCTTCCTATAGGGAACGCGATAGGCCTCACGGAAGCAGGACCATAAAAAAAGCCTTCCAAAAAAAAAAAGGGCCTATCAAAACAAAGGATTTTGTCTCTAGGTGAGATAATTCCCCTCTAGTACTCATCCATGTGTTTCTCACCCCTCCCCTCCTTCCCCACCTTATTCCCCCCTCCCCCCCCTCCTCAATTATCACCTATTTATCCACTTATTATCATCATTTATCGGTTATTTTTCTCTCCCGCGATAATGTAGCACAAGTGGGTTGCATAAAAGATCGTTATGCAACACCCAGACACCGGCACACACCGCCCCGCTCGTCTCAGTTGACTCCCAGACAGCGAGAGGGGAGGGCTGCCTGTGTCTCTCTCTCGCCTGAGATTATGACCGGGTGGCCAATATCTTCGTTTTTCACCACCCAAATGCTTTTCCCACTTATTTTAGCACTCTTGAAGGTTCATATATACATCATATATGTAAAATAAAAGCATACCGAAAACAAATAATGGTTTATATTGTAAATATAACGAATTCTGTCAGAATCCAGGGCTAGAAATGCACAAATAACTACCCTAGCACCTAGGTCTATATCGCGCTTGTCAGGTTAATAGAGAGTTCCAGAGTTCAGCTGTTGAATAGAAGAAAGATTGAGAACATCGTTTCACTTTTGGATTGGAGTTGCACAGAGTAGGGGTGGGATTGTGTTGCAAGATGGGTGCTACGTACTCTATGTAGAGGAGGTGGTATACACTGAGAGAGCTCTGAGGAACACTGATTATTGTAATAACGGTAGAATAGCGAGAGAGATGCAACATTGCAGCGAAGAGAGAGAGTTTGCAAAGAGGCAGTGAGTGGACGAGATTTAATGATACGAAAGGCTTTCTTTTCTACTTTGTCAAGAAGTTTAGTGTGCGAGGATCCTCCCCACACATGTGAACAATACTCAATACATGGACGCACTATGCCCCTGTACAGAGCAAGAAACGGTGCAGGGGTAAAGAACCCCTGGAGGCAGTTAAGCACACCAGAAGCTGTTTTAGTAAGGGTGCTAATATGGTCTTTCCAAGTGAGATCAGAAGAAAAAGAGACACCTAGAATACTGAGAAGATAAAGGGTTGATTTGTGTATTGTTGAAGTATAAGGGATAGTCCTGTGGGAGTTCTTGATGGGTAGATAAATGGAGAAATTGGGTTTTGGAAACATTGAAAGCAACAACATTTTCTCTGCCTGGAAATGGTTGATTAAGGTCAGAAGATAGTGTGTTATGGCATCATCACATGATTTTTTGAGTAATTGCTTGCTGGGGGGTTCTGAAGAACTAGTTGACTAATGTAAGGTAGAGTCATCAGCATCTGAATAGATAGGACTGGAGGTACAGTTGAGAAGATCATTAATGAATATTGGAAAGACAATTGGAGATACGACAGAACCCTGATGAACACCGGAGTTGAAAGGTGAGGTTTAGCAACATGTATTACACAAAATTTTCATAACCGCTGTGTTGTTAAGAAGGGTAAAAGGCAATATACTGTCAGCTAATACAAAACAAACTACAGTCCAGAAATCCTGGGTTTCAGGATTCCTGGGGACCAAATTAAAAGGATTGACTATACCAGTACTGTAGTTGAGTCTACTTAATCCATAACCCCATTTGTTAAAAATAAAATTATATTATAATTGTCTTCAGTCTCTGCCAACTCAAAACAAGCTATTTCCCCACAGAGATCGTTTAAGAGAGAACTTTTTGAGACGGCGGCGTCAAAGCTGGAGCGAGCAGTGATAAAATGTGCCTCAGAGATCGAGAAGTTCCGCAGCATCGGTCAGAAAGCCTTCAGAGCGCGGCAGGCCAACCAGAAGAAGGATGAAGATTACAGTGATGCACCCGATCACTTTATGGGTGAGACTACCATATATTTTAGTCTTGTTAGTATATTTTTCCCATCATATGATTGACTTGGTCTTTACTGCCATTATTTCAGTTTATTTTATCATTTATATGTTTATCCTTTTATATTAACCCATGGAGCCCGGATGGCTTTATTTGAGGTTATGGCTCCAATTCAAGCTTTAAACCCCGCGCTAGAAATCTGTGCATATCAGGCGGGCGATATCCAACAACCTAAACAAACCTTGCTCCCTGTGTTAGGTTGACTGCTACGGTCAAGCAAGCACAGCCACTGACAGCCGATCAATACATTCCAAGCGTTGGAATCCATGCACACAAGACCTTGCTGGGCGTTGAAATACCCAGAAGGAATTTACAGAAAAGATTGGAAAAAAGGAAAGGAAAATGTATGCAACCCTTCGCCTTAGTAGTACTACATTTTTGGGTTAATTGGATTCATGCAACCCGTCAACCTTAGTAGTACAGTATGTACATTTTTAATAATGTTTTTTTATTTTTTATTATATATATACCTTTTTTGTTTTGTTTTTTCTTATGCTCTCTTCAGCTGAAAAAACAAAATAATAACGGTGATAATTACTGCCTACTCAATACCAATTTCTCTGTGGTATGACTCTAGATTTTTCTTAAATGTATCTATAGAGGACCTGTCTATCACTTTATTTGGGAGTTTGTTCCATTCATCAATTATACTTTGATGGAAGATTTTTTTTTGTTTTTTTAGCTAGATTCGCTCTCCTACCTACTAATTTATAATTGTTTCCTCTTGTAGTTGTGTCTTTGGCTTTTTTTAATAAATTATCTGGGTTAATGTTACTGAATCCTTTTAGGATTTTAAAACACTATCAGCTGACCTCTCATCCTTCGTTTCTTTAGTGAAAACAGATAAAGTTCTTTTAGTCTTTCATCATGATTTATTTCGAACAAAATGCCCCCATGCACCTGTCCCCATTCAGTCGACGCCCCTCCTCCCATCCAGCACTGCTTTCACGCATATACTTCTTAACTCCATCCTTTCACCTCTCGCTCGGTCTACCTCTCCCTCTCTTTCCATCCACCTCACTCTCCTACACTCTCTTAGTGATTCTCTCACTTCCCTTACATTCCACATGGCCAAACTATCTCAAGGTGTTCCTTTTCACACTTTCCAGCACATCTACATCCACACCACACCTCTCTCGTACTACCTCATTCGTATGTTTATCCCTCCATGTAACTCTGCATAATAATAATAATAATAATAATGTGTATGTTTGTTGGCAGACCCCCTGATGCAGACCTTAATGGAGGACCCTGTAAAGCTGCCATCTGGTGTGGTGATGGATCGCCCCACCATCGTCAGACATCTCCTTAACGACCCCACAGACCCCTTCACACGACAGCCACTCTCTGAGGAACAGCTAATGCCAGGTAACTATATTACTATTATTTTCTATTTTGGTGACCTAGGTCTCTGGGTCTTCTCCTGGATGACCTAGATGTGTGTGGATTTTTATTTTGTTTTTGTGTGTTAATTGTTTTATGTTGTGTTATCCCTATTCTGGCTCTGTCTTGAGTCGCGCCCCCCCCCCAAAAAAAAAATAGGAAAAGTGGGGATTGGGCCTGATTATATAGATAGAATTTTAAAAATACAGAATGGTATTATATTAGGAGCAAGCTATTAGTTAGGCTATAATATGAGGGGAGTTTTGAGTGCAACTTATGTAAAGGTAACTTCAGGAGTGGGCCTAAATTAAACTGAAAGGTTTTAGACTCTTTGTTTGGAATGCATGGAGGAGTTCTGCTACCTGTGGGATAGTATTAGTGCAGGTGTAGGTTCCGTTACCAGCTCCATCGCTAGGATTACCAGTGGCTGGAACAAATTAAAGATATTTTACTTCAAGGCTGCGTAACTTCGCACCAAAAGCTATATAGGTCAACGACACAAGTGCTTGGCATCGCACATATTAGCGTACATCTTTTAACATTACAGGGTCTCAAACCATGACAGTTACATAAAATTGCATTGTTTGACCATTTTATCACTTACAATTACATTTAAAGAACTGTAAAGCATACTTTTAATATTGCATATTAAACGATAATTACTATAAAGAGGGTATAGTAAGATCACGCTTGTCGAATGCAATAGGGAAAACAAAAATTAAATTAATTAATAAATAAATGAACAAGTAAAATTCAAATGTTCGACAAGTGAAGTTATCTTCTTATGGGGAAAATTACAATAGGGACTGGCGAGTCGGCAAGTAACCCATACCTAATCTGACGACGACCACTTTTGATACCCCAAAATCAGACAAATAGAATTTCACATAAATAATCATACCGGTAATAATAATAATAATAATATACAGTATTTTTTATCGTAGTTAAATACAGTAGAAGCTTAAGTGGTAGAATGTGGGTTCCAAGACAGTGAGGGAGCAACTGTGACTCGATAATGAGTACCATACGTGCGTGCCTATGTGTGTGTGTCTGGAGAGGGGAGTGTATAGAGAATTATGTAATATCCACACGATCGACAATTTGCGGTGCGTATGTGTGTATGTATGTGTGAACTCACTCCCCTTGCCACCTTCCTCCCTGGAGACACATACATACGCATGCGCCCGCTCTAATTATCGATCCCGTGGATATCTTTACTCTCCATACCACCCTGGTCCCCTTCAGCGGCCTTGGCCAACATTCTCCTAGATAGACAACCTTGACAACAACACATTGGCACATATGGAACAGGTACACCAAGTGGGCGCAAGGTGGGAGAGTGGTCGGTAAAAGTGGCGCATCACTTAGTGTGCGGCGTTTGACGTTAGTGATATTTGTTTGAGATTTGTGAACGGGGCGAGCTTGAAGGTGGGTTCGAGTTGAGATCGTTCGAGTTTGGCGAGCCTACTGTACAGTACTCAGTTTAAGGATTGGTTTTGAATAGTATCTCATTTGACAGCCTGTAACTTGACTTTTGTGTTTGCAGATGAGGCACTGAAGAAGGAGATCACAGACTGGATAGCAGCCAAGAACAACACAAACAGTACGTCTTGAGGGCGGGACCTGGGTAGCTCCGCCCTGTGTCTCTGTGCCCGCCGAGTCCCCCCCAACACACCCGCCAGGTGACCCGCTCCTTGTCCTAGCTGTCTCGTGCACCACCACCAACATTCTCCTGTAGGAGCCACCAACTCTTTTTTCAAGTCCGTATATTTTCTACAGAGCAAATTCTGGTACCAAGTGTAGTATTATTTTTAGTGGTTTATTTATTACACATTGAATTACCACAACACCTTGACATGATCTCCTGTGAATAAGTTCTAAGTGTTCGTAATCTTCTGGAAATAAGAAAATACCTGTCAAATAACTCACTTTTGTTACTACTAAACGAAAAAAATGGGAAATTTATCCAAGTTTATCAAACCCTTCAATACAATGGTGTCATTTTCATTTTACGCTGGTTAGTATTAGAAGATATTATTGGCTTTTCAAAGTCTACTAATCAAAGGAGTTAAAAACTATATACTGTATATTAATTCTTTGATTCCCACAATTTTTTTTACTATGAATAACATCCTCTAATGCTAGCCAGAATACAGTACATTGTTGGAAATTGTCATCATACAGAAAGGGTTAATCATTACTTGGAGAAACAAGACCTCCATAATTTCTCCATTTATCTTGTGGTGACTGTCTAAACTACTCCATCTCTATATTGTACTGGGCGATGGGAAACCGAACGTCTCAGCTCCTCAAGACTTGCCTAAGAATCCGCTACGCTCAGAAACGGTAAAATAAACTGTGAGAGAAACACCATTTGATGATGACCGTATTTATTATGGTAACATCTTGCTTTAAGGCTTCAAGTCAAACTGCTCTGCCTGACAAAAGCTGTAAAGCAAAATATTCTTCTAAAAGCTCATCACCATGTGTGGTTTCTCTTACATTCTCATTTCTACTTAGCCTGATAATAAGCTGTAAGTGAAAAGTGAATCATGCCATCATTGTGGCAGAAGTTCTACATCCCGTCGAGGGATGAAACTAATGGTGTTGCCATTGTAAATCTCCTTTCATACGGTCATAAACGTTAAAGTATTGGGTGCTCTTAACCCCTAGTGTACCAGCAACGTCTTTTTAGTTTTATTCTAGCTATATGTATACAATTTTGTGCACTTTAAGAAGGATCTGTGCTAGTAATAAGGGTTAAGTGAGAGATTTCGAAGCCTGTTGATTGCTGGGGACCCTTATTAAACTGAACAAAATCGTCTAATAGCAGCCAGAGTAAAGTTAAAAGGACGGCACCGGTACTGAATGGGTTAAATAACAGTTGCTCACTCACCCTGCTACTCTCTGATGTGGTAAAATATGACTTAGGTTAAAACAAATATTTAAATAACTAAGGAAAACAAATTATTTTAAATTCTGAAGTTTAATGATAAGAAGCTATGAAATATTGAGTGATAGTCAGCTGAAGTAAATATTACAGAACTGATTCCAAATTATTGTTATTAGCAGGTACCACAAAAAAAAAAAAAAAAAAAAAAAAAAAATCAGCTTTGCTAGTATTTTGCCCATTCCATTTTGGCAGATTTAACCCTTAAAAAGCGGCTCACCACATAAGTCGAGTTGAAAAAACTGGCAAGAAACGGGTGAAAAAAGGGTGGAAATCGAGTGAAAATGGGTGGGATAGTAATGATCCATACGTCCGACATCTGTGGCCTCCCGGCCCACACTAACTCCAGTTCCCCCACCGCGCGGGAGGATGACAGTGTAACCAATAGTTCGCTAAAAGTGAGCAAGGTAGCAAAATCAGCTAAACTTCCATCTTCGAGGTAACACTGTCAGTGCTCCACGAGTGCTACGTAGCTGTATGTGGCGTCATTGTGTAGCGATTTCCACCTAGTTTTCGGCGCAATACAGTTCCTTTCATACTGATGGTTGATATATCAGTCAGAACGGCCTGAAAAGGCCCAAAACGGCCACAAAGGGCCCGCTAGACAAGGGTTAAAACAAATGTATTAAACTTCCCAAATTACGTATAGTAAAAGATAGACTGGATAGAACCTGGGCGAGTCGGAGTGTGTGTTTGGAGTGACGTGAGAGGTTGGGGAGTGAGACTGAGAGAATGAAAGAGAGATACCTTATGATTACCTTAGACAGCTTAGCCCTTACTATACCGGCGATGTCTTTTTCTTATTTTATTCTAGCTACATTTAGTCGATTATGAGCCGTTTAAATAGGATCTGTGGTAGTGAAAAGGGTTAAGTGAGATAGTATGAAGCCTTTTTATTGCTGGAGACCTTTTTTGAACTGAATAAAATTGTCTGTAGCCAGAATTAAGTTAAAAGGATGTTACCGGTACTGAATGGGTTAATGCGGATAACATTTTGGAGACTCACATTGATATACTGTATATCTCCAATACTTTGATTATGGGTCATTGGTACTGATATATAGCCATTCTTAACTAATCCTTCGGGTCAGCCCCATAAGAGTTCTAGTATGGAGCTCGCATGATCTGATTATGGGGGGAGAATTGAATTGAATTTGAACTGCTGTGTGTCTGTATCATTATTCCCAAGTTTTCAAAATTAACAACACATAGTTGTTGTTCCCTAAGCTGCCTGGCCGAACAGCCCCGAGTCCCTGAGGAAGGCCATGGCCATGATCGGGCTTTCCCACAGAGCTCTCATTGAGTGTAGATTGTGTTGTTGGCATAAGTGGTTGTGTGAAATGCAGTCTTCTATGATGTGTTTAATGGTATGGGGTGCTGTGTTACATCCCGGGCAGGTGTCGACAACGGAGTCATCCAGTCTCTTCTGATAGCTCAGGAGAGCTGGATGGTGTCCGCATCTCAGCCCCTGCCATCCCCTGCCCCCTCCCTGGGGGCACGGGTCCTTGGAGCGGCTTCGGTCGCGCCGGGAATTTCCACAACACATGGTACAAACATGTGGTAATATCGGAGTAATCAAGATAGAAGCCGGGCAATATACTGTCTGCTGAAAACCTACTGGCCATAATCTTTGTTACCTGTAGTGTCTCTAGGATGCTCTAAGAGGCTTGACAAAATTTACTCTAAACAATGCTTGGTATGAAAAGGGTATTATGATGTAAAACTTGCAAAATAAACAAACCAAAACAGGGACGACACAATATAACCACAACATAACTAATCAAAATCACTATGTGGAAATAACGATTTAGCAAAATATAATTTTGAAATAAAAGAACACAAAACCAACACATAGAATGTACATCACTATACAGTATGAGTAAATGAATATGTATCCCAAGCCAATTAGTTGCACATACTGTATATAACATACTCTCGTCATATTCTAGAAATTAGTCAATTTGGGAAGTTCAGGACGTTCTGGTAAATTCTAGGAAATTCTGTATGAATAAAGAAACTACAATTAATGTAAAAAATGTTCTATTAAAATAAATTAACTCTTACACTCAGGGCCTTTAAAACACGCGCCAGTCTCCCCACCTGAGCATATTTAGCAAAAATACGCCTTTTTTATACCTTCTGTATCTGTAAATATTACACGTAGAATAATCAATCAAATATCAAGATCACGTATCTTCATTCAGCTTGAGAACGGTGAAAGCTGCATATTTGTGGGTAGTCTGGTTAACGTGTATGCAACGCAAAAGCAATGGCAACTTTTCCAGTCTGAGTTACTGCTCGAGTGTGTGTGTGTGTGTATGTCAATGTCGTGGCCGGGGGTGAAGCGAAACACTGACAGTCGCTCACTAACAAAGGCAAACGGTGTACTAATGTGTGTCGCCGCTCTGTCGCATGATAGGGGGGTGGGTGGGGCAGATGTTTAGGGGTGCTTGTGGGTGGGGTAGATGGTGGAGGGAGGAATAGGGAGAGTCTTGGGGGGTTGAGAGAGTGGCTGGGGATGGAGCCTAGTTCATCACTAGGCTGAAAGGGCTCGCAAGAAATTTGATTGCATTACACGAAACCTGCTGATGCTATATGGCCTCACCCGGGATTGTGGCTTGGTATATGTATAACACCATATGGTGACAGCTCGGTTTTGTGGGTTAATATATATCTTTGAATCTCAAACTTCATATAATTTATAGTCTTTGCAATTTGTTCTGAATAATCAAATAGGCAAATTTACTAGAAAATAAAAAAATTTGCTGCTATTAGAATTTGAACTTGTTTTTTGTGTGTTCATAATTATTATTTAATATATGCTAATGCTCAAACATTCATTTGCATGTTGTAAATTGTATAACAACTTAACTGAAATGCATGCCAATTCCAGCAAACATAATATACCTAAACAGAATCACAATATGTTAAAAATTACAATTAATTTATCACAAACAAATAAAAGGAGTTCAAAGAACACAGGCCACCTGGCCAGTGCGAAGCTCTGTGGAGGACACCTTTACTATCCTAATCATAAAAATGGTCTCCACCGAAAGTCAAACGCATGGATCGAAGAGAGACATTATGCATTGAGGAACAGTGACTATTAAAACAAAGATAGGACTACATTCAAAGCAAAGTTATATATAAGAAAAATACAATGACAATTCTACAGCTATTCAGAAGTAGACAAACTATTGTAACAATAGAAGAAAAATAAAAAATATACAATTGAAGATATACATAGAATAAAGTGACAACCAAGTAAATATCTTATGTGGTCATCTGGCATAATGGAAAGCATGACACGCTTGTACGCTCCCCCCGTAACACACCACCCTTAAGCGTAATACAGTCAAGTTAAGATGAAAATGGCCTGTTGTCTCAGAATGTTAAGCATTATTTCAGATTATTTGGAACTATCAAGTATATGGTAGAGCCTTGTCCTTATCCATAGGTCCAAATATATTAATAAAACTCGACAACTTAAATTAAATGCATGCTATACACAAATGTAAGAATTGTCTTTTCATTGGTGTAATTTTAGGGAGGACTGAGATTAATTTTAAATATATTATTTTTCGGTAGCATGCCAAGGAACCTTGTTTTTTTCTTTAATTCAATTTTTATTTGAATGTTTTACTTTTATTAGAAAGCTTAAATCTCAATATTAGTAGTATTTGAAGTAGATAACTTAGTTTTATAAAAAGTACTTCTAGTTCTTTCCACTTTAACTTGTTCTGGCTGACCTTTGCCATGAATTATCTATTGTAGTACATTTTTATATAGTAAGTTCGATTTCTCAGAATTTCATATGAATTATTTGTATGTTTTTAATTTGTTATTTATAGTTTTTGCACCATATTGAGATTAATTATACTTATAATTGAATTTTGTAGTTACATTTTTATTTGAGAGGTGAATAAGAATCTACAGAGAAAAGCATCAGAATTTTAGTGAAGATGTTTGATTTAGGTAAGAGCATAATCAAGGTTGCCTTAAATCACATTCAGGTGTCTTCTCTGTACACTGTATTTAGATATGTTCATGGGGTTATAATAATTGTTGAATAACTAGAATTACAAGAAAATTATCAATGGTGTAACTCTTTGACTCGGATGATGGTTATTTGAGGTTGTTTCCGTCTCATCTACTGAGGACGCAGAGGAGCAAGCTGCCCCACAGGCATATGTACTTCTATTGGCTAAATGCTACTGCCTGGAGGTAGCTAAGGAATAATATGTTATTATATTAAGAGGATTTAAGATTGTGTAGTTTCTTAACCCTTTTGTATGGTGACAATACAATCAATGGTGGGAATGTCAATATTACTAAGGCTTCTTTCACAAGAGTGATTCTTTTTGTGCATTAAATTTATGTGCAAGGTAGAAAACAAATTAGTGGAATTGGACTGTACATATGACCGTGATATGGGCATGTCTCATTTGCCTCCCCCATGCAGTGCAACACCGCATCATGCCCAGCGCATTAGAATTATATGTGGCATTGTGGTACATTATTTCTAGCAAGTGTATTACACCTCTTGCCCACTAATTGCCGTTGGTACCAGAGCATCCTACAAGCATAGCATTACTGGAGACATGAAACGCACGAGAAATATACATATTTAATGTCACTTATGAAGATAGACTGGGCATTTATGTGGCAGCTGGTGTTATTGACAGCTAGATTAATGAATGATGCAAAGTGGACCAGATTGAAGTGATACTAGAACACAGAGATTGAATCAAGATTGAATTCCTGGAACACCTATGAGGGATCTGTGCTTCGGCCTAATGTCTGGGTGTGTGTAGCAAGTGAGTTGTTTCTATTTACGGACCTTTCACCCTTCATTTTAAGATTTTTAAAACAATCGGCATTTGGGATGTGATTTGAATAGATTAATTTTGTTCAGGAAGAATTTGACTGAAGAGAACTGGGCCTCAGGAGAAGTTAACTAAATAAAACTGGGCCTCAGAAGTTGACTTTAATGGTACTGTATATTCAGGAACGAATCTGTTAGGTTAGTTTCTCCTTGAAGCCAAGTTTATGTTTATCTGAGTTCTAGCGGCTGTCTTTCTATTTGGATGGAAGAGGGTAACAGGGTGAAAATGGTCATGAACATATACAGTACAGTCACAATCAATAGTTAATCAACAACCTTACTCCTAAACTGTGTAAATTTAAGTTACTATCAATAATGTTCGACAGACTTCATGTGTTTCTAATATCCCGTAAAGTATATAATTGTTTCACGTTGCAGAAATTTTGAGATACTATTTCGGTCGGTATATTTCACACACGAGCCGTGACATTGTCAGTAAAGCGTCAGCTGCTGATGAAAGGGTCGGGAGGTCAAACCCGTTCTGTCAAAATGTTATTTGTAGATGTCAAGCCCGGGCAACTTGACCTAGCAATTCGTGACAAACGCCTTATGTTCATGGCCACTCCTTCACGGGAATTAGGGCGTTCAGCAAAGAAAACAAAAATGACACAAATTATCATAAATTTTTTTGTGGAACTATTGATTTTGGTTTCACATGAAGGTAGATTGGTAAGGGGTAAACCTATAATGACATGCAAGGAGGGTGTCAGACTGGATAGTTACCCGCCCTGAAAATGACTAAATAAAGCTCGCTTCTCACCTTAGCGACTTATATTTTGTTCAGACAAGTGTGTAGACAAGAACGTCACTCCGTTACCCTTCCGAGACCACCCTATGAGTTAAAACTTCACATGCTTGAGGAAGACCAAATACAGTACAGTATTGCCCATACTCGTTCTTAACGTGCCGAGACCAGTTAGGCTACTTTCATTAATATAGATGGCAAGTGCTTCATGTTTGTGTCACTGTTTGCCCCAAATTAGGGTAATTTGCACAAAATAAACAGGTATAAATTGGAAGAGTATTGTAGTTAAGTAAAAGATTGAAAAACAATGAAAGAACCCAAATTTAATTAGTAAGCATTTATCAAAAGATGCTATGAATTTTGAGCATGAATGTGTAGAACTAAGAATTAAATTTATACCATATAAAATATCAGTAGTTCTGACAAAATGCACAGCTATCTAATTACATAGAACGTACATACAACTCTGGCTTCAGCAACATTGATAATATCAAGCTATGTAAAAACTGTCGGCTTCTTTTTACCGTGATCTGGGCTATAATTGCCACTGCGGGGCAATACTACATAACTAGCCCAACAGCGTGACCTCGGCGGAGACGGCTGGAAGGCGAATGTTTATCTATAGTTTACATTCTAGATATGGACTATATGTATATCCTGTAGGTATCTACATAAGATATAAGATTTGTTCTATTTGTGACAATAAAAGGTAATGTATTATTTCATCAGCACCATAATTACAGTATCAATGAATTTGTCTTTTGGCAAAAGATAAATCCAAGTCGACTTTTGCGGAGATAGCTCGGAGGCCTGAAGCGAGCTTGGCAGAACCCCAAGAAGCCTCGGTTCGCACCTAGCAGAGTGGGAAAGGAGTAAGTTCGTCAATTATGTGAGATTGGTTTGAACGTAGTTACAGATGGAAAGGTGGGAACCACGCTTAGCAGAGTATTGACTACTTGGCAACTTTCAGGTCCTTGGTTTTGATCTTTATATATATATCGGTCTCCATTTTGAGAGCTATCGTACCCTAACCGTATTATAATTTTTACCGTTATAGCTTACATTTTCTTTTCTTTCTTTTTTGTGTAATTTTTTTTTTATATTTATCAGTTTAAAATCATTTTAGTCGTTTTTGTGTTTGGGTGCTATAAAAGACATTATGTTATCACATTTATTTTGTTTTTCAATAATTCTTTTGTATTTGAAACTATGAATTATCAACAATTGTGACTGTATATTGTCAAAAATAACTACAGCATTTGGCAGTAAATTAAGGTTTGTATTATCCAACAGCAAGGAAATTACAGGAATGTAAACCATCAATTTATTGTGTTTTGGACATGAAAAAATTGAAATAATGTTTGGAAATGTTGATATAGGTTTTATTCTAATATAACCTATCATATACAATTACTGGTTGTCTTAATACTAAGCAAAAGAACTAAAATTATATAATTATATAATTTTTTTTCAGGTGAATAAAATTATCTGGCAGTAACCAGAATAGAATAGGTAAGTGGGCCATTCATGGTAATGAGAGATTATCCATGAAACCGTTGAATTGGTAATAAATATATTGTTTATTGTGCTTTCAGGGTGTTGCAGGAATCTTATCTCAGCATGTTGAAATATTGTCGTAAAATGATGGTATTCTAGAGAGATTTTTTTTCTTCTATAATTCACACATTAAAGGAAAGGGATTTGTGTTCCTTTTCCAAATTCACATATTAAAAGGATTACCCCCACTAGAAAATATATTACAGTAGAGTTGTGCGCACCAGTCCCCCCCCCCCCCTGCCCCTTCCCCCGCCCCCTCCCCCGCCCCCTCCCATCATATTATACAGTAGGCCATTATTCCTAGACCAACCCCGTCTTAGTCGTTGGTAAGTACTGTAATAATTAGAGGTGGACCGGATATTGATTTCTTGATATTTGCGGATGTAGATGCGGATATTTATTTTCAGTATTTGCGGATGCGGATAGTCCTATTTACTTCTTAACCCTCTGAGGATCCATGAAAAGGACCATGATGCACTTCTGTTTTTTGTTCCCTGACTATTATTAGACGATTTTTTTCAGATTAGGAAGGGTATATGGAAGTCAGAGGGTTGATTGGGATAGTCTTTAGTTCTTTACCCTTTTAATACCCACATATCCTTCCTAAGCAGCATAAAATCGTCTAATGATAGCAAAAATAAACTGCTAAAACGTGTCAGAGCTTCAAGGGGTTAATAGTTAATTAGTTATTCTGTAAAAGTGTAAATATAATAAGTTTTGATGACTTATTAGTTACGAAAATATCCGCACTATATCCGCATTATTGGATGCGGATGCGGATGTACAAAATGATATCCGCGGATGCGGATGCGGATGCAGATGCGGATATCCGGTCCACCTCTAGTAGTAATTACCAACGACAATGATTGATTTGCCAGTCAGTGTGATACGGTAATTCAGGGTGTCAAGCGAAAGCCGAATCCATTGTTTTTAGTCTGTGTTATTGTATATGTGTAGCTAAATTTATGGTTTATAGTTCAAATTATTTATTTGGAAGTGAAATAATGGCCAAAACAATATTATTTCATGTTAGTTTCCCTGTATGCCTTCTCATATTCATTCAAGTCTCAAACACAATTGCTCCGGTTTGACATCCTGCGGTAATTATTGTATTTGCAATGAGAATACAGTAATAATGTAAATACTTATCATTGCAATTACAATATTTAGCCCATGTATAGTAATTAGCACCGACAATGATGGGGTTTGTCTAGGGATATGAGCCTTAGTCCGAACACAGCTACATGCAAGGTGTTGTGGGTACTGAGGGTAATCACTGTCCTCACCTTTATAAAGCCCCTATTACACCACCAAATGTTAAGCTCTTGTCACTCCTGCAAGTTTAATGGTAAATTGCATCGAATCCGCTTTATCAAGAGTTAAAATTTGTTTATTTTGCTTATCATGTGATGACCTTTGATTCTTTTGAGGCGGAATATGTTTCTGGTAGCCCATTTAATTGTAGTCAAATTAAAATGAGACTAATGGTTGCATTCTCTTGCAATTATTTCCCTTCACAGCTCCTAATGCTGAACGAATACCATGGGAATGAGTGTTGTTTATAGAGTACTCTACATGGAGTAGCATTACTATTTCTCAAAGTAACGTAATATTTCAAGTTATCTCGTTCATTAACTGGGGTGTGAAGGGAATTAAAATATATAACTTGAAAACAAACTCAAAACGTATTGTTCAAATTAGTATAACAAACTCATTAAAATTAGAAACTATCGAAACCACAACACACTAAAAAAAAATCTATACGTGGAAAAATGCATTTAATTTTATCGGAAATTAAAAAGAATTGTTTGAATACAAGAGTAAGAATCGCTAATTTCTAAAGATTCTCTGATACCCCATAGCGGACACTAGATTCTGATAAATTTGTCGCTAAAGCCAACGTCGCACGAGAGTATTTTGCGGTAGATATATCGGTCACAATATAGGAGTTAATAACATACTGTTTCTCAATTATTTCCGCCTCCAATATGACTGTATTCTGCGTCTGTTATTTCTTAAGCCTTTCAGCACGATGATATAATTTTCATCTTATTCAGGTTACCATTAAACAAATTTCTAGCACTCCAAATAGTAAATAATACCTCAACCAATCTCCTAGATGACAGATCCGTCTTAAACTGTTCAAGGTTATACAAAACAAAAAGTAAAAAGGGCATTATCGTTCTGGAGGTGTTAATCTTGCATTATTACTTATACTTAATATAAGAAGAAATTACAAAATTTTTGGAGAGACCAGGCTCTGATACAATTTGCTTATACGATTGCTGTGTGTCGCCAGCATAAAAATTACTGAGGGATGTGTGGTATTTCCTCTTGTTATTATCTGGTTCTAGGTAATGTATTATGAGTTGCTGTACATGATTCTAAATTACATCATCAGGTAACAGATTTTTCAAGTTTGCATTTAACTCAAATACAGCTATTTCGGGGGAAATTCGCCGGTAAACTTATGCTCATGTGACACTGACTTAACCTCTTCAATACAATGACTGTCTTTCTTTATTATGGCTATCATTAGACAATTTTATACATTTAAGGAAGAACCTCGAGGAATCAAAGGGATAAAAGCCATCTCAATCAATTCCTGGACTACCACAGATCCTCCCTAAACTGAATAAAATCCCCCAGTGATAGCCTGAATACAGTGAAGAAAGACGTCATCGTTAGCTCACCTTGTGAACCAACGGGCGGACTCGGTTACATGGATTATACCTAGGTGTACAATTTGCTTGCCTTCCATTGATGTTCATGTGTTCAGTTTCAGACGTTGCTTAGAATGAATGACACTTGTACAGCCAAATGTAAAAGTTTGTCTATAATGATGATGAGAAAGTTGCTGAACCTCGAAGACAAAAACACATTACCACCATCGTCAGTTTGTCTATTTTATAATTTCGCATGTGACTGCTCCTTCTTAAGGTAAATATAATTTGCTGGTAGTGTAATGGTTAGTGTTTACAAATCTGTGTGTGGTAACCCAGGTTCGAATCCCGGTGGATCACATTATATGCTTTCATTAATTTTGTTGGAGGTGTTTGGTGCTGAAATTAATAGAAATATAGATTAGCAAATTTTAAATAGCCTACAGTAAAAAATAAACATCATCTGTTTGAAACTGACAACATAAATAGGTGTTTATCATTACTGACTACGAGAAGGCCTTCGTAAGATAAATGTAATCGACTGTAATTCCAGAACTAAATTAATAAGTGGTCATGAGTAAATGACCCAACTACTTTCCCTCTCACCAGTAACTTGTCAAGGAATAATATGGTGATTTTGAAAAATAAATGACCAGCCGATTATTATTATTATTATTATTATTATTATTATTATTAGTATTATTAGTAGTAGTAGTAGTAGTAGTAGTTTTTTTTATTATTTTTACCATACTCGAAGTTGCACAATTTCTCATCATTATTATAGATAAATTTTTGTATTCGCCTGTGCCCCTGGATGTTGTGGAAGAATGCCTATTTTTACTCAGATTTGTATTGGCTGAAGACCACTGAGCATTAGGAACTAGGCACTCATGTTCTCTGTTCTATATATATACACAGTACCGTATCTATACTTAGCCCAGTTGCCGATGTGTCGACTTTTATATGCTATGGGTATGTTGAGTTGGGCCTTGATGTGTTTCTAATCAGAGCCACAATATTTGTTTTATTCAACTGCCTCATTTTGACTATAAATTATAATGTACAACTTGCAAAACAAACAAACCAAAGCAAATAGTGGATACATTCTTCCCTTTGGTACAATCCAGTTATGACTTGTCTTAATTATAATTTTAATACAATATATTTTGCTGCAAGATATTATTGTAGATCCTTTTTATGCATAATAAAAATGTTCCTTATTAACATTTATCATTTGTAAAGCATTAAATGGATAGTTGTGTAGGAAATCATTGTAACAATTATTATGCAAAGAATTAGACACAAATGAGGTAGATTATATATATTATAATGTTACATGCTATGATATACCGCATAAAACCCTTTGAAGGTGGGTTTTGTATATCTCTAAATGTATTAAAACAAATAATTATGTTTTGTGTGTTTCCCCTTATACAGTAATGTATGTATTCTTCACAGGTTTTTTATTCCCAAGTTGTAAATATTAATAAAGGAATATTAATTATGCTTAAGAAGGATCTATTTTACTGTCTTGCAATAAAAAGCTTTGAGATAAAGGGGGTCACCTGCTTTTTTGCTCTTTCTCTCCTTTTCTCTCTTGCGCTGGCTTGTATCTATTCGGCCCCATTCAGCCAACTGTTTTAAGACGTTTATCCCTATCCAGGTGTCGATTTCTTCCTGGCGAGCGATAGCGAGCCAGTATTGTATGGAGAAATCTAGCTTTCTGTCAAAAAAAAAATACATACAGTATATGCTGGCTCGCTACCACTCGCCAGGAAAATATTGACACCTGGATGGGGATAAGTCTTAAAACAGTAGGCTGAATGGGGCCGAGTGGATACAAGACAGAGAGAGAAAAAAAGCGAGGTGGGCCCCCTTAAAATTATAACTTCAGAAAAGTATTAATTGTATCATACCAAAGTGATGTGTATACTAGGGGAGAATATTAACCCCACTATAGGGCCTACCTAATTATCCATCGACTATTGGTTTTGCTACTACCCTTTATTGGCAACTATGATACAAGTCTCTTTTAGAAATGGAGGGTTTAACTTATTTTACAAGTGCTCACTAATTTGTATTTTTTTCCCTTGTTGCCTTGTTGGTAGGTTTCGTAAATATTATTTTCTAGTTTTTATATAAAGACTCGGTTCAATGTCTTTCTTTTTTTAAACACCTGTCAGTAGATCTGAGAAGAGGTGACAGTCTGAGGACTCCATGTATGATGTAAATAAACATGAGTGCATTAATGTTTCTCCAGTTTATGTTCACCCTTAACACAGCAGAATTATCAACCATTAGTATAGTGGATGAGAGCCTTGGTTGACAACCTGTCCAGGGAAGTAACCTTATACAAATCCTTACTGATCAGCTAAAGCCCCGTCTACACGATCGAGCAGTGTCCGGCGGGCTGTGCCCCTTCACCGGGCAAAGTCTGTTAAACACGCTTGCGGTGTGTCCACACGGCAGCCGGGCAGTGATTGGCCAGTCAAAGTCTGCCAGTGGTCAGAGTAGGAGCTCTGCAGGGCTGGTTCAGTGGGTCCGGTATGATCACCATGGTCCCCAACAACAATAATCACAGGACAGTTATATAACCTATATATCCAAGCAGATGCCAATAGGAGGGAGTCAATATCGGCAGAAGCTCGACTGGAGGCAACACCTCATGTTTGTTTCAAATGGATGCAGCTACACTTATTTGCAGTATACTAAAAGATTATCCAAGCATAGTTTGTCTCGCATTATTCCTGAAACTTGTCGAGCAATATACGAAGTACTCAATCAAGAGTGCTTGCAGGTGAGATTTATAGTGGGACGATCCAACCTAAGTTTACATATAATTAATTAAATAATGCAATTGCGGATGGTATATTTGAAATCGTCTCGTCGTTGCGATTCCAACGATATATACATATTTTAATTTTGACAAATTTTTAGGCTCAATAGGCCTATTTTAAAGTTTAAAAACTCCATAGACGAGTTATCTATGGATGGATTTTGTTCAATTTTTTACCATAAGTTCACTTTGACACGCTGAATCGAATGGTGCAAACCTAATTTAAATCGGACCATTAGTTTAGGATTTCTATTTTGACTTTGCCTTCCTGGAGGGCCCAGGGGACTGCTTTTTGGACTTTTAAAAGTCCTCTGTAGCCCAAACTCAAGTCCTAGGGAATTCTACTTGGTGCCATTCTATTTCTCTCGACGAGTAGCTTCTATACATGGTCGTAGATTGCCATTTAGACCAGAATCAAAAATATTTTGGTCCAAAATCCCTGCGTTTATTTAAGCCCAGGCAAATTTTTGCACTTGGCAGGCGACTTTCGAATTTCGAGTTTTCATGGGTATATATGGATTCGTCTTGTCATTAGGATTCCAACGGTATATGTTTTTTTTTTCATTTTGACCAATTTTTACGCCCAATAGGCCTATTTTAAAATTTAACACTCAAAGAGCGGGTGGTGGAGTATATTTGACTGTGCCGCCCAGCGGGGGGTTTTACCGTAAACGAGCTTGTTTCCGTGCTCGTTTTCATGCATAAACAAGAGCCAGAGCATAATACAAGTATGTATGCCTGAAAGGGCATTAAATGAGCTTTCCAATGACACCAGAACCATCCTTTTACGATCACTGGTTGTCTTGCAACGATCGTGCAACCGAAGGGCAAAATCTGTAAAATACGGTAATTTCCTTACATTATTACGTGTGAAACGAGTGAGGGAGGGTGGAGTACATCTCAGTAGCTCCACGGCCACCGTGGCGAGCGGTCATGAGGTAACCTACACTCCTCCCACCGCTCCGCTCTCTCTCAGAGCACATTACGTGTTAAAATTGCATGCGACTATAGCCGGGCCCTGCCACATAGTCCTTGGTTCTCTCGCCCGGCGCCGCCAAAGAAGGGTTAAAAACTCCATAGACGAGTTATCTATGGATGGATTTTGTTAAAAATTGTACCATAAGTTCACTTTGACACGCTGAATCGAATGGCGCAAACAGAATTGAAATCGGACTATTAGTTTAGGATTTCGATTTTGACTTGGCCTTCCTGGAGGGCCCATGGGACCGTTTTTTGGACTTTAAAAGTCCTCTGTAGCCCAAACTATAAATCCTAGGGAATTCTACTTGGTGCCATTCGATTTTTCTCGAACTGCTTCTGTACATGCTCGTAGATTGCAATTTCGACCAGCCATTCAGCTGGGGTTGCTCGAAGTCTATGTCGATCTTAAGAAGGTGTTTGACTCAGTGCATCGAGAGTCACTCTGGGAGCTGCTACGATTATGTGCGATCATCGACCTGGTGTCTGGACTCTATACAAGAGCAGAAAGTGCTGTCAAGTGTGGTGGGGGAACATCCTCCTTCTTACCTGTGAGCTCAGGTGTAAGACTGGGGTGTGTTCTAGCACCTACAATTTTCAACACTTGTATGGATTGGTTACTGGGCCGGACAGTTGGGCGGAGTCGCTGTGGAGCTGACATAGGCAATTTCAGAATCACAAATCTTGATTTTGCAGATGACTCAGTGATCCTAGCGGAGACGTTGGATGTTCTCAGATTGGTCCTGGAGGCACTCCATGAGGAGTAGGAACTGCTGGGTCTAAAGGTCTCTTGGGCTTAGTCCAAGCATTTGGCAACTTGTTGGATGATGCCGTTCAATCTGTTCATGCATGTGGTGAAGACTTGGAGATCTTGGATAGGTTTACCTATCTTGGCAGCGTGATACACAAAATTGGTGAGTCGGGCTATGATGTAAATCCTCGCCTCGGCTTAGCATCGGGTGTTATGGATTCATTCAACAAAGGATATGGCATTGTCGATACCTTTTTTTTTTTTTTTTTTTTTTTTTTTTTTTTTTTTTTTTTTTTTTTTTTTTTTTTTTTTTAAAGAGACCATGAACGGAGGAAGGAAAAACACAGATCAAACAAAAAGGTCCATGTGCCTAAAGGCATCCTCCATTCATAAAATGTTTGTAACAACTGGATTTAAACATTTGTAGATTGTAAGTTTGTGGAAAGCAATTCGAGGGAAGTGAATTCCAAAGAGTAGTAGCTCTGGGGATAAATGAATTCTGATAAGCAGAAGTTCTGCATTGTGGAGGAGAAAGTGTAAATTCATGGGCGCTCTCAGCTGCCCTAGTTCTACGGGGAAAGATTTGGAGAGGCGGCACAATTGAAGCAAGTTCCTCGGAACAATTGCTGTGAAAATATCTGTAGAATAATGCAAGGGATGCAACGTTTCTTCGTATGGATAATGTAGGAAGGTCCTGTGTGATTGCAGGGTTATTGATTAATCTAATAGCTTTATTTTGAATTTTGTCCAACTGCCTCAATGCAACCACTCCACTTCCACCCCACAGAGGTGAACAGTAATCCATCTGAGAACGCACATGACTTTTATATATCACGGCCAACTGCTCGTCAGTGAAGAATTCTCGAACTCTGTACAGGAGTCCCAGTTTTTTAGAGGCATTCTTAGCAATGCTTCTAACATAATGTGTCCAGCTCAAGTTAGTAGTTAATGTTACACCGAGAATGTCAATACTAGGGGAAGTGGGAATATTTACATCATTAAAAAATATATGGGAGTCAGTGAGATTCTGTCGGTTAGAAAATTGAATGTACTTGGTTTTCTGTGCATTAAAGGAAACCAGATTCTTTTGTCCCCATCCATTAATTCTAGAAAGGTCCTGGTTCAGAGAAATTGCAGTGTTTATTTTTGAATTTATAAGATCGGGTTGGGTGAAAGAATTGGTAAATGTGAAGGAACTGTGGAGTGTTGAGTCATCTGCGTAGGAATGTATTGGATTATGAGTGGTAGATATGAGATCATTGATATGAATGAGGAACAGAATTGGGGCCAAAACTGATCCCTGGGGAACACCAGCATTTATTGAGTGAAATTGAGAATACAGGCCATCTACCATTACACATATTTTTCTGTTATGAAGATAAGAAGAAATTAGTGGAACTAATGATGCAAGGCCGTAGTGTGACATCTTCGACAATAAGGATTGATGCCAGACTCTATCAAATGCCTTTGATATATCCAGTGCTATTGTATGTGTTTCACCATGTTGGTCTGTAGCTTGGTTGATTTGATGCGTAAGAAGGCAAAGCATGTCTGCAGTTGATCGACATCGTCTAAAACCATATTGCCTATCACTGATTAATTTATTATTCTCAAGATGCTTAATTATGTGATTATTTAATATAATTTCAAAGACTACCAAGAGTGGAAGTTATAGCTATTGGTCTGTAGTTTGATGGATCTGAAGAGGCACCTATGCAGAAGGACGAAGTTGCGGATCTGCATGACACTGGTGCTCCCTGTCTTACTGTATGGCTGTGAGACATGGACACAACAGTGTTTTGAAGAAACGTATCAACTCCTTTGGTACTAAATGTCTCCGCAGGATCATGGATTATCGCTGGTACAATCACGTATCAAACCAGCGACTACTCCGTGAAACACTTGAGACATATTTGTTGCATAATCCGTGAACGCCAACTTCAGCTATATGGGCATGTGGTTTGCCTCCCCGAGGCTGATCCCGCTCACCAGGTGGTCTCTACAGAAGACAACCCTGAGTGGAGGAGGTCTAGGGGAAGACCACGAAACTCATTGCTGAAGGAAGTCAGTAAATCATGTGATGGAATGCCTAATATGGACCAGGCAGATGCCTGGAGGCTTTCCCGGGAGGATCTCTTTGGGTGGCGTCAGCGGGTGAGTGCAGCAATGCGCTGCCAAAACGGAACATTTCCTAAACAAAATGGGTGCATAAATCGCATGAATCACACAAAAAACTTTGGGAAAGAAACATGTTTTGTCTGGAATACTTGCACATGTGCCAGTGTAACCCAGATGTCTGACAGTGAAGGTCAAGAGGGCCCTGAACAATTAGATTCTACTTTTAGTAAGTTTCTCGCCTCATTAAACTATGCACAAGACAAATATATTCCCAAAAGAAAATTTAGATCAATACAGAACCAACCAAAATGGATGAATGAATAACCATCTATTAGATCTTCTAGCTAAAAAGAGAGGACGATATAGAAAAATACGGAAAGGGGAAAATCAGGAAAGTTGAATATACTGTAGATGCGAAATACAAACAAATAAATATAGAATTATATATATATATATATATATATATATATATATATATATATATATATATATATATATATATATATAGTGGGGTTCGAACCCCACTGAGAGATTAGAAACATTTAGTGACTCACGTGTATTTGTGATAATATACTCAATATATATATATATATATGCCACAGCCAGGATTCGAACTACAGTCAATCAGAATGACATCTCACGCTAAAGCGTGGGCCACGGGGTGATAAAAGCTTGCCAATTTTGTTTTTATTTTTTCCAATATATATAGAAGGGAAATCCTACTTGGGGAAGATTTATTCCAAACCAAGACATAAGACCCTATTTTCAGAGTACACTACAAGGGATATTTACAATAAAACCCACGTAACTCGGGACGAATTAATATAATTTAAATGAATACAGCCTTTATGATAATCTATACATTGTTGAATGAGTGTGTTGATGATAAGCCGGTCCTGTAAAGGCTGTAATAGATCAACAACGTCAACAGCCAGGGAAGAGTTGATGACAATGTTTCTTCTGCGCCGCCTTCACGTACTCCGGGAAACTCAGGTCTGACTGGAGGAGGTACCTGTAGGAGGAATGTACAATTAAAATATATATATATATATATATATATATATATATATATATATATATACAGTATATATATTTATTTTTCTATTAATTTTTTAGAACAAATTGGCTATAATGAGCCAGGATGATAATCGGCACCATCTAAGAGGACTGATAATTATTATAATTATTATCTATAACACATTGCTCACATATCGCTTTTGATATGTAAGATATCAGTGAGTATGTGTATTGCTTGTGGTCATGTATTTGAGTGTTTGTTACCCTTCTATTTTTTTTTTTTTTTTTTATGTGAGTGAGGGAGACACAAGACAGAACTGCCTGTAGCGAGTGCCTTCCCCAGAGTTAAAAGAGTGACAGGGCCAAAATTAAGGGACGTTCGAGCCAAAATGCCTGAACACACGGAGTTTGAAACAATTTATGTCATTGGAAGAGGGAAAGACTGATTCTGAGAGAGAGTTCCAGTGCTCAGCTGTTGAATAGAAGAAAGACAGAGTAACGTTTCATTCTTGGGTTGGAGAGTTGCACAGAGTAGGGGTGGGTTTGAGTTGCAAGACGGGTACTACGTACCCTATGTATCGGAGGTGGTATACACTGGGAGAGCTCTGAGGAACACTAATCATTGAAGTAGCGATAGAATAGCGAGAGAGATGCGATAGAATAGCGAGAGAGATGCAACATTGCGGCGAAGAGAGAGAGATTGCAGAGAGTTGGTGAGTGGACGGGAGTTAATGATACGAAAGGCCTTCCTTTCTACACTGACAGGCCCTTCTAAAGTTGATTAAAATCCTCAGGAGTTAGCTAGAATAAAAACAATAATAGCGTCTTAAGGGGGGTGACCTGTTTTATTTCTTATTTCTCTCCTTTTCTCTCTTTCTCTGGCTTTTATCCATTCGGCCCCATTCAGCCAACTATTTTAAGATGTTTATCCCCACCTAGGTGTCGATTTCTTCCTGGCGAGCGATAGCGAGCCAGCATTATATGAAGAAATCCGGCTTCGCTGGAGAAATTTTTCTATCGAAAAATTTACATATTTAGCTTGCTGTCAAAAAACATTTAAAAAGTATGCTGTCTCGCTGCCGCTCACCAGTAAAAAATTGACACCTGGATGGGGATAAACGTCTTAAAACAGTAGGTTGAATGGGGCCAAATGGATTTAAGCCAGAGAAAGAGAGAAAGGGAGAGAACAAAAAGCAATAATATAAATTATATTTTCTATAAATTATATTTAAATTAAATTATATAAATTATAAATTATATTAAATTATATTTAATAATAAATTATAGGGAGGAAATAGGGGGAGTAAATGAACAAGGGGAGGAGAGGGAATGGAACTTGGAAATGAGAGAGAGAAGGCTACCAGAACAGGATAAGATGGAAATGGAAAGGGAGCTCACAATAGAAGAAGTAAGGAGAGGGATCAAAGCACTAAAAAAGGGAAAGGCGACCGGCCCGGATGGGATACCTAATGAAATGTACATAGAGGGGGGGGAAGAAATGGCAAGAAGACTGAAGAAAATGTTTAATGAGGTAATGGGAAATGAGAGAGTACCAGAAAGATGGAATGAAGCGAGAGTAACACTATTGCACAAGGGAGGGTACAAGAGTAAGAAGGAAATGAAAAGCTACAGGCCAGTGACAGTGACAAACACAATAGGGAAACTCTTCTGCGGGATATTGAAGGAAAGGATGAATAGAGCCATAGAGGGAAACGGGCTAATAAGTGATGAGCAGAATGGGTTCAGAAGAGATAGGAGGGGGACAGATAATATCTATATACTGAGCGAAGTGATGGGGAAAATGAAAAGAGAGAAAAAAATGGGTTACTGTGCATTCCTGGATATAGAAAAAGCCTATGATAGAGTAAACAGGGAACTGCTATGGAAAATAATGGCAAGGAGTGGAATACCAGAAAAGTATATAAACATCATAACATCGATGTACCAAGGAACAAAAGCGAAGTACGCGCTAGGAAATATAGAAACGGGATGGGTAGAAAGCAAGAGGGGGGTAAGGCAGGGGTGCGTATTATCGCCGTTATTATTTGCGTTATATATGGAAGAAATGACACAGAGGATAAAAAGAGTTGGGGAGGGGATTCAGATAAACAAAGAAAGACTGGGGGTACTGCTGTTTGCTGACGACGTAGTTCTGATGGCAGAAACGGGAGGAGGGTTGCAGAGACTACTAGAGGAAGCAACGAGATTCGGGGAGGAACTTGAAGTAAGATTTAGTAAAGAAAAGAGCCAGGTGATGAAAATGAATGGAGAGCTTCAAGAAGAAGAGGAATGGACACTGGAAGGAAACAGAATGAAGAAGACAAGGGAGTATAAATATCTGGGGGTAACGATCACGGAGAAAGGGTTTGAGAAGGCGAAAAGTGAAAAGGTGGGACAAATGCAACAATGGAATGGAAGACTATGGAGCGCGACAAGGCTAAGAGCGAATAGCTATGAAATAGTGCGAGGGCTGTGGAAAGGATTGGGAGTACCTGCAATAATGTACGGCTTAGAGGCGGTAGAAACAACAGAGGCGGAAACGAAGAAATTAGAAACGATACAGAATAAAATCGGGAGGACAGGATTGGGGGCAAATAAATACGTAGCTCAAGAAGCAATCCGAGGGGAGATGGGGTGGAGTACGTTTGAGGAAAGGATTGGGAAAGAGAAAGGGAAGTACAAAGTGAGACTAGAGGGGATGGAGGAAGATAGGTGGCCGGGGAAGGTATACAGATGGGCGAGTGAGCAAAGTAAATGGAACAGAGAGTGCAAAAAAAGATTGGGGAGGATAAATATAAAACAGGACCGGGTGGGGGGGGAATTTAGAAAAAAAAATGAGAGAGGGGAGTGGGTCATACTAGAGAATGGGAGGGGATGTGTCAGAGAGATAGAGAAGGGGATAAAGGAGGAGGGAGAAGAAGATGGAGGGAGGGGGTAGAAAATAAAGCCACGCTGGCATATTATAGAGAGAAGGAAAAACCAGCTAGAGAACTGTACTATGATGGGGGATGGGGATCGAAACTCCTATTTAAAGCAAGAACAGGATCGCTAGAAACAAATGAGAGAACAAGGAGATGGAATGGAGTGGGACCGCACTGCAGTCAATGTGAAATGGGAGGGGATCCAATAGTGGAGGATGTAGAACACATAGTAACCGAGTGTACAAGATATAATGAGGAGAGAGAGGAGTTGGAGAGGTACATGAGGGATAGAGTTGGGGAGAGGGGGTGGGAGGAGATTAAGCAGAGGGAAGATAGAGGGGTGGGGGCGCTATTGGGGTTAACACAGGAGATGGAAACACAAGACATGGAGATGATGAAGAGGATATTGGAGAAAATGTGGAGGAAGAGAAGTGAGTGAGGGGGGGGGGGGGGGAGCGGAAAAACAAAAACTGTCTCTTAAACTATCCTTCTACTCTAAACTTTCCCTCCTACTAACGTTTCTGAGCCAGTACCGATACAAAGGTCAGCCCTGCGGATCTGCACGGTCTGCGGGCGGGTTCAAAAGAAGAAGAAGAAGAAGAAGAAGGTGCCCCCCCTTAAGTAATTATCGTGGTGTATTTTTGTATCAGTAGGCTTATTGTTTTTATAGTTTTTGTAATTTTCGAGCAATTTATTTATAGTTTGTTCCCTCGATAGAAAAGGGCCTCAAGCCCTTTATTCTTAAATACCGCTCTCCAGATCCACCTTGATGCTAAATGTGTACACTTTTTTAGTTAGAAAAATGTCCCGGCTGAGGCTGATATCACAGGCTCGCTTTCGCTCACTCAGCATGAAATTGGCGCCTGAATGGGACAAATTGTCTTATAGTCGCCAAGTTAATGTGGTGAAGCGTCTAAAAATCGTCTTACTAATGGGAAGAAAGAGGGAAAATCCCAAAAGACCACTCCTGGCTAGATAGGGTTAAAAGGTTATGTTCTCACCCTGCCAACGCGTGAGTCCATGAGTTGCCCCTCCTGGTAGCCTGTAGTAGTGTACAGAGCCGCAGACCCAGGCAGTGTGGGGCAGCCAGGGACACTGCAGACCACCACGACATACCCGCCTTCACAACCCACACCGCACCCACACTCTCACCGCTAGTGTATTCTGGAGGGAGTTGTGGTCCGTCCGGTAATATAGGTGTTGCTTTTGACTGACTACGCCTGAAGGAAGTATGGTTTGGGGCTAGTGATCGGTCCGGTGGTTTAAGAACTCCTACACTCTCTCCTGACGGTATACTGAAGTCCAAGACCGAGTGTTCAGGCGTGTGTTGTTGCTGTTTTGACTTATTTAGTGGCATTTTTGAGCGATTGAGTTTGACGGAAATATGATGTTGGATTTGCGATGGATCTGGTGTTGTTTCCCCTTTGATGCCTCCTGACAGAGACGTGGGATGCAGGGGCGGAGTACTTCTCAGGGTTTCATATACACGAGGATGCGGATTATTTTCCATTATTGACGTTCCTGGTTTATCTTGAGTCGAGGGATAAGTTGTTAGCGTTTGTATTCCTGCTACTTGTACTGGGAGCGCTGGGGAATGTGTTGCTGTATTCCCTTCTTCAGAAAGTGTCAGTGTTGTTGTTATTGTGACATTATCTTCATCGTTGACCCTGCTTGCCGGCGGTATGTTTGTGTAATCGGGAAAAAGTCGCCGTAATAGACTGGGAACCTCTTGTAGCGAGATAAAGTGATCATAACGGTTAGCTATCTCCAATAACTGTTTGTAATGACCCTCCAATTCTGGGTCATTTAATAGGAACGTACTTCTTCCTTTACTATATTTTTCGGTTGATTCTTTCTTCTTTATCTCCGATTTTGGAAGCATTTTGGACGATTCTATAGTTTGAGTTTCGCTATCATCCCTTTCATTAAATTTATCTGTTGTAATTACTTCATAATCAAGATTCACTTTTGACAAACCAGGCATATTATTGTTTCGAGTTGTCATCGTATAAGGTGCCTCGTAATTATTAGAGTCCTGAACCATTTTCTCCTGGATGTTTTGTGTCCTAGTATTCTCATTAGCCTCAGTTTCCATGGCAGCTGCTCTTCGGTACCTTGGAACATCTACGTGCTCACGCCACAGACTTTTAAGGTCCTCCAGGTCTCCCAGACTACGCTTCATGGGTGGCGGTATCTGAATGGTGATCTGATTACCGGAGTTGGTGTTGGCGGCGAAGTTGAGGTTGTTACTGTTGATATTATTGGCGTTGTTGTTGTTGTTGTTATTATTGTTGTTGTTGATGTTGTTGGCGATGTTTGCGACGGCTGTGAATACCCCAAGACAGAGAGAGAGGAAGACAAGCTGGGATATACTGACAGCGGCGGCATCCACGGCATCCGGACAGTCACTATCGTCGCCGCCACCTACAGGTAAATATATCACAGCAGAATCATCACGACGAACCCTTATATTCTCGGCACCAGAGGGCAGAATATTAAATCGACTTTTGGCAGCTACGGGTTGGGAAGTTGCAGGGATATTTGCTCTACCCTTTTCCACATTCTTTCCCAGTCTCTTCATTGATGTCTCTTCACTATTACGAAAAAGTCCTTGTAAATAGTCATCATTATTGCTGCTGACAACTGGTTGTAAACTAGTATTTACTTCATTGTGAATACGTGTTTGCTCATACACGGAATTATGGTTATTGGTGTGTAGCTGTAGAAAACCATATAGATAGTTTGCATGATGGGGCTGTAACAATGTACCGAACCACTCATTAACCGACGTAGCGTTCACACTTCCTCCCTGCACTATTTCCTCCTTGATTAAAGGTACCTGGCGGCGATGTTCCTTCAACGCCGCCTGCAACACCTGTCGTAGGGCCTCCCTCTTAGTGGCGCTGTCCTGGAGATGCTTCGTCAGGAGTAATGAGAGATCAGATTCAGGCCTCATATTTTGATTCTCCTCTCCAAGTGTGGGAACTCTTTTATCATAGCCAAGGTTCATTATTTGACGAGTTGCAGATCTCGAAATCAACACTGATAGAAAGAACGATACTATGATTGGAGCCCGTGTCATCTTATATCAGTAATTTGTAGTATTATGTTATATTTCATTACACTTATATTTCAGATTATAACACTATACTCCAGGCACTTTTGTATTCACCATTATATTATCCAAAACACACGCTATCCTTGAATTTGCATATTTCGATTGCCGTCACTTTTTATAGTTACAGTATACTGTATATTTGAACACCACGACTACAACACTCAGTCCACAATAGTAATGTAATAACGTATGTACACGGTGTTACTATTGACCGGTATTGTATCTAGTTATTGTTATATACTGTATATCCACTGTTGAGAGTAATGTACCACAAGTAGTTATGACTGTAGCCCCGTCCCTGTGTGTCTGAACCCACCGTGAAGCTCTACCTTCATAGTCTGCTGTGCTCATGGTCACACACATACACACGCACACACACTTCACACATACACTACACACATACACATTTACACACACACACACACACTTAATTCACACACACACTTAATTCACACACACACACACACACACACACACTTGCACACCCACACTAACAAGTAACGGTCCTATACGCCCATATACGTACATTATATAATAAATAAAGGTATAATGGTGCCTGGTGTTCCATGCATGCAGTAACTGTATACTGCACACTACCGTTATATTGCTGTACACACATATCGGCCTTCAGCCGGGACATTTTTCTACCGAAAAATGTACAAACTTATCTTGAAGGAGGGGCTACGTCCAGGGTGCATTTTTAAAGTTTGATGGAGGTCTAGCGAGGAAAGTAAGAAATAAATTAATAAATGAATACATAAACCAAAAACACAGCCACTCTCCCCTTAAGTAACTGCACATCGGAACCTGCCGTAATACTCGTTAGCGTGACTATTATTCTCCGTGTGGGTGACTGTGGACTCCTTCCCGTAGTAACCCACAGACCGTGAGTCTTACTATATACTTTGACTGACGGTACTGGCTTCACTTTTTCGCTCTGACACAGTAACGGGCGTGAGAGACCAGCTACCTCCACCTCCCTCACTAACAAGCAGGTGGAGTACTTCAAGGGGATGGTCGTAGTTTGATCCATAGTCCTCCAGCAAGCATAAAACAATACCCCCCAAGACTCCCCTTCCAGATAAATGTGTCTCGGCCTGGTTTCTTCTAAATTGCAGACTTGCTTTCGATCGCCAGGAAAACATCGACACCTAAATGGCACGACAGGTCTTAAATTGACAAAGAAATAGGGCAAAAGGTCTTAAAAACGCCAAACTAATTGGGCAAACGTCTTAAAGTCTCAAAACTAATGGGATTAAGCATGAAGAAGAAAGGGGTCCAGAAAACAAACAAACCTCTTATGGGCAAAGAGGCGCCAGTGGTTACATAGTGTTTCCTTTTTTCCTAATAAGAGGAAACGTCTAGCCGTATAATAATGTGTCAACTCCTCTTCATCCATCTCGTTTCGGTAACCTGGCTGCTAATAAGGGTTGTAGGAGCCGAAATGTTGGTGGACTTTTATAGGGTGACTCCTGACAACCTTCCCTGGGGTGCCGACCAACTCAACAACAACAACAACAGTATTGGCCATGGTGATACTTGGAACATCTTGGATCGGTACGTTAGGGAGGTAGCAAGTGCTCACCGCAGAAATGAAGCGACGGTAGAAAGTGCAGATAAATCAGAAAACGCCTCCAATGATACAGTTCTATTAGCCCCAGTGAATCCTTTACATCATAGCAAGGGAAATAAGCTATCTAGGCGTATAGAGGAAGTGACTCATTCACATTTAGGCAACTATGGTGATGACTCGAAAAATAATACAATATCGAACCAGATCAAACTAAAAGTGTATCGTGAACTGCTGAAGGGGACGCTGCAGCACCACCAGGAGGCTCACACGAACCTCCTGCAGGCAACGGGAAGCAGGGAGGGAGATAGAGAAGCCATATTGAAGCAATGGTTCGCTGACCTTACCCGGCCCGACACACTTAAGGTCATTATTGGAAAGGTCAAGAATGGGACTCCACTTCATCATAAAATCTACAACAACAACAACAACTACAACGACGACGACAGCAACAGTAATAACATCATTGATGACTATAGAAACAGTAACTACAACAATGATGATAAAAAAGGGAAGACTAACAATAATGACGACAATAACAACAACTACAACAACAAGAACACTAACCAAAACAACCGCAGCAACAATAATAAAAATCCTAGAGACTTTCCTAACGAGGGCTCCCATACTCCATTAAGACCCACGAAGCCATCCCCACCAGACCCTTACCAGCAAAGCACAATAAGACCATCAAATACACTCGACACTCAGAACAACAACCGCGATGGAAGCCCAAACAAGAACGCCCAAACTTTCCCGACAACGAATCCTCCAAAGCTACCAAAACTCTTCTCCAGACTGAATACACCAAGCCAGTTAGATATACTACCAACAACCAGGAGAAGAGAAAACACAGCAAAGAATACACCAAGCCATTTAGGCCTAGATAATTTACCGAACAAGAATACACCAAGCCAGTTAGATATTTTACCGAACAAGAATATACCAAGCCAGTTAGATATTTTACCGACAAAGACTACACCCAGCCAGTTAGATATATTCCCAACAATAAGGAGAAGCGATGAAGTAAACACAACAGGTAGTCCCTCCCAAACCCGGACAGCCTTCTCGCCCCTGGTCTCCTTGATGAACGAGATCATGCATATCAACCCGCCCGTGTCCAACAGGTAAGGTTATAACCCTTTTAATTTAAGGTGGGAGGTTTTTAGTTTTTCTCCTTAGACCTATATCAGGCTTTTAAAAATGTCCCCAAGTCCCCCTTCGAGAAATTTTTTGCAGATTTGTTCGTTGAAAAAATGTTCTGGACGAAGGCTGGTTCTTCCTAATTTGCAGGCTTGCTATGGCTCGCCAGGAAAAAAATGTACACCTAAATGGCACGAAAGGTGTAAATATGACAAATAAATGGGGCTAAAGGTCTTAAAATTGACAAACTAATAGGGCGAATGTGTTAAACTCTCAAAATTAATGGGGATAAACATGAGGGAAAAGGGGGTAAAAACTTCCCTTCATCAGACGGCTTTTTCTTTAGTTTAGTCATTCTACAGCTAGATGATTTTATGCAGCTTGTGAAGGCTCTCTTATTTAAAGAACCCCTCTATCTTTGACAGATCCTTACTAAGCTTAATACAATCGCCTGCAGGAATAACAACAATACTAATGACACAAATCGCCTATAGTAATTTTGTCTACAGTTAATTTGATTTATGCTTGCCTATGCCCTGTTCCAAAAAATAGGCCAAAACTCTTGAACATTAACCTCTACAACTCACAAACGACAAGAGTAATCGAGTTAATAGTTGTACCATTTGGGAAGGGTCAACCAGGAAATAGATGTAGAAATTTACAGCCCATTTACTCTAGCCCTTTTTGATATGGCAACACCATTATAAGGTCATCAATTGATCTACAATGATTATATGATCTTGAATAGATTCCTACCTAATAAAAAATATAAATATACTATATTTACAACCTATACTACTATGACCTCATTCATACTTTAGATATTACGATTTTTCCATATAATATTAGCCCTGCTAATAATATTAGCATGCCTTTAGCATGACGTTATCAGTGGGTTTTTACCTTAAATATGCCACTTCTAATTTATTCGTTCATGTTACTGAAATAACTGCTAAATAAAATGTCTATCAATTAGGTAATTATTAATCCTCCTGTACCTAATTAATTTGTGAATAGCAAGCTGAGAGTATTTATGCAAAATGGCACATTAAGTTGAACATGGATACTAATGATCATAATTGATTATTTTCCTTCGCTGCTTTAACGTTTGTAGAGCAGGATAAAGAAAATACTATAAACCCTACGGTATTATGTTGGTATTAACCCTTTCAAGATCCAATACGCATTTATTTTCTGGTTGCTGGATATTGTTAGACGATTTTATTCAGGTTAGGTAGGGTATATGGAACTCAGAGGGTTAATTGAGATATTATTTACTCTTTGGATTCTTAGAGAGCCTTCTTAACCCGTACAGCCCCAGCGACGCGTCTGACGCGTCGGCGATGTATGTAACGCACAGCCCCAGAGACGCGCCTGACGCGTCACACTAATTGCGCCGACCGTAACCTCAGGTGTAGCCACTCAAGAGGGCTCAGATTTGTATGGGAACTGTGTACGTATCCCACGCAACCGTGCCGATGGTTGAAAACTCTCAAAGTCCACGTGCGTGCGCGCGAGCGTGCAATAACCTGTTTTTTGGGGATAATTGCCTTCAATTTTTTACTCTTGTAAAATCCGTTTTCGGGGGCTCTGTAGGACCATTTTTTAAGCTTTTTGAGCGGTTTTTCGTGGTTTTTCCTTCATTCCTAACCCATTCGCTATTGTTTCTGGAATAAAACCATTTTTTGAAAACCGGCCAGGTTCTGGTGCGCAAACATTACAAAACTAGCCGGGGCTCCACGGGTTAAGTTGTATACAGTTGTCTAATGATAGCCAGAAGAAAGTATCAAAATGCGTCATAATCCTCAAGGGGTTAATACATATTGATCTGTTCCACAGGTATCGTCGTAGTAAGTCTGGCACCATGTACCTACCCCTGGGTGGCACTACCCAGGTTCAGTGCCCCACGGCTGCTGATGCTGCCGGGATATCCATCACTCAACTGGCCTTCCTCTCGGTCTGTCTCACTGTTTTTAACATCGTCGTCAACATTAGCAACAACATCAATAACAACAACAATAATAATAACATCATCTCGGACAACAACCTGAGCAACAACAACGCCGAGGTGTCCCTGAACGTGAACAACGGGGCTCAGATTAACGTAATGTTGCCACCTCGCAAGAAGAGAACGGCTTCACTCAGAGAGACGTGGCAGGAGAATAAAGGCACTGACACCAAGAACATATTATCCATTGAAGCAATTCTACGTCAGGTGAAGCAGGGGAATTACGAGACGAAAGAAATTAAGTCGATTCCGCGGAAAGGAATGGCCCCACTGAAATTTAAGAACACCAGGAACATTACCCTCGAGACTATCCTGCAGCAGGTGAAGCGGGAAACTCCCAAGAACGGATCCGTAACGAAAAGGAAAAATAATGCAGACGGACACATTGTACAAACTCTCAAGAAAATCGCAAAAAGGTTTAACACAATGAGGATAAGGGTACCTGAACCACAAAAGGAAAAACATGCACAAAAGCAAAATATAAACAAGAGTCGAGCAACATCAGCAGGAGAGATTGTTCAAAATGTATATAAAAAGGCAAATAATAATAAAAAGGCAAAGCTGAAAACAGAACGCCAAAAACCAAAGCAAAAATTGAAGCAACACAAAATTAAATACAGGAAAAATCATCAAGGACCCCAGAAAATCTACCCCACTAATGAAGGAACGCCTGAAGCCCCCACCCCCTCCTCAGCCGCCAGAGTTTCGGCCGGTTTGGTGAGGCTGGTAAAGACGTGGCTACAGAAGTTCCCCCTGGCCTCTCCCTCCTGCCTGGCCCGGGAGCTGTGTGGCTCTCTCATTGACAACCAAGATACCAACACAATGGATGCAGGGATTGCCATTTTAGCAAGGTACTTTTGTCTTTACTGTCTCATTGATTATGCTAATTTTTACTTTGGTTTCAGAAAGGTTTGGTAACCTAGTAAATCTAAAATATTTATGTTAGCAGATATTTCTATGTAGTGATTTAAGAAAAATGTCTTGTAGATAATACTTATACGTGAAAGTCCTCTTAGATGGGACCGATTTTCCGTGACCCAGGTTTTCATCGCCACTTTCGGCTGTGTCACTTGTGTCACGTGTAGAAACAAGTCCACTTAAGGGGGGTCACCTGCTTTTTTCTCCTTCTCTCTTTTTGTCTCTTTATCTGGCTTATATCCATTCGGCCCCATTCAGCCAACTGTTTTAAGACGTTTATCCCCATCCAGGTGTCGATTTCTTCCTGGCGAGCGATAGCGAGCCAGCATTGTATGGAGAAATCCGGCTTCGCCGGAGATATTTTTCTATCGAAAAATGTACAAATTTAGCTTGCTGTAAAATAAAAATATATATATGCTGACTCGCTACCACTCACCAAGAAAATATTGACACCTGGATAGGGGTAAACGTCTTAAAACAGTAGGCTGAATGGGGCCGCTGGATGCAAGCCAAAAAGAGAAGGAGAGAAAGAGAAAAAAGCGAGATGGGCCCCCTTAATCCTATCCTTCAATTTCGGTGCTCAAAAAAGGAGCGGTTTACCTAGAATATTGTTAGTTTAAAACGACCAACGCGCTCGTTTGTTTTAGGCTGGCTATCATCAGACGATTTTATGCAGCCTAGGAAGGACCTGTGAGAGCTAGTGGGTTACTCGAGATAGTTTGTAACCCTTTGATTATTAGACATACAGTATTTCCTAAACTGCATACAATCATATAATAACAGCCAACAGACAATGAAGACACGCGTCATCGAATACCATTATTGCTGTCATTGTGTATTACTAATGATGATTATATGTCCGTGCCTCCAGCTTGACAGTACATCGAAGAGTATCACCGACTGACACAAGTTCCCTTCATGACTTCCTGGCCTCAGCCGCTCGGGGACCTCACGGCTGCCGGGATCTATACCCTTCGTGTCAATATAGGGAGCCTTACTGAACTAAAAAAATAAAAATAAATAAACAAATATATGCAAAATAAAAGAATCGTCCTAAAAGATAGTTTCTAGTCCACTGAAGGTAATAAACAATTCGTTTAATGAAAAAGACACGAACACAAAACACGATTTAACTGTAAAGGATATTATGTCATGGAATAATGAAATTAGTTCCTTTCATTTATAGTCTAGAATATCACAAAAAAGTGTTTTTAGCAATGGGTATTAATATACTGTAAGTCGAATTTTTACATTGTTTATGTCAATCCAATATGACTACATGTTTGAAAGTAGATTGTAGTAAAGACACACAGTTATTACTTAGTTTATGAAATTCTTTCAGAATCAACCAATTACATACTGCAACACAATATACACTTTGATGTCTATTCTGGCATGGGAGTAACTGTCGTGAAGGCAGTAAGGGGAGGTTTTTAGTTAGTTCTCTAGACTTCCATCAATCTTAAAATTACACCCCCTAGACCCCCTTTTAAGATAAATATGTAAATTTTTCGGTAGAAAAATGTCCAGGCCGAAGGCCGATTCCTCTTAAATATCGCTCGCCAGGAAAAAATTGACAACTAAATGGAACGAAAGGTCTTAAAATTGACAGAAATTGGGTGAAAGTTCATAAAATAATCCAACTAATGGGGCGAACGTCTTAACATTTCAAAAGCAATGGGGCTAAACATGAGGAAGAAAGGGGTCCAGAAAAGTCCCTCAAGTGGAAATCTCCCCTTAATGTCTCATCGTTAGTTACATTTGTTCGTCATCCGCTCATGGCCGAGTGGTTGCAGTGCCCAACTCTCCAAAATTTACTTGGAGTGAGTGGGTTCGAATCCTGGTGGGGATACCTCTCTCCCAACCTGTCCGGTATTATCATTAGATACGAAACAGACTTTGTAGACCTACTAAGAAGATTTCATGATAAAACTGGTTGGGTATTCAAAGTGAAGAATATCAGTCTCCCATAACATACTTATATATTGTATCTGTAAACACATATATTCAAAGTGAAGAATATCAGTCTCCCATAACATACTTATATATTGTATCTGTAAACACATATATTCAAAGTGAAGAATATCAGTCTCCCATAACATACTTATATATTGTATCTGTAAACACATATATTCAAAGTGAAGAATATCAGTCTCCCATAACATACTTATATATTGTATCTGTAAACACATATATTCAAAGTGAAGAATATCAGTCTCCCATAACATACTTATATATTGTATCTGTAAACACATATATTTTCCTCAAGCATTGAGTGGGGACAGATCTTATATACGTTAAGGGGGGTCACCTGTTTTTGTTCTGTCTTTTTATATCTTTCTCTGGCTTGTATCCATTTGGCCCCATTCAGCCTACTGTTTTAAGACGTTTATCCCCATCCAGGTGTCAATTTTTTACTGGTGAGCGGTAGCGAGCCAGCATATTTTTAATTTTTGTTTGACAGCAGGCTAAATTTGTACATTTTTCGATAGAAAAATTTCTCCGGCGAAGCCGGATTTCTTCATATAATGCTGGTTCGCTATCGCTCGCCAGAAAGAAATCGACACCTAGATGGGGATAAACGTCTTAAAATAGTTGGCTGAATGGGGCCGAATGGATACAAGCCAGAGAAAGAGAGAAAAGGACAGAAATAACAAAAAACAGGTCACCCCCCTTAAATAATAATTGCCTAATACAGATAAATTGCCATAATGAGAAACATACCAGGGTCCAACACTTTTATTTATACCTATACATTAGAAAATAATGCATTTCTTCTATAGCTTAAATATAGAAGAAGTAGTAGTATTTTACCAAGTTGCCGGATGCTTCTCAGTTCTAAGAAAAGAAGGGAAATCATACAGTATATCTCACAATAATTTACTTCACAAATCATACAGTATATCTCACAATAATTTACTTCACAAATCATACAGTATATCTCACAATAATTTACTTCACAAATCATACAGTATATCTCACAATAATTTACTTCACAAATCATACAGTATATCTCACAATAATTTACTTCACAAATCATACAGTATATCTCACAATAATTTACTTCACAAATCATACAGTATATCTCACAATAATTTACTTCACAAATCATACAGTATATCTCACAATAATTTACTTCACAAATCATACAGTATATCTCACAATAATTTACTTCACAAATCATACAGTATATCACAATAATTTACTTCACAAATCATACAGTATATCTCACAATAATTTACTTCACAAATCATAAAGTATATCTCACAATAATTTACTTCACAAATCATACAGTATATCTCACAATAATTTACTTCACAAATCATACAGTATATCTCACAATAATTTACTTCACAAATCATACAGTATATCTCAATAATTTACTTCACAAATCATACAGTATATCTCACAATAATTTACTTCACAAATCATACAGTATATCTCACAATAATTTACTTCACAAATCATACAGTATATCTCACAATAATTTACTTCACAAATCATACAGTATATCTCACAATAATTTACTTCACAAATCATACAGTATATCTCACAATAATTTACTTCACAAATCATACAGTATATCTCACAATAATTTACTTCACAAATCATACAGTATATCTCACAATAATTTACTTCACAAATCATACAGTATATCTCACAATAATTTACTTCACAAATCATACAGTATATCTCACAATAATTTACTTCACAAATCATACAGTATATCTCACAATAATTTACTTCACAAATCATACAGTATATCTCACAATAATTTACTTCACAAATCATACAGTATATCTCACAATAATTTACTTCACAAATCATACAGTATATCTCACAATAATTTACTTCACAAATCATACAGTATATCTCACAATAATTTACTTCACAAATTCGTATATGAGAGCTTCTACATTAAAGTATTATATATATATAAAGAAAATCTACAAAATTAATCTAACTTGAGTATAATTGCATATACCAATACAACATTAATCGGAAAGTGTAGTGCCAATATACAGTAAATGTGATGACCATATTGCCAGACCAACCGCTTGCATGACTCCACTCTTAGCAAGGTTTCTGCAACAGGTGTCTTACTTTTCAGTAAAGCAGAATCAATTGCAAGGTAGCTTTCTAATTCCTGTGTTCACTTAAATGTTTGCTTTCATCGCGTATGCAGAGGTAGTATTACTCACAAACATTCATTCCGTGCTCCTTGTAAAATAATACCTACTAAATGTGTATTACAATTAACAAGATATCTAGCTACTTTTACAGAAACAGAGTTGTCGACTATTCAATTAATACGTCTAAATATGCTACACTATGCAGAGGTATATAAATATGCTACACTATGCAGAGGTATATAAATATGCTACACTATGCAGAGGTATATAAATATGCTACACTATGCAGAGGTATATAAATATGCTACACTATGCAGAGGTATATAAATATGCTACACTATGCAGAGGTATATAAATATGCTACACTATGCAGAGGTATATAAATATGCTACACTATGCAGAGGTATATAAATATGCTACACTATGCAGAGGTATATAAATATGCTACACTATGCAGAGGTATATAAATATGCTACACTATGCAGAGGTATATAAATATGCTACACTATGCAGAGGTATATAAATATGCTACACTATGCAGAGGTATATAAATATGCTACACTATGCAGAGGTATATAAATATGCTACACTATGCAGAGGTATATAAATATGCTACACTATGCAGAGGTATATAAATCCATTCTGTGTTGATAGTAAAACAACAATAATCATTAAGGGGGGATGGTTCACCTTTTGGTCGATTTTTTTCATTTATTGATTATTTTTCTAGTTTCCTCCCTAGACCTCCATCAAGCTTAAAAAAACACCCCCTAGACCATCCTTAACCAAGTAACCCTAGATAATAATCCTAATTTCATTTGACCTCACCTATTCCTAAGTATTTAACCTACCTTTAACTAAGCTTAATTATAAGCTTAATCAATTATAATAGGTTAAATTAGTTTTGGATAGGTTTGATCCCACAGGGAGGACCTTTGTCATGATAGAACATCTCTGATTATGATTATTAACACTATCCTTAGCTATTTTTATAGTAATTCTTACCATTATTATTAAATGACACTAATTAATATATTCAATTACTACGAGGTGAAGCGCCATTATCCTTCCCCTCCCGCAACAGAACTAGGAAGTCTGTGTATCGTTCCTCAGCTTCCTTCAACAAACCTTCCACAACACCCACAGCTTCTCTTTTAGTCCGATTGTTATTGTTCGTCAACTCTAGCAGGTACGTTGATTCAGCGACCGTCAACAAGCTCTCAGGCAGACGAGGAGTTGAATTTGGATATGTTATTTGATCAGTTTCTACAATGTCACCTTCAATTTTTTCTTTGTTGCTAACCTCAATACCACTTGTGCCTTGATTCTGCTTAAGGTTAATATCATTGTTGCTTTCTCTCTCATTCCCACTTGTTTGGTGATCGTTTATAAGTGTATTCTCGACTTCGATTTCACTCTCATCCTTTACTTCTGCCTGGGGAACAACAGCCCGGTAGACCCCAAGTGCCATCTGTCCAATAGAGTCCATAACCTTCCTGGCGAACTTGAGACTGCGGCCGGGAAACGGCACAATGTTGATCTGGTTGGCGTTGTTGACGTTGGCCCCTAGGTTGGTGTTGTCGCTGTTGATGTTGTTGTCGTTGTTGTTATTGTTGTTGTTGTTGTTGCTGTTGATGTTGTTGACGACGTTGCCCACCGCGTCTGCCACGGACAGGAGGGAGCTGAGAAGGACGAGCGGTAGGGCCTCCAGGAGCTTGGGGCCCTTGGTGGAGGCGCAGGGATCCGGCCGTGGTTGGTTTATGGGAAGGTACATCACACCCTGGCTTCCACGTTTTACCCTGGTTAATCCTTGAGCTCCTCTTTCCATCAAATCTTCGTGTTGATTTTCTGCTTTGCCATTCATTCTAAGGAGCTGCAAGAAATCGTCCTCTTCTGAATGATCCACGCCTTCGTTGTTACTCTCTGTGTGGTCCATAAAAACGCCTTCATTTGATTTATCCCCGTGTTCGTTTTTATTCTCTTTTGTATCATAACTTTTAAAGAGGTGCAAAATATCGTCTCCTTCTAAGTCTTCCATGTTTTGAAATGGAATCTCTGCTTGGCCACTCTTTCTGAAGAGGTCCAAGAAATCTCCCGCTTCTGATTCATCTAGATCACCCGCCAACACAGCTTCGATAACGGCTGTAGGATTAACTTTGACGATATTAAGTAAATTGTAAAGTGTCCCCTTCAAATTCATCGAGTCTAAATTTGACAACCGGTTAGAGCTTAGTGGAATATTCGTGAGAAGGGACCTCGCTGATAGTTCTTCAAATTTACGGCCATTTCCAGATTGTTCTTGGGATTGTTTAGTAATAGAGGGCGTCGGGTGAGAGATGGGTGCTCGTACATGGGAGGAAGCTGTAGCCTTGATATATGGCAGACATGATGCTACTGCCAGAAGATACAACGTCCATTTACCAGCAGTCATCTGTAAATAAGAAAGATACATGACTTAGTTGTCTCCTAAACCCCTTCAGCACGATCAAACCTTTTTTTCATTTTATGCTGGCTAACTTTAGACGATTTTATGCTGCTTAAGAAGGATCTATGTTATTTAGATGGTTTATTGAGATATTATTTGCCCATTTGAGTCTTAGAGGTAGACTATAGGTTAAGGACAATTGTCTATTGGTAACCAGAACAAGGCGATAACTACGTCACCGTGCTGAAAGGGTTAATTCGAGCATGATGCTCGATATGCGCGCATGACCCCACAAATAACTCCTTAACTGCGATGACACATAGGTATATAAATATATAGACCCCAACAAATAACCATTGTCCCCTTAATTTCATGATCTTGAGTATTTTCCTCCTTCAGACTTTCCATATCGTTCTCAGAGCCTTGAATACTCCTGAACATTAGTTTCCCAAGGATACACGGTTTTGTGGTGTATCTGAGCGTTCTCTAGCAATCACTAAAGGTCATAAAATCGCCAAACTAATGAGCTAAACATGAGGAAGAAGGGGGTCCAGAACAATCAAAGCCTCCCTATAATTATCATCAGGAATACTTTAAAATTCTCTCCCATTCTCCATAATATTTCTCGGCGTATTGACCCATTCTGTGCTGGCGACGTCTTTTTAATTTTATTCTTGCTACATTTAGACGATTTTTTGAAGCTTAGGTACGATACATGGTAGCTAATAGGATTAATTGAAATAATCTAGCCTTTTAATGGGTAGACGTCCTTCCTAAGTTGAATAAAATGGTCTAATAATGTGCCGAATATGATGAAAAGAATGTGACCGGTACTGAAAGGGTTAATGGTTTATTGGTTTTGGTTGGTGAGCGTTGTGTTGAAGTACCATGCTAACCCATCTGTCCCCTACTAACTTCCTAATCCTGCCACGGACATTAGTTCCAGGGCAGTTGTTCCCTTTCCTATTTTCCCTTACCCACTGTATAGTAAATGAAGGCCGAATATCGCTAGAATAATGGCCCAATCTCTACAATACCTCTCTGAAATGGCTCAAATCTACAGACTTTCGCTAGAATTCATGTCGCTAGATGTAAATATTTGCCTCTAGATCAAAGTAAATACCTCAAGATCTAGCGAGAAATTAGATAAATTGGCCACACTAGCACCTTTACCTGGGTGTTAACAGGTGACGTGGGTGGATAGGTGGGCATGAAGGAAGGAGACTCATTAGCAACTCCTGGTTAGAGTCATTTACCACTCACATTATCATTAGACCATTTTATGCCACTCAGAAAGGATCTATAGGAATCAAAGGGGTAAACACTCGTTACACTCGATTAACTCTATAGTTCCAGCAAGTTATTATTCAGGGGGCCCACCTCGTTTTATTTTTTTTCTCTCTCTCTCTCTGGGATGTATCTATTCGGCCCCATTCAGCCTACTTTTTAAAGACGTTTATCCCATCCAGGTGTCAATTTTTTCTGGCGAGCGGTATCGAACCAGCATATTTAATACAGAAATTGACGGCAGGCGAAATTTGTACAGAATTAGATAGAAACATTTCTCCAGAAAAGCCGGATTTCTCCATACAATACAGAAATCGACACCTGGATGGGGATACACGTCTTAAAACAGTAGGCTGAATGGGGCCGAATGGATACAAGCCCGAGAAAGAGAGAAAAGGAGAGAAAAAGGCAGGTCACCTCCCTTAAGCTGAATAATATTGTCTAAATATAGCCAGAATAAAGCTGTCAAAAAGCATCATCATCCCCAAAGAGTTAACCCTTTGAAATTATCTTCCGTGTGGGTCTTCACTACAAACTATTGAGCTGCTTGTACTATACCACTGCCAGACTTATTGTTTAGCAGGTTTTATTCCTCATATTAATGATATGTGTTTGATATTTGCCGTATGTTTCTTTGATGCATGCAGATCATCACTGTAAGATTAAATGTTCGTATTTTGTCCACAGTTCATATGACACTGATCATACTTATTTAAATTGTCTGTTGTTTCACGATCACTCTATACTGTAGGTTACGAAATATACAAATTATAAAATTAGTAGAATATATATGCCACCTGTCGTTACATGTTCATACTCTCAAACACGTCAACGTCGTGTGATGCAAAAATAGATAATTTCCATTTAAAAGTTAATATTCAAACACTTGTCATTGTAGAGTCGAATCTATCAAATTATCTGACCTTAGTTATGTGATGTACAGAAGTTTAGCAGCCGTGTACACTTCCCCGGAGAGGCTAAAGGTTTTCTACATGGAGTTTGTCTTAGTTCACCACCACTCTCTGCTCCCTTCTATACGCGGCCAACCAACCAACCAGGGGGCCGTCACCGTTAGTAGTGTTACGCCTGGGCTCATCCTTTACGGGCGACGAAGGGGGAACACAAACAGATTAAACACGACACAAACCTAAATGACCATAACCAGAACGGCCATACACACACACAAACACCTAATAATGACAAAGAAATGGGATGAGAGGTCATAAAATCTCCAAACTAATGGAACCAACGTCTTAAAATCTCAAAACTAATGGGGCTAAACATTAGGGAGAAGGGGGTCCAGAAAAACGGTCTGTCTCCCCTTAAGTATGTTGTATGCCGATATACTGTATTTATGCTTAAAGTCGTCTAATGCTAGTGAAAATATAATGAATATATAGTATAATAAAGTATAAGAGAGAGAGAGAGAGAGAAAGAGAGAGATATTAGTCAGACCTCTCTCACTGATACGTGCAAACATTCACAACTCTATGTCTATTTTTGCATAACGTCGTAAAATGTTAGTGAACATATTATGAATATATAGTATAAGAGAGAGAGAGAGAGAGAGAGTAGCCCCATTTCGATCTATCTCACATACACACAGAAAATAGATTAGTCAGACGTCCCATTTGTCTTCGCTCTCTCTCTCTCTCCCCAGCTAGGGTTAAGGGGGAAGGGTTTATTTTTTGGTTGATTATTTCATATATTTAATATTTCTTTTTTTAGTTTCCTCCCTAGACCTCCATCAAGCTTAAACAAACATCCATTAGATCCCCCTTCTAGATTAATTTGTACACTTATCTGTAGCAAAATGTCTCGGCAGAAGGCCGTTTCTTACAACATTACAGGCTCACTATCGTTCGCCAGGGAAAGAATCGACACCTAAATAGCACGAAAGGTCTTAATATTGACAAAGAAATTGGGCGGAAGGTCTTAAAATCGACAAACTAATGGGGCAAACATCTTAAAATTTCAAAACTATTATGCTAAACATGAGGGAGAAGGGGGTCCAGGAAAAGCGACTACCTCCCCCTTAAGGCTTCATGCACTATAGCGAGACTGTGTAATTGGGGCTAAACGGGTGGGTGATCACGATTATACACACACACATACACGTGAGAGATAGATAGAGAGAGAGAGCAGATAGATAGATAGAGAGAGAGTGAGAGAGAGAGATTTTAGTCAGACTCCTCTCGCTCTCTCTTTTACTGTTTCATTTTTAATTTATTCATATATATGGAATTTTCAAAAAGGTGTCCTGCATAAGATATTTTAGTTTTCTATATTATTATAGCTCTGTAAACCAACCAAGCTGCTCACGAATGCGTCCCTTTGCCACACCATCTCAAAGTCAGGGTCTCTCACCATTGTCCTCTTTAACGGGGAGGACCTTGTACCCCTCACACACAGGAATGCAGACCTGAGAAGAGAGGAAAGCCTGTATCTCATCCATGTGGTAAATTGACTTGTTCGTTCAGTTAAGACGGCATAGAAGACACTTGCTGAAGGTTCCATTCATCCTGACGATGAGAACACCAGTGGGGTGAAGCTCCCTTGATCCCTGTTCAATATTCTTTCGAAGAAAATATTATAATTTCTTCTCATTTTCGTTTCTCAAATACCGTCCCAACACACCAGTACCGGTACAGTGCCACCCTGTGCCAATATTGTGACCACCATACCGGTCAGAGCCTTCCCTGGACAGTACTGATATTATGGTGCTAGACCCTCCCCATGGGTCCCAACACAGTCCACAGTAATACCACCTATGCCTTCTGCTTTCCCCGCTCTCATTGTTAATTAATATCAAGTATATCTCATAAATACACGTAAGCTACTAAATTTGTTATACTCCCAGCCGGACTCAAACCACCGAGTCAGGATGAGTGTCCTGACCGAAGGCTGACCGAGGCGGAGTATAGCTACCCAGTGCACAAGCTAGAGTGTCTGGGCCTTATCTTCGGCCTGAAGGTCTTCAGGCTCTAGATCGCTGGTGCCAAGGTCGACATCAACACGGACCACCACTCCCTACAATGGCTCCGATGCACCCAATCGACAGAGCCCATGCTGGTCTGGTGGTAAGAACTCCTGGAGTTCAATTACATGGTCCTGTACCACCCAGGCAAATTGCACTCAAATGATGATGGCCTCTCCCCTTACCCCAGACCCCCTCCAGGAGATCCTTGGAGATATTCAGCTGGACCCGTACCACTCAACAGAGGACATGCAGCTGGCCAAGACGGCAAAAGGGCTCGGGTGGCCCATGGACGTCATGGGGCCCTTGAACCATCCTATGGATACAATTCCGTCATCGCTTTCGAGGATGTATTCTCTCAGTTCATCATCAGGCACAAAGACATCATCACCACTGCCAAGGCCCTCCTCATGTCACCTCTACTTTCGATATGTTATCCCAACAGCCTTCCTGAGCGACCGAGGGTAGGAGTACGTCGCATGACGTAGTCTGCCCTGGCTGAACTTCTGGGCTAGCGAATCACTCTCACCTTCCCCTACCACCCCGAAGGCAACGGGATATGCGAGAGGTCCCACCGATCCCTGGGTAACGCCCTATGTCATATGAGCTACGATGATTCAGAGCCAACTCCTGAACTCCTACTGGTGGTGTAATGGAGTCTCAACCAGTCTTCCAACGCCGCTACAAGCCTCATCCCCCATGAGTTTTTTTTTTCCCGCCGACTTTCCACCCTACCCCTGACCCCCGTCACATCTGTTGATAGTTTGAGCAACGTGCCAGTGTAACAGCAGGATTACTAGAACCTTCTGTAACAAACCTTCAAGGATCTCCACCCTAAGCCCGACAATATACAAACCCCCAACCCTTTCCAAGTGGTCAAAAAGGTTGCCATTGTTATAACCACCCCTTCCTGGCATGCATCAAACTGACTGCCAGATATACAGGACCCTATCCCGCCATTTCAGTGCCCAACAACATATGATCGTGGTTGAGGTGCCCGGGAGACTTGCTTCACCAGCCACGCCCGCCCATACTGAGTTCTGGAGGACCAACCACCCCAGCACAATCACTCACTACGGCTGCACTTCTCGCCCACCCTCACGTTCGACGCTCCGCCCAGTGGTCAGGTCGTGTCCGTAAATTAACCTTCCCGATCTCCCTGGGCATCACTTCGAACCACACCGATGATTAATTAAAATCCTTAAATTTGTACCTATTAATTCTAGGAAGGCCCTATTGAGCATATATAAGTTATTGGATGAGGCTGATAAGCACCCGATCCTAATATCAAGCCATTATCTTATGTCTTGAACACAATACAGCATCCTCAACCGTGAACGCGCCTATTATGGGATACAGGTAACCAACAATATCCTAGACTATAACTATCTTGAGGAAATAAAATTCTTAAAACATGAATTTTTTTATTGGTGACATATATTCAGACGCCTACAAAAAAAAGCCCATCATCAAAAACTAAGAAACTGGACATCTATGAATAAAACATTACCTATAATTATCACAGTATAAAGGTGACTAGAAATATCTATCTATCTATTTACTCTAGATAGACTAGAAATATAATAAATTCATAATGACAAACCTATGCACTAATCTGCAAAGTGAAAAACATATGTAATTACCATACTTATAATTCAAACAACTAAGACTGTGGACGGACTGTTTGTTTGTCTTCTACTGTACAAGTGTTGGTGCAAACTGTTAACCCCTTGAGGATCATGACGCATTTTGACAGTTTATTGTGGCTATCATTAGATGATGTTATACAGCTTAGGAAGGATCTGCGGGATTTACAAAGGTGAAGACTAACTCAATTCAACCCCTGACCTCCATATACCCTTCCCATTCTGAATAAAATCGTCTCATAACAACCAGACACTATGGAAGAAATGCGTCTTAGAGCTTCAAGGGGTTAAGAAAATAATGTATAGGAAATGAGCCTTGTTACTAGGAGCTTTGATGGAAGAGGAACTATCATTAGGTTGGTAAGCTTACTAAACACTTCACACGAGTTGTTTATCATTTCGCACACAATGGTCTTGCTTCAAGTCACTGTAGCCTACTATTTTATCTTTTATAAACTGTTTTGAACATTGAGGAACTATCAATAGGATGGTAAGGTTACAGAACACATCAAACTAATATTTACAATTCCGTACAGTGACACTGCTTTAAAATATTTTCTTATTTTAAATACTTGTTTAGTACCGTAATAATTGATATACTATCATCTGAATGGCATGGTTACCAAATACTTCAAACGAGTCTTGACAATTCCGAACACAATTAATTTCGGTGTGAGTATCCTAGGTTCGAGTCCTTGGAGTTCCACATGTATTTGTTGATTTCATTAATTGAGTTTAGAAGTAAAGTTGGTTGGTGAAAAATTATAAATTTATATACTAATCTGACAATCAAACAAAGATATATATTTTGGATTGTAAGCTTACAAAACAATTCAGGCACATTTCTAAGTAGTTCACACTCAATTATGATCCTTTAAAAGCATTATGGCAGGCTGGCAGCCCAACCATTTTCTTGTTTGCTTGAGGGGGCCCATCTCGTTTCTTTTTTTCTCTCTCTCTCTGGGTTGTAAACATTCGGCCCATTCAGCCTAGTGTTTTAAGACGTTTATCCCCATCTAGGTGTCGATATTTTCCCACGAGCCAACATATTTAAAAAAATAAAAATTGACAGCAGGCTAAATGTGTAAAATTTTTGACAGAAAAATTTCTCCGGCAAAGCCGGATTTCTTCATACAATGCTGGCTCGCTATCGCTCGCCAGGAAGAATACGACACCTGGATGGGGATAAACATCTTAAAACAGTAGGCTGAATGGGGCCGAATGAATACAAGCCAGAGAAAGAGAGAACAGGAGAGACAAACATCGAGGTGGGCTCCCTTAACCCCTTCTGTACCAGCGATGGCAGGGAGTCGTCAGTAGATAAATCACTCTCCAGTCCCAGTGACGGCAGGGAGACGTCAGTAATGTACTTTCCTTGTAACTGCCAGTATCAGGCAGTGCCTGGTACCACGACCGTTTGAGCACTGCTCTAGAGTTGGCATCACTTCTCAGCTTATATCAAAGCCTCTGCAGGGCCGTGCAGGCTAGGAAAGCCAGTGTTCCTTGATCTTTTGAGGTGGGAGGTTGTTCTATCTTTCCATTTTGGCCACATTGCTTGGGACTGGGGAGACTTTTATTACTGTACCCTACGGTAAAGTAGGGGTTAAGGTACTTCTTTGATAATTAAGAAACTATTACTTGAATGATAAATTTAATGGTGCAAGTCACTTAAAACGAGTCTTCTGCTATTTCAAACACAATGCTCATTTTATGAAAGTACTGTATAAAACTAATGGGGCTAAACATGAGGAAGAAGGGGGACCAGAAAATCCAGTCCATCTCCCTTTAACCTAACATTTTATTTTATAATGGACGGATATTCTAATAAACTGTTTTTATGTTTTAAGCCTTATTACTATACACAAAATATATTAACACCTCAATGGAGTCTTTTATAGCATTAAAAGAAACGTATCAAATTAATTATTAATATATATATAATATATGGACGGATATGTTAATTCTCTTCCTCTTCCTACAAACTTCTAACATATTTCCCTCATTCTCATGTACAAAGACAAATTAATCCTTTCCATATTACATTCTTATTTGAATTTCGGTGTGAATATCTTAGGTTCGAGTCTTTAGAGTACCACATGTATTCATAACTTTCATTGATTTCATTAGTTAGGTATATTTGTAAATCAATTGGTGGGTTGGTGAAAACAAATATGACATTATTAAGGGGAGGTTTTTAGTTGATTCTCTACATTTCCATCAAGCTTAAAATTACTCTCCCTAGACCCCCTTTCAAGATAAATTTGTACATTTTTCGGTAGAAAAATTTCCCGGCCGAAGGCCGGTTCCCCTTAAATTACAGACTCGTTATCGCTCGCCAGGAAAAAATCGACACCTAAATGGCACGAATGGTCTTAAAATTTACATAAATGGGGCGAGGGTTCTTGAAATCGCCAAACTAATGAGGCGAACGTCTTAAAATGTCAAAAGCAATGGGGCTAAACATGAGGGATAAAGGGGTCAAGAAAAAAATCCCTCAAGTGGAAATCTCCCCTTAAGTAGATCCTTTTTTAGCTGTACACATTATCTTCAGCCTTACTCCCAATACTAATATTTTTGTTTACTTACGCATTACTTTTGCTTAGCTTAATTCTTCCATTATCCCATTTCTGGTCTCTCCCTTACTACCATCTGTATGTTACTAATAACTTAAATATCTATCCCTCTCTCTCTCGTTTAGTTAAACTCTTTCATTGTACATTTACACTCTCCCTCAATGCAATCTCTATTCCTCCATCTTCCCCCACCCCCCATGTAGTCCTCTTAGTACTGCTAAAACTCCCCCTACTCCTCCATCTTTCCCCCCCCCCCCATGTATTCCTCCTAGTACAGCTCAAACTCTCTCTCCTCCTCCTCCCTCCCATGTAGTCCTCCTAAAACTCCCCCTCCTCCTCCATCTTCCCCTCCATGTAGTCCTCCTAGTACTGCTCAAACTCCCCCTCCCCCTCCTCCTCCTCCATGTCCTCTCCATCCATGTCGTCAACGGTGGCCTCCTGGTATTGCTGGTACTCGGACACCAGGTCGTTCATGTTGGACTCGGCCTCGGTGAACTCCATGTCGTCCATACCCTCCCCCGTGTACCAGTGGAGGAAGGCCTTGCGACGGAACATGGCCGTGAACTGCTCGGAGATACGCTGTGTGGGAACAAATAACAACATTATTAAAAGAAAAAGGAAACGACACAGAACAAGATAACACAAGAAAAGAAAACAAACTTAAGATAAAGGAATAAGAAAACATGGAGAGGTACATGTTAAGATACATGTTATGATACAGCAATTGACATAATGACGACAGTTATATCAAATGTCGTCCATACCCTCCCCGTGTAGATCTACCAGTGGAGGAAAGCCTTGCGACAGAACATGGCTGTGAACTGCTCGGAGATACGCTGTGTGGGAACAAATAACAATATTATTTAAGGGGATAGTGGCTGGTTTATTGGTCTATTAATTAATGTATTCATGTATTTTTTAGTTTCCTCGCGTTAGACCTCCATCAAGCTTAGAAAAAACACCCCCTAGATCCCCCCTTCAAGATAAATTTGTACATTTTTTGGTAGAAATTTTCCCGGCCGAAGGCCGGTTCCTCTTAAAATTACAGGCATGCTATCGCTCGCCAGGAAACAATCAATACCTAAATGGCATGAAAGGTCTTAAAATTGACAACGAAATAGGGCGAAAGATGTAAAAATTACCAAACCGGACGTCACCAAAATCTCAAAACTAATAGGGCTAAGCATGAGGGATAAAACAAGAAAATTAAAAGAACAACATAAGACAAAAGAATATGAAAAAATGGAGAGAAAAATGTTAAGAAACAGCAATTGACATAATAACGACAGCTATATCAAATGTCGTCTATACCCTTCCCCATATACCAGTGTAGGAACGCCTTACGATGGAACATCGGCGTGAACTTCTCTTGAGATGCGCTGGTTGGAAAAAACAACAAAGAACAAGAAACTGAATCTAGGAGTGTGATACCAGAATCATCTATTGCCAGATGCCATAATCGCCAAGGGGCTGGAAACGAATTAATCTCCTCCAGCGAAGCAATTCGCTTGGTTCTCTAGCTTGTTTCGCGGGAGGGTTGCTAATGCCCAACTGCCCATTTTTGTGTATAGTGTGTGGGTGTGCATGTGGAGTGTTATCATACTGTTGGAATGCCTTTGGTTGTGAATGTAGTCTGTAACCATTGTAATCAGCTTGATCTGCTCAGGTGCGACACTGGTCTGCGTCACCTCTGATTCCTGCCATTGCAGAGAGGGGTTGGGAGGACATTGGGGTGGGTGTCAAGTAACTCGCTAGGTTAGAGTCCCAGGCAGGGCTTGCATATTCAATCACTGATCTTATGTATTGTTTGTATACTGTGGTGCTAGTTTCTTTGTTGTGTCCAAATTTTGTGTGGGCAAGTGACCCGAGGGCATTAAGTCTGGGTGTCAGTTTATATTTTATGTTTGTGATATGTTGCTTGAATGTCATTAGAGTATCATAGGTTACTCCTAGGATTTTGTGAGTGAGTGTGTTAGTGGGGGGGGGGGGGGGGGGGTATTTATGGTGAGGTGTGGGGTGTTTTTATATTCTGCTGTCCAGCTTGTGAGGAGGGTTGCAGTGGATTTGGCAGGGGCTAACTTGAGTCTGTTTGTAGTGTGTGTATTATAGCACATTGGCTAGCATGTTTGCCTCACGTCAGAGAGCTCCTGGGTTCGATTTCTGGACAGGGCGAGACATTTGGGCAAGTCCTCTTACACCTAATGCCCCTTTTCACATATCAGTAAATATAAACTTGGAGTTAGTGGACACTTGTGATGTCTCATCCATGGAGGTATATTGTGGTAAACAGGATAATATGGAGTAGCCCCTGTGTACCAGACTGGATAACTCACCATTGGCTCTAAAGGGCAAAGAAAAGAAAACGAATGCCATAAAAAGTGCAGCCTAGCTTAAGCCCACTAACTTATTATTTACTTATAGATAGCCTACTTATTGAACAAGCTACACAACATATAGGGTAGCCTATACAGCATTTCAAGTCACCTTAAAGAGTTCCTGAATGCAGGTGGAGTTGCCAATGAAAGTAGCGGCCATCTTCATGCCCCGAGGAGGAATATCACACACAGCCGTCTTCACATTGTTGGGTATCCATTCCACAAAGTATGATGAGTTTTTGCTCTGCACGCTCAGCATCTGTTCGTCCACCTCCTTCATGGACATGCGGCCACGGAACACGGTGGCCACTGTGAGATAGCGGCCGTGACTGGGGTCGCAGGCAGCCATCATGTTTTTGGAGTCAAACAGCTGAGAGGTTAGTTCAGACACCGTCATCTTCCGGTATTGCTGGGAGCTAGTGGGGTACAACATTGATTGTCAGTATGCTAAGTTGCAAATTAATCTTCTATATTAAAGACAGGAAGGAAACTATAATATATAAAAAAGTGAGACATCAGTAGATCATTATTCACTCTCTGTTATAATGTGGCGCGCTGTATACCATTGCAGGTCAGCATTAAGGGGAGGCTGGCCGTTTGTTTGATCTAATCATTCATTTATTCATATATGTTTTTAGTTTCCTCCCTAGACCTCCATCAAGCTTAGAAGAAAAAAAAACCTAGACCCCCCTTCAAGATAAATTTGTACATTTTTCGGTAGAAAAAATTCGGCCGGTTCCTCTTATGATTGCAGGCTCGATATCGCTCGCCAGGAAATAATCGACACCTAAATGGCACGAAAGGTCTTAAAATTGACAAGAAAATGGGGCGAAAGGTGTTAAAATCGCCAAACTAATGGGCCGAATGTCTTATAATCTCAAAACTAGTGGGGCTAAACATTAGGGAGAAGGGGGTCCAGAAAAACGGTCTGCCGATCGATCAGTGCCAACTAAATAATGCCAAATTGAAGTTCTAACGCAACTTTTCCAACCAACACCTAACCTAATAGTACCGACCGATATTGGTTGAGTTAGACATGGTTGAGAGCTACTGGTTGAAATAAGAACATAAGAAAATGGGAGTCTGCAAAAAGCCGATCGGCCCATACAAGGTAGATCCCTGTCACACCCAACCCCAATTATAGGCCCAACTCACTAATACCTTGAGTACTGCCCCCACCAAAATGGTCAGGGATTAACACAAGATTACGGGGGTCTGCTGAACGCCGATTGGCCCACACCTGGTAGATCCCCCTCACACCCAACCCATCTCGTCCATATGCCTATCTAATTTTATCTTAAAGCTCCCTATCGTTCTTGATCCCACTATATCACTTGGTAGCCTATTCCACCCATCTACAACTCTTGTTACCAAACCAATATTTGCCTATATCTTTTCTGAAACGAAATTTATCTAATTTGAAACCATTTGTACGAGTTCTTTCGCTATCACTGAGCTTTAGTACATTTTTCATGACCCCTTTATTTATCCCACTAACCCACTTGAATGCCTCTATCATATCCCCTCTAACTCTGCGTCTCTCTAACGAATGTAAGCCTAATTTCTTCAACCTTTCTTCATACGGAAAATTTCTAATATTATGGATAATTTTTGTCATTCTACGTTGTACTCTCTCCAATGAATCTATGTCCATTCTGTAATAAGGACACCAAAATTGAACAGCATAATCCATATGGGGTCTCACTAATGACAAGTAAAGTTTTAAGCTACATCAGCAGTTCTGTTACTCACACTCCTAGATATGAACCCGAGAATCCTGTTTGCCTTGTTACGAACGCTTATACAAGAGACAATGAACGGAGGAAATTGTTTTCTAGGCTTCAAATCATTGCTAACAAACACACCTAGATCTTTCTCACAGTCTGAGTTTTCTAATTCCATATTAGCTAGTTTATATTTAACATTTGTATGCATCTTCCCTATCTTTAATACCTTGCATTTGTCAATGTTAAACTTCATCTGCCAATTTACTGACCATTCGTGTAAGGTATCTAGATCCCTTTGCAGACACTCTATATCTCTATCTGAATCAATTTTTCTCCCCATTTTGGTATCGTCTGCAAATTTACTTATCCTACTAGTTATACCTAAATCAAGGTCATTTATGTATATAATAAACAACAGAGGACCTAATACAGATCCCTGGGGGACACCACTTTTGACTGCTCCCCATTCTGACTTGGTACCACTTATGCGGACTCTCTGCTTCCTACCAATTAGCCATGACCTAATCCATCCTAACAACGCCCCACCTATTCCATGTGCCTCAACCTTTCTCATCAATCTCTCATGAGGGACTCTGTCGAATGCTTTACTGAAATCTAAATATATAATATCATATGACTTGTCATTATCTACTGCTTCATATACCTCTGAGAAAAAATTAAGCAAATTCGTAAGGCAAGACCGTCCCTGAGTGAATCCATGCTGAGAATTGATTAAGTTAAATGTTTCTAAGTGGTTTCTCATTTTCCTAGCAATAATTGACTCTAGTAGCTTTCCTATGATTGAAGTGAGACTAATGGGACGGTAATTGGATGCTATTGATTTATCACCTTTTTTGAAGATCGGAACTACATTTGCAAGCTTCCAAGCTTCTGGAACTATACCTGTTTCTAATGACTTGTTAAAATGGTCTAGTAGTTGAATTGTCTGCTTAGTTTTAATCAACTATGACAATTATTAAACAATTAATTGAACTTGATGGTGCACTGACCCTCTGGCAGTGAGTGGAGCAAATCCTGGCATGAAGAAGTGAAGCCTGGGGAAAGGCACCATGTTGACGGCCAGTTTCCTGAGGTCGGCGTTGAGTTGTCCAGGGAATCTAAGGCAGGTGGTGACGCCAGACATGGTAAGAGAGACCAGATGGTTGAGGTCGCCGTACGTGGGGGTGGTCAGCTTGAGAGTCTTGAAACAGATGTCATAGAGGGCCTCGTTGTCAATGCAGTATGTCTCGTCAGTGTTCTCGACTAGCTGGTGGATGGACAGTGTGGCGTTGTAAGGCTCCACCACTGTGTCTGATACCTGTAGGCATAAGAGATTCGTTATGGTTATGCTAAAAACATTATATACCCTGTACCCTCGCCCAGGCGAGGTGGCTAGTTTAGCTGGTCTGTCAGATTCTGTGGGCGATCCATCCACCATCTGGATAGTCAGTATCTTTAAAACATCTGCTTGAACCCGCACACTACTGTGGAGGTGGCTCCCTGTCAGATGTTCTACCGATGTAGCTACCCAGCTGAGTATACAAAGATACTAAAACTTAATGTAATAGAGATATTTAAATTAATGTTGAGTATATACGCTTTTAACAAATATAAAGAGTTCATGATTATAATTTATCATTCAACAGGGTGGCCAATATCTAGAGGACCAACAATATGATTATATAAACAGTATGTAACCCAAAATATACACTGGTGAACTTGACTTTAGGACTAGGCATGACTTCAACTATGCGTATACAGGTAAATAGCTATACCCTGTTCTTTATAGGTGGGCCAGAAATCATGAATCCTAACCACTGTAACTCAAAATGAGCTGGAGCATATGGGCTGTACATTTCCACACCTCCTCCCTGGCAGACTGTGGTGAAATGGTTAAAATATTACCTTGATTACTCTAATCATTTTTGAATTATGAGAAATTGGGGTTAGGATTTCTGGCCTACATATTATGAACAGGGCATAGTACAATTTGATTCAATAAACAGCATATATATAATGTAAAACCACACTGTACATAGGTATATAGGTAGCATAATTTAAGGGGAGACTGACCGTTTGTTTGGTCTATTAATTCATTTATTCATATAGGCTATGTGTTTAGTTTCCTCCCTAGACCTCCATCAAGCTTAGAAAAACGCCCCCTAGACCCCCCTTCAAGATAAATTTGTACATTTTTCGGTAGAAAAATGTCGCGGCCGAAGGCCGGCTCCTCTTAAAATTGCAGGCTCGGTATCGCTCGCCAGGAAAAATCGACACCTAAATGGCACGAAAGGTCTTAAAATTGACAACGAAATGGGGCGAAAGGTGTTAAAATCGGCAAACTAATGGGTCGCACGTCTTATAATCTCAAAACTAGTGGGGCTAAACATTAGGGAGAAGGGGGTCCAAACAAACGGTCTGCCTCCCCTTAATTCTCTCAACAGTATACAACCCACATTGTAAACGGGTGCACATTATTTGAACCCATACACTTTATTCTGGCTACTATTACTATTACACGATTATTTTCGGTTTAAAAAGGGTCTCCAACAATTAACAAGCTTCGAACAATCTAACTTAACCCTTTTTTACTACGGCAGATCCTTCTTACGCTGCACAAAATCGTCTAAACATAGCTAGAATAAAATGAGAAAGACGTTCTGACCTTAGGACTGGGCATGACAGAGAAGGTGTTCATGATGCGGTCTGGGTACTCTTCACGGATCCTGGAGATAAGTAGCGTGCCCATGCCTGAGCCGGTACCCCCACCCAGGGAGTGCGTCAGCTGGAACCCTTGTAGACAGTCACAGTTCTCGCTCTCCTTCCGCACCATCTCCATCACGTTGTCCACCAGTTCCGCCCCCTCTGTGTAGTGACCCTTGGCCCAGTTGTTCCCCGCACCGCTCTGTCCTAGTGGAGCAGATCACAAATATTTAGTGCCAATATTCATCACTCCCTGTGTTTGTTCGTTGTTTTACGCTGTTTTTTTGTTTTACCTGTTCTTGCTCTGTCTTGAGTCGGCCACCCCCAAGAAAAAAAAAAAAAAAAAAAATAGTAAAAAAAAAAATGAATAGGCCTACAATAGAAAATAAAAATAGGAAAAATGGGGATTGGGCCTCAGCAAATAGATAGATAGAATATCATCTCAACCTCTTTACAGTATTATGTCTCGTATAATGAACTATTGGAACATTTTACCTGTTGCCATCTTCACAGTGAACATAATTTACACTCACTAGTGATTCCGGCATATACTACACGTTCATATACACACATCAAATTCCTTTAACCCCTTCTTTACTGGGGATGTAATTTTAAAGTTTTTTCTGGCTACTATTACACGATTTTATTCAGTTTAAAAAGGAATTAACAGGCTTCGAATATCTCTTTTAACCCTTTTTACTACAACAGAACCTTCTTAAACTGCACACAATCGTCTCAATAGAACTACAATATAATGAAAAAGACGTCACCGGTAAAGAAGGGGTTAAACAATTGTACTTGAACACAATGATAAAGATAGGTTGTTTACCCACCAAAGACGAAGTTATCTGGCTTGAAGAGTTGTCCGAATGGTCCTGATCTGACGGCGTCCATGGTGCCCGGCTCCAGGTCCACCAACACGGCCCGGGGCACATACTTCCCCCCTGCGGGTCACAACATATATAACTTAAGGGGGGTCACCGGATTTTGTTTATCTTTCTCTCCTTTTCTCTCTTTCCCTGGCTTGTATCCATTCGGCCCCATTCAGCCAACTGTTTTAAGACCTTTATCCCTATCAGGTGTCGATTTCTTCCTGGCGAGCGATAGCGAACCAGCATTGTATGGAGAATTCCGGCTTCGCCGGAGAAATTTTTCTATCGAAAAATTTACAAATTTAGCTTGCTGTCAAAACAAAAAATATATATGCTGGCTCGCTACCGCTCGCCAGGAAAATATTGACACCTGAATGGGGGTAAACGTCTTACAACAGTAAGCTGAATGGGGCCGAATGGATACAAGCCAAAGAGAGAGGGAGAGAAACAGAAAAAAGTGAGGTGGGCCCCCTTAATACCTTGATCACCATATACTCACTCTATTTACTGTTTCATCATTTAGGATGCTGATCTTAACACCCTCTTTAGTAGATTATGACACTGGTTATAATGTTAAGGTTTACAAAATTATCTAACCTCTTTAGTTCCTCGTTTAGTTTGCTAGGATTTTATAAGTTCACCCAGCCATATTATACAAGTTCTACATTAAAGGTTCAGTATCTTCAGATATAGGCCTACAGTATATGTATTTAGAAATTGAGAAATCTAAATCAGTTTGTAAAAACTAACTTCATTCAGCCCCTAATACAGAACATAATAAAAACAATTGTTTATAATTCGATCTGATGATAATACTCTACCTATTATCAGATTTTGTTTTTCAATTAAGGTATTCAGCTTATGAAGGTTTTCTAAAAACATGTTATTATATAATGTTTACATAATATGGATGCATTTCATAAATATTTAATGTACTGTATTCAAATTGTTTTGGTTTTATGCCAGTATAGGCCAGCAGTATTACAGTATTATCATGCAAAAGTTAAATATATCATGCAACAGGAAAATATTTGTCAGGCAAGGTAATCAATGCAAACTGAACTCCATACAACCTAAATCTATTCACTAGCATTCTTTATGAAGTATAGCAAACACTATCACGATAGAATTAAGAGAGAGAGAGAGAGAGAGAGAGAGAGAGAGAGAGAGAGAGAGAGAGAGAGAGAGAGAGAGAGAGAGAGAGAGAGAGAGAGAGAGAGAGAGAGAATTATCGCTTCCGCACTTCTAAAACACTGAACCCCACCTTTGGTAGTAATAATTCACGACCTGCAATCCCTGGATGACCACAATTAGTTTAAATTATATAATACTAGGTTGTGGAGGCAGGCCCCATTGATATATATATATATATATATATAGAAAGAGAAAGAAGGCAGGTAGGAAAGAAGCATAAATGGTATCTGACCTCAAAATATATATATATATATATATATATATATATATATATATATATATATATATATATATATAAAACCCCTGATGGGATAACTCTGGGCTTAAAAAAAAAAAAAAAAAAAAAAAAAATCACAGGCCACACGAATACCCAAAAGTCAATAAACAAAAGATTAGGATAACTAGATCATTAATTTTGTACGCTGTGATCCAATTAGTAATCGAGACTGATATCCGAAAACATCCACATATGGAGTAGAGTTAGATCATTAAATTTAGTGTCGATGTGTAGCCTACTGTACCTTACCTATCATACATCTTGAGGCTAATTTTGTAGGTGGTATTATAATCGACTGTGTTAATTAAGGGGAGATGGGTTGTTTTTCTAGACCCCTTTTTCCCTCATGTTTAACTCCATTAGTTTGCAGATTTTAAGATGTTTGCCCCATTAGTTTGTCGATGCTAAGACCTTTCGCCCCATTGCTTTGTCTTTAGTGCTATTTAGGGTTCTATTTTTTTTCCTGGCGAACGATAGAGAGCCTGTAATTATGGCAGAACCGGCCTTCGGCCGGGACAATGTACAGATTAATCTACAAGGACGGGGATCTAATGGATGTTTTTTTTTTATATATAAATTTTATGGAGGTCTAGGGAAGAAACTAGAACAATAATGAATAAATGAAAACTCCAGCAAGACTTAAATAAACTAGTAAACTAGTCTGAAAAATATACAATGCACTTCAACATTGAAAAATGTCAAGTATTTCTTATTAGAAGCAAAAATGAACATGCGCATTACGATATGTAGGCTTAGCATATGAGGAACGATGTAGACAGTTAGGAATTCAGACTTATAAACTGTTACATGGGTTGGATAACATAGACTACACCAGATTTATAAAAATTAGCTCAAATTCACTGAGAGGACACAGTTTAAAATTAGAACGCCCAAGCCACAGGAGAACCAACCTGAGAGGCAATAGTTTCTCTATAAGAGTAGGCTATTTAAGCATTGGAATTCCTCGCCCAAGTGGGTGATTGTGTCGGACAATATTTCAAATTTCAAGAGAAACTATGACAAGCATATTGGAATGTAGCCTACAGTACTAATTTGATTTTGAAATAAATAAATAGTTAGAAGTGAGGGTCCACACAAGAAGATTTCTTCTTACTCCCCCACTAAATAAGATTAGGTAAGCACGATTAGGTAAGCACATGAATAAATCACAACTTGACTACACCAAAAGTAAAAGATCTGGAGGTTACAGTATTTAGTGACTTAAAGCCCAGCCTCCAGGTCTCAAAATCGATTAAAAAAGGCAAATATAGTTGTTGGACTCATTAGAAGGTTATTTGAATTTATATCAGAAAAAATAATTTTACCATTATATAATTCGTTAGTCAGACCCCTTTTAGAGTACTGTGTGCAATTTTGGTCCCCATACTTTAGAAAGGAGATTGATAAATTGGAGAATTCAGAGAAGGGTTACATAATTATAGGCCTACCAATGCTGATAAATAAACCGTATGAACGATTTTAGCCTATTAACACCTCCCCCCCCCCCCCCCAAGAAAAACTAAAATAAAATAAAATACAATCAATAAATAAAGCGCAGAGTGAGGAATGATTTCATTGAGTATAGGCCTACAACATCATAAAGGGTCATCATAATGTAGATGTTCACAAGTACTTCACAGTCAGCCAGTCAAATTACACAAGAGGAAATGGCTTCAAAATTGTTAGAACACAATATTATAAAAGTCAGATCAAGCAAAAGATTTATTTTTCAACCACATCGTGAACGTCTGGCATAGATACCATGTGATGGAGTAGCCTACATTGTGAGACTGGTACGACCTTCAAATCACGCTTAGATACATTTATACAAACTAACTCTCACCCAAAGGTGGTTAATTACCATATCTGAGTAAGTCCAAGGCAAATGAGTCGTACACATAGGCTAGGCTACCGGCGCACTTAAATCTTTTCCTGCCTAAAATCGAGCAGCCTCGTTAGGACTATAACTTTGTCTGTTGCTGTTCGCAACTTCGCATTCCCTTTTAAGGGATCCCATACTTAAAAAAACAGATGTTTCTACAGATATTCTCTGTAAATTGACACATAGCCTACATTTTCTATATATAAAATGTACAATATTTTTGTGTATATTTTACAGAAATAATTTAAAGTTGCTCAATTACAAATACACTGTTTATATAACAAAATATTTATGTAAAATAAAAATAAATATCTGTAATTTTATTTATCTTCCTCGTGTCTTGACTTTACATATTTTTCTGTAAATTATTGTGGATTTTCGTCCGACTTGGCGGTCTCATTCATTCGCCAAGTTTGTTTACAACTGAAATTTGAACCAAGACCAAAGATTGAAGATTCGGCTCCTACCTTCTGAAACGTTTTTGTGGGATTACGCAACATTTGGCCTTCACCATGGCTCCTGTGGACTGGGGGTGACTCAGTGGTGGTGATGGCGATGAAAGTAGCCTAATTCTTATCAAAGGCTGGAATCTGATAAAAGTGGCAAGGAGGAACTGTCAACCAGGTCAATAACGTCAAATAAATCTTTTACCCGTAGGAAATACCCTAAGAAGATAATGTTATCACCGCCAAAGATCAGCTGTGGGAGTTGTTTGACACTGATGTAAGAATATGTGACGAATGTGGTGGTGAAATGAAGCTCACAATGACTTATGTACTGTATTATGCTGATACAAGTTTTATTTAGGCCTAGTGGAGTGTCGTCAATATGGTGCAGTGATTTACGAGAAAAAACCTGAAGCATCAAGCCTTCAACTACAAGCAGCACAGGTAAGAAATCTCCCTTGCAAAATAACACCAGTTTAATTATTCAGGGTAATAGTAGCAGTAAGTAAGCCTAGGCCTACCTATGACAAGAAGCGCTTACTAGAAACAGTAGGCTAGGCCTAACCCATCCTACTTAATGTAGCCTGTGGTTTATTTGTGGGTAGCCTACGTTTTAAAGTTTTGGTAAGGGGAGTGTTATCGGCGTATCACTTCACTGTTAACACGGTTACGTTTGCGTCTACTTTGAAAGATTTCTACCCGACATTTAGGCATAAACCATCTAAATATCCTTATAACCTAGTATTATTGTGGGCTGCTTCACCCGGGCCACACTCCCACTAATAGGCTAATCAGCGAGGGTGTGGGGGCGGCAGCCCCCTACTGCCTGCACCATAATAGGTAATGTTAGGTTTGCTTAAGATTAATTCGCCTAAATGATTAATTTCAGAAAAAATAGGTCAAATTAGACGCAAATGTAACCGCGTGTAAAGTGCTACACCCGATATCACAACCCTTACCGTAGTCTATCTATCTATCTATTGCCTGACGCCGTGATCCCCGAAGGGGTGGCCACGAACGAACCGCCCCCATTCACCTCTGTCCCCAGTCAGTCGACGCCCCTCCCCCCAACCAGCACCGCCTTCGTTCATGTAGTTCCTCACTCCATCCTTCCACCTCATATTCGGTCTACCTCTCCCCCTCTGTCCCTCCACCTCGCTCTCGTACACCCTCTTAGTCATTCTCTCGCTTTCCATACGTTCCATATGGCCGAACCATCTCAAGTTGTTCCTTTTCACACTTTCCAGCACATCTACCTCCACACCACACCTCCTTCTTACTTCCTCATTAGTCTGTCTATCCCTCCATGTAACTCCGCACGCACTCCTTAAGTAATTCATTTCCACTGCTCTCACTCTTGGTCTGAGTCTCTCAACCAACGTCCATGCTTCGCTTCCGTAAGTCAGTGTCGGGATTACCACACTGTCATGCAAGGACTTCTTCACTTCCATACTGACCACCCTATTTCTTGTTACTGCTTTTAGCGTTCCTACAACCCTCTTCCCCTGTTGTACCCTCTCCCGCACCTCTTCATCCATAGTCCCATCTTTACTCAACACACTGCCCAGATACTTAAACGAGTTGACGATCTCCATAGCCTGACCGTTCAGCTTACCGTAGTAATAGTTCTTAAGTTCTTAACCATATTCATTTTAAATGGTAACATATTTCAAGACTAGGCTAGTGCTCCTTTATTTAGCATTTTTTTTAGGTACCTATTAACGAGACGACCACGAATTGTTTCTCAATATTTGAAGCCTTGAAGGCAATTATAGAATAAGGATGTTGCAAAGATCATATCTAAATTTGTTTCAATCAAAGGAAATGCAAATGTGCACACACACTCTCTCTCTCTCTCAGCTCTCTGTGATGTGGTGAGTGTTGGTCAGGATATTCAAGGTCTCTAAATAATGAAATTTTTGTAGTGACGTCATGGATTCCAATCCGCATAGTCTAAAGTATTAGGATGTTTTTATCCACTGTGTTGAGGCTATCATTAGACGGTTTTATACAGTTTTGGAAGCCCCTGTAGGAATCAAAGGGGTAATATCACAATTAGTCTTTTGACTATCAAAATTCCTTCTTAAACTAAATAAAATCGTTAACTCATAGCCAGAATAAAGCAAGAAATACGTCCTCAAATACAGAATGGGTTAAAACGTTTCATGATATAACGTTTTTGCAAGGTACCGGGTATTTCTTTGTCTATGTTTCTCCGAGGCTTACATAAAATTATGGTGGTGTAGAGTTGTGACGTGTTAGAGGTTGACCAAGAACACGACACACACCAAGGAGGGGGTCAACTTCCGGGGTACCTCATAACTCTTTGTTTGTAATGAGGTCACGTAGGCTATACAGATAAATAATGGGTCATTATAAAAGTTTTAATTAGAGGGAATATATACATATATACTGTATAGGCCGACACAGTATATACCGGTATATATATATATATATATATATATATATAATATATATATATATATATATATATATATATATATATATATATATATATATATATATATATATATATATATATATATATATATATATATATATATATATAGATATATATAAATATATAAAATATATATATATATATTATATATATACCGTATATATATATATATATATATATATATATATATATTCTTTAATACATACGAGGTTGAAAGAAATGGCAATTTCTGCGTTGGAAATTTTATTATTCAAAGTTTCCAGGTCTCTGATGAGTTTTCGCTGGGTGGCAGGAAGTAGATGAAGGAGATGAGCAAAATTCATGGTGGTACAGGGTTACATAAATGTACATGATGATACAGGATATACGACGCGTTTCACTGGACAACCAGCATTATCAAGTAAGGAAGGAATGAAATAAAAGGTAAACAGGAAGGGTATATATAGAGGGTGGAGGATCAGAGGAGGAGGAAAACAGGGGGCAAAAGTCTGCTATTGGTGGAAGCGTAAACTAGGAGAGAGAAGGGGTTAACCTCTCCACGCATGCGCACTGGATGCGGGATGGTGGTCAGTAGGTGGGGTCGAAGCTGATTGGCTGCGTGTCGAGGGGCGTGGCCTAAGTTGTGTGGCGCCTGCAGAAGACTGGAGAATACACCCCTGGTTATGCGTACGGAACCATCAAAACACACAAACCTGGGAACCCCCTCCGCCCCATCATCTCCCAGATCCCCACTGCCACCTACCAGATCGCCAAGGCCCTGAACAACCTCCTCACCCCCTACGTGCCCAGCCAATTCAACCTTAACTCAGCCCACGATTTCTTGGAAATTTTACGAGACGCCCCCCGTAACAACAACCACACTATCGCCTCTCTCGACGTAGAAAGCCTGTTCACCAACGTGCCAGTGGATAGGACCATTGACATGATTCTACGTCGAATTTATCATTGCCCTGATACACCTACACTGGACATCCCGGAGAAGGCCCTGAAAACACTACTGGAGCTATGTACCAAGGAGGCCCCCTTCCTTTGCCCCCGGGGCAACATGTACAAGCAGATAGACGGTGTGGCGATGGGCAGCCCCTAGGAGTTCTTTTTGCGAACTTTTTCATGGGTACCATCGAGGAAGAGCTCCTAGCTGCCCAACGACCAGCCGTCTACTGTAGATACGTGGATGACATCTTCGTGCAAATCAAGGACCTCCACGAACTACAGGAACTCCAGCGTCGCTTCATGACCTCCTCCGGACTTAACTTCACCTTTGAAAAATCTAACAATGGACAACTCCCCTTCCTCGACATCCTCGTAGCTCTGAACGACCATGGGTTCAAAACCACCGTCTACATTAAACCTACTAACACAGGACAATGCCTCAACGGCGATAGTGAATGCCCCCGCCGTTATCTTCTATCCTCCATCTCCGCCTATGTTAGGAGAGCCCTCACGCACTGCTCTACCTGGGCCGACACCCACCAGGAACTAGAAAGACTATCCCAAGTTTTAGTAAATAACGGATACTCCAACTCCGACATCTCCAGCACCATCAACCACCATCTTGAAAAATGGTACACTCAAAGCCCTCCCAACATTGACCCCCCCAATGAAATTAAGATCTTCTACCGCAATTACATGTCCTCTGAACACAAAAATGACGAGGCCGTCTTAAAAGAAATAATCTCCAAGCATGTCCACCCAACCAACCCGGAAAACAAAATCAAATTAATAATTTATTACAAATCCCCCAAGACCTCCAACCTCGTTCTCCGCAACAAACCAGCCTCCACCAAGATAAAGAGCCCGATGACCGACGATCACGTCATTTACCAACATACCTGTAATTATGAGGACTGTGGACCTCATTCCTATATTGGTATGACGCAGACTCGTCTTTCACGTCGGTTAACTCTTCACCTTCAGGCTGGAGCCATCAAAGACCACTATCTCACCCCTAACCACCCTCACCTTACACGCAACGAGTTAGAGAAACACACCACCATACTCGATAAAGAAAGTGACCCAAGGAGATTACCTATACTCGAAGCTTTATATATCCAAGCCTTACATCCCAACATCAACAACCAAACTCTGGACCTTCAGATCCTTCCTTCTGCCAAAAGGCACTACCCTACAGGACCTAACACCCCTCCTCGCCCCCCGGTGCCCTTGACGCAGCCCCCCGCGCTACCTCCTTCAGCTTCGTCTTCTGCAGGCGCCACACAACTTAGGCCACGCCCCTCGACACGCAGCCAATCAGCTTCGACCCCACCTACTGACCACCATCCCGCATCCAGTGCGCATGCGTGGAGAGGTTAACCCCTTCTCTCTCCTAGTTTACGCTTCCACCAATAGCAGACTTTTGCCCCCTGTTTTCCTCCTCCTCTGATCCTCCACCCTCTATATATACCCTTCCTGTTTACCTTTTATTTCATTCCTTCCTTACTTGATAATGCTGGTTGTCCAGTGAAACGCGTCGTATATCCTGTATCATCATGTACATTTATGTAACCCTGTACCACCATGAATTTTGCTCATCTCCTTCATCTACTTCCTGCCACCCAGCGAAAACTCATCAGAGACCTGGAAACTTTGAATAATAAAATTTCCAACGCAGAAATTGCCATTTCTTTCAACCTCGTATGTATTAAAGAAAATTTATTACCTGGCTTTACTAACATATATATATATATATATATATATATATATATATATATATATATATATATATATACAGTATATATATTCCCCCCATTTAAAACAATTAGAATGTCGTCATTATAAACAAAGAGTTATAAAGTAACCCTGCCTTTCTTCATTTTACCTAACCTACCGTATAGGCCTAGTCTATTCGCTGTAAGTAGGCGAGAAATCATGACCTCTATCCTCTGTAACTCAAAAAGGGCTAGAGCAAATTGGCTGTAAATGTCCGCATCTGTTCCTTGACTGACTCTTCCCAAATTGTAGAAATATTAGCTCGATTACGCTAGTCGTTTTGAGTTACAGAGGTTAGAGGTCATGATTCCTCGCCTACTTACAGCGAATAGAGTATCTATATATTAACACAGATATTAACACAGATGGCCACAAGGACAATCCAGGGTAACCACGATTCATCTCAGGGTTCAAAATTGTTGCGTCAATTTGAAGGTCTTAAATTGCCGGATTATCTGGAAATATGGCGTGTGCGGGGATTGGAAGCCGCAGCCCCACACGCGAGTTATGGAGGCAGTCTTAAGGGAACAGTGGCTAGTTTTTTGGTCTATTAATTCATTTATGTTTTAGTTTTCTCGATAGACCTCCATCAGGCTTAGAAAAAAAAAAAAAAAAAATAGATCCCCCTTCAAGATAAATGTGTACACTTTTCGGTAGACAAATGTCGGTTTCTCTTAAAATTACAGGCTCGCTATTACTTGCCAGGAAAAAAATCGACACCTAAATGGCAGGAAAGGTCTTATCATTGACAACGAAATGGGGCAGGTGTTAAAATCGTTAAACTAATGGGCTGAACGTCTTAAAATCTGAAAACTAATGGGGCTAAATACGAGGGAGAAAGGGGTCCAGAAGAACGACCCATCTCCCCTTAGAGGCTTAGACAATAGAAAGGGTCACGCTCACCTATGATATGTTCGGCGTTGGGAGCGAGAGTGAGCTACTTTCTATGTTTATTGTTTTCAGTACCAAGACGCCCTTCTTGACTTTCTTTTTGCTATCATTAGAAATTTTAATTGATTTTACAAAGGATCTTTGGAACTCTCACTCAGGTACAGCACGTAGGCAGAATATAAGTCAAATGTTTGTCAAAATATAATGAAAATAATGCCATCGTATTGAAGGAGTAAGGCTACAATACAAAACAACTATGATACTGAAAGGGTAAATATTGTGGCCAATTTAATTTCAAACAATACATTTCCAGCTGTTTGCAATCTACGATTTATGTTTAGTCTTAGTTATTGTATAATTATGTACAAGATAAAAATATGGTTTGTAGTTAAAGTCATGTCTTTGGAAGTGATGAAATGGCCAAAACAATGCTATTCCATGTTAGTTTGTATTTGTTCACATATTCATTCAAGTCTTAACACAAATTGCTCCGGTTTGACACTCAGCTCACATTACCTATATCACGTCTCTCACCCGTCACGGATCGTCAACATTCCGTACAAATAATTATACTTCAAGTATTTAAGGGAGAGTTTGTTTTTCTGGACGCCTTTCTCCCTCATGCTTAGCCCAATTAGTTTTGAGTTTTTAAGACGATTACCCCATTAGTCTGACGATAAAAACACTTAAATTGAATAGTTTTCACTAATGGGAGCGTGACGTAACAAGGCATCACAGTTTCTCTCAATAAGTATCTTACCGTGTTGGAAAAGACTGGGTCAAATCGTTTATAGTAACCCTCTCATTGTGTCAACCTTTAACAAACTAATCTCTCCTTTGGTGAAATCACTTCCTGAGAGGTAATATAATTCTTGGTAATATCAATGCATAAATTCAGCAGCAAATATATGAAATTATGCTTCTAAAATAGCTACTGGTAAATCGTCTGACTCTGGCAAGAATAATAAAATACAGGTACCAAGACATGTGACCGAAAGGGATACTTACACATTTTCTTTTGTTTGTATTATTCGCCACCAACAACTTAAGTTGTCAATATATATATAAAAGATGTCTGGTGTTAACTGATACAGAGCGTATACATTTATAACATTTAGTAATATAAACAATCCGTGTGTTATGGTTAATATGGCGTCTATGATGGTGTAGTACGGTCATCCATCACCTTGACAGGATATTGACTGAGCAGCTCCAAGACCACACCGGAGTCCAGACTAATCTGTTGTTGTGTTAGGTCACTGCTGGTACCTTGTTAACACCAGAGATCCTCTAGTAAGATACAGCGGACATATTTGTTTATGAACGCCATTTTGGTGCTATAGTTTTCAAACAATTGTTATATTTTACTTATGATCACATAGAGTTCAAATTCAAAGACCAAATTATTTATTATGTACCAGTAATACCGAATGGTTAATATGGGTTTAATAATATTTAAGTGTACAGAGAGGCAAACGAAATTAGGTCTTCAAGATCATGTTTCAGTATTTATATGTTGGGGTGGGGGGTGGGGGGGGGGCAGGGCAGTAATGAAGGGGGCATGTATCCTACGGGGACAGTACTGTTGTCCTAGAAAACTTTGTTCTATCCTGTTAACCCTCTATTTCTCAACCACTCCAACCTGGTCACCCTCTTCATACTTTCTCCCCCTCGATCGATCTTCATCCTAAACACCTCCTCCTCATTATCACTTCATAGTCCTTCTCCCCCACTTTATCCTGCTTAAGTTAACCTAATTTTCTTACCCCAACCCTTCCAGTTCAGACCACTCACACATCTATCAAGGGCTGTTCTCGGGTAGCTTGTTGTGCGGGGGTTGGGATGGGGGTGGAGTGGATTAGGAACGGAATATAACAGGAATATACCTATACTCGTTTTTTTTTTTTTTTTTTTTTTTTTTTTTTTGCGGATATCGCACTCCTTTAGCAGCTCATTTCCCGGCCGTAACTAATGGAAACGTATGAATCTAACAGGCCTTTGTAATCAATCACTGAAAAATGTAAACCTATCACAGTAAACTTTATGAACTTGTATGAGCTATAATATTGCCAATTAACAACATATTTAGCTATACAAACGTTGCAATAGCTGAGTAATTAAGATGGGAACAAGCCAATTTATCGCCAACTTGAAAAAAGAAAGAACAAAAAATACTATAGTTCCAGTTCTCCTTTCCATCCTTCTGACCCTCACAACTACCCACACACACCCACCTCCAGTAGCATTACGTGTATTGATCTAAGTGTGTGTGTATGTGTGTGACCCTTGTGTGACGTCATGTGGCAGGTATCATAACTCACCACACCGCACACACCACCCGCATATTACTTCAGGTACATACACACATACATACATACACTAAACTCAAAACACACACACACACACACACTAAGCTCAAACCACACACTATTCTCAAACCACACATACAGTAAACTCAAAACACACATACACACACTGAACTCAAACCACACACACACACACACAATAAACTCAAAACACACACCAGCATAAACAGGTGTCTAGTTATAATTCCTTGAAGTTGTGCATGGAGGGGGGGGGGGGGGCAGGGGGGCGGGGGGTTGAAAGGGTGTGGTAAAGGGTAAGCTCAGGCATACCACAGTTTACAGGGGTCCCAATACAATACCCTCACCCCCTCCATAAACAAACATATCCCTCTTTATTGTACTATAGTCCATTCATTATAGTTAGGCCAAACATCTTAACCACTAACCTCTATAATTCAAATACAACTTGAGTAATCGAGCTAATATTTCTACCATTTGGGAAGAGTCGGCCAGGGAATAGGTATGGAAATATACAGCCCATTTGCTCTAGCCTTTTTTCGTGTTACAGAGGATAGAGGTTGGGATTTCTGGCCTTCCTATAATGAACAGACTCACAGAGTATAGCGGTTGTTCAGTAAGAGGTATAGATACACGTTATCTATGCACAACACTACGATATAAAGGGAACATAACAAATATTGATACTATAATATGCTACCGGAAATAAACTTATGTAATGTTATTCTATGCATTCATTATGATTATAGAATATCATAACTATGATGGAGACGATGATGATTGTTATTATTTATGTTATTGGGTGACCTAGATGTGTGTGAATTTGTGTTTTGTGTGTTAATTTTTGTTCTGTTGTGTTGTGTTGTCCCTGTTCGGGCTCTGTCTCGAGTCGGCCACCCCCAGAAAAAAAAAAAATGGAGAATGGGCCTGAGTAAATAGGTAGATAGATGTTATTGAATATTTATAACACCGCATTAATCAGATCATTGCCGAATGTTGACCTTTTGATACGTCCAAGCGATCAATGACTCGCTGTGTTCCCAGAAAATCAATCAACTTTCACTCTTACTCTGCAAACATCGGAGTCTCCTTTGAAGATGGAACATATTAGAATGTGCACACATTGAAGGCTTATTCAAGATCAATTAAAATGGCTATTTTGGGGGGCCATTTATTTATATATTAATTTATTTTTTAGTTTCCTCGCAAGACCTCCATGAAGCTTTAAAAAATCACCCCCTAGACCTCCCTTCAAGATAAATTTGTACATGTTTGGGTAAAAAATTTCCCGGTTCCTCTTAAAATCACAATCTCGCTATCGCTCGCCAGGATAACATCGACACCTAAAGAACACAATAGGTCTTAAAACTGACAACGAAATAGGGTGAAAGGTGTCAAAATCGTCAAACTAATGGGCCGAACGTCTTATAATCTCAAAACTAATGGGGCTAAACATGAGGGATATGGGGGGCCAGAAAACTAGACCATCTCCCCCTAAAAAGGTAAAATTTACAAACATTGGAAGGAACAATTTTTTACCGAATTAAAACTGAATCATAAATTAAGGTGAAGGAAATACCTAAATATAGTAAAGGTAAGTAGAGGTCCATACACCTAAATACCCAAATATAGTAAAGGTAAGTAAAGGTCCATACACCTAAATACCCAAATATAGTAAAGGTAAGTAAAGGTCCATACACCTAAATACCCAAATATAGTAAAGGTAAGGTCCATACACCTAAATACCCAAATATAGTAAAGGTAAAGGTAAGGTCCATACACCTAAATACCCAAATATAGTAAAGGTAAGTAAAGGTCCATACACCTAAATACCCAAATATAGTAAAGGTAAAGGTAAGGTCCATACACCTAAATACCCAAATATAGTAAAGGTAAGTAAAGGTCCATACACCTAAATACCCAAATAGTAAAGGTAAAGGTAAGGTCCATACACCTAAATATAGTAAAGGTAAGTAAAGGTCCATACACCTAAATACCCAAATATAGTAAAGGTAAGTAAAGGTCCATACACCTAAATACCCAAATATAGTAAAGGTAAGGTCCATACACCTAAATACCCAAATATAGTAAAGGTAAGGTCCATACACCTAAATACCCATATATAGTAAAGGTAAGGTCCATACACCTAAATACCCAAATATAGTAAAGGTAAGGTCCATACACCTAAATACCCAAATATAGTAAAGGTAAGGTCCATACACCTAAATACCCAAATATAGTAAAGGTAAGGTCCATACACCTAAATACCCAAATATAGTAAAGGTAAGGTCCATACACCTAAATACCCAAATATAGTAAAGGTAAGGTCCATACACCTAAATACCCAAATATAGTAAAGGTAAGGTCCATACACCTAAAGGCGTCCTTTATCTTTGAGATCTTTATAACAATTAGGCTATATTCAAAACACTTAGGCCTACCGGTACAACTGTTTTGAATTTATATTTACTGTATTAAATTTGAAAACATTGCCAGTTCTTTAAGCTGATTTATGACTGGATTTTAACTGGAGATTATTTAAGAGATTATAATTTACATTCATTGATAGGAATTTCTTAAAATGTGAATTGCAAAGGAAAAACACTTAAACATCAAAAGTTCTTTTGACTATGAATTCGACACCTGGATGGGGATGAATGTCTTAAAATGGTAGGCTGAATGGGGGCCGAATGGATACAACCAAGAAAGAGAAAAAGCATGTCACCTCCCTTAACGACATTCGAGGAATTGTACTAGGTCGAAAATGACTTGCAAACCTATTACGAGCATACGATGAACACAATCTAGCATCACTTAACGGGAGTCACCTGGTTATTTTATATCTTTCTCTCCTTTTCTCTCTTTCCCTGGTTTGTATCCATTCGGCCCCATTTAGCCAACTGTTTTAAGACGTTTATCCCCATCCAGGTGTCGATTTATCGCTCGCCAGCATTGTATGGAGAAATCCGGCCGGAGAAATTTTTCTATCAAAAATGTACAAATTTAGCTTGCTGTCAAAACAAAAATATATATATGCTGGCTCGCTACCGCTCGCCAGGAAAATACCTGGATGGGGGTAAACGTCTTAAAACAGTAGGCTGAATGAGGTCAAATGGATACAAGCCAAAGAGAGAGGGAGAGAAAGAGAAAAAAGCGAGGTGGGCTCCCTTAATAGGAACTGGGAGAGCTACCTGGAAAACCATCTAGTGAGGAGAGTGTATAATCGATCGTAACATTTAAGGCCCCGCGGCTCTCTCATCAATTGTGTATCTGTTAACCTCAATACCAGTGATCCATCTTTCTATTACGATCAAGTCTAGCTTCTTCATTTAACACATACACATTTTTTCAATTAACAATCTACAATCTCATCCTGCTTATATTTCCTGCCATCCTTCCTTATGCTCTCTCTGCGGAACAAATACCAATGATCTCCCTTTGGATTAGAATGACATCCCATTTTCTCTGTTTTAAGTAGCCTACACTAATGCACACACGGAGACAAAATACCAATGATCTCCCTTTGAATTACAGAATGACATCCCATTTTCTCTGTTTTAAGTAGCCTACACTAATGCACACACTGAGACAAAATACCAATGATCTCCCTTTGAATTACAGAATTACATCCCATTTTCTCTGTTTTAAGTAGCCTACACTAATGCACGCACGGAGACAAAATACCAATGATCTCCCTTTGAATTACAGAATTACATCCCATTTTCTCTGTTTTAAGTAGCCTATACACAAATGCACACCAACTACACATACACACACACACACACATTCTACAATCACTTCCTCCCTGCTGTCTATCCTTCCTCCTTTCTCTCGTGACTACTAGGAAGCTGACCTTTGATGGGATGCATAAGAAAGGGGGGGAGGGGAAGGGATTAATCAGGGGGAGGGGAGGGGATCGGAGGAAGGGGGGGGGGGGGGACAAGGTGCAGTAAGTATACAAGAGTACTATCCAAAACGACCAGCATGAAGGCCTTTGAACCTAATCTGTGTCATTCTTGTGATGACAATACTCCATTACAAGGTTCTCTCCTACTCACCTAGCCTATACTGCCAGCGAAGTAGGCAACACAAATAAAATAACAAATAAATAAATAAAAGAACTAGATAGAGAATATGGACAAATTAAGATGCAAGAGTAAGCTAGTATCTCGACTAAATTGTAAATAATAAATATCTACATTGATTTATCCACTTGACTACGAGAAGGAAGCTTATTAGAATGTCCTTGCGTTAGCCAGAGGAGGTAACATTAAAATAGTTTAGTAGTGAGGGTGGTACTTGAGATATTGGTAATCTATGGGCTTAAACATTTGTTTTCCTAAGATTAACAAATCGTCTTGTGTTAGCGAGAATGAAAGTGGGGTCCTCGTAGTGAAAGACTTAACCAAATTGTATTCCCACTGGTTGATCCCTGATGCTTTCAATTGTCTTCCGGTTAACCAATTAAGTATGCCACCACGCCTTTAAATTGTTTATGGATAACAATAGACGATTTTCTTTGGTTTTGGAAGACTCTAGTAATCAAGGAGGTAAAGTTTATCTCATATACTGTAGGTTAACTGTTTGATTCCCACATTTCCTTCATAACTATCTATCTATCTCTATATATACTCTGGCACATACCACTTTTTAAAATTATATATACCATATACTGATTAGCCTAAAATTGCTAGCCAAGCTATTATGAGTGACTGCGTCCTCCTATTCTGACGGGGTTAAGTTGTCCTGGACCAGTAATAATTTGGTTTTAGCCGGCGTGTATTTCTTGATAGTGTGGGGCGGCATTGGTAAGGTCAACACGGTGGCATTACCAGTTGCTAGAAGTGGAGGCCAACTCGTTCTTACTAACTCCATTATTATTCATACGTGGGTCTTGTGGAGCCTTTCCTAGAATTAATACAATCGTCTTTCAAGTTTGATATCAACCACATGCTATTATTATGTTCCTTCCAACAACCAACTATACTCCTAAAATCGATTAATGAAATTTACAAACACATGTGGCAGTCCGTGGATTCGAATCCAGGATGCTCACACCGAAAATCAACACCTTATGCATCGCACCACGAAGACAGTTAAAGAATGGTGGACACTGCCTACGATTTATTATGCAACTTCGAATCCTGCATATCAATCTAAGCATGTACACACATCCCAACTGCAACTCACGTAGGCTATGCATATGTGAATGGAAAGAGCAATTAATGGGGCCTTAACCACTAGGGAAGTCCTCTCGATAAATTACCCCTGAACCAATATCAATTATTATGTTCCTTCCAACAACCAACTATACTCCTAAAATCGATTAATGAAATTTACAAACACATGTGGCAGTCCGTGGATTCGAATCCAGGATGCTCACACCGAAAATCAACACCTTATGCATCGCACCACGAAGACAGTTAAAGAATGGTGGACACTGCCTACGATTTATTATGCAACTTCGAATCCTGCATATCAATCTAAGCATGTATAAAATATCTACCATTACCAAACACCACCAAATACAATAATTGTATATACAGTATATATATATATATATATATATATATATATATATATATATATATATATATATAAAGTTACCAATCACAATTATGAACCTCATACAGTAGACAACACCATTTAGGATATACGGTACTGTACATACTGTATATAGCCATATCCTTAAAGTCTGGTCATAGCACCTAAACTAACAAAATTATCAATAATTAAATGCACATATACATACATACATACGCAAGACATTAATTATATACTGTACATAATCAAAGAAATACAAATACAGACATAATGTACCATATACAGTCATTAAAATGTTAAAGGAGTGATGCATGTATATATAAAGTGCACCTACCTGACCCCGTCATCCCTGCAGACGTTGATCAACACATTAAGGGAAGAAGACATATATTCAACACAAGGGTAAATCTGACCTACGGTACTCTTCCAGGACCATCACACTACAAACTGTACTACACCATTATTAAGTAAACCGCCAGTATTTACCAACTTTACTACACCATTATTAAGTAAACCGCCAGTATTTACCAACTTTACTACACCATTATTAAGTAAACCGCCAGTATTTACCAACTTTACTACACCATTAAGTAAACCGCCAGTATTTACCAACTTTACTATACCATTATTAAGTAAACCGCCAGTATTTACCAACTTTACTACACCATTAAGTAAACCGCCAGTATTTACCAACTTTACTACACCATTATTAAGTAAACCGCCAGTATTTACCAACTTTACTACACCATTAAGTAAACCACCAGTATTTACCAACTTTACTACACCATTATTAAGTAAACCGCCAGTATTTACCAACTTTACTACACCATTATTAAGTAAACCGCCAGTATTTACCAACTTTACTACACCATTATTAAGTAAACCGCCAGTATTTACCAACTTTACTACACCATTATTAAGTAAACCGCCAGTATTTACCAACTTTACTACACCATTATTAAGTAAACCGCCAGTATTTACCAACTTTACTACACCATTATTAAGTAAACCGCCAGTATTTACCAACTCATGCACAGGAAGTTCTGGATTTTTTTTTAAATTGTTTGAAATTTAGTGAGACAATTTGAATACAATTTATTTTCTGTAGTACTTATATAACAAATATTCTTGGAAGTTCTGCATCAACAATTTAATCAACAGCGGAATGCACTCACCGCCCCTCGGGTCAGTGTTCGAGGTATAAATTTATATCCTAAGTAACTCATGAAATGATCAATATACGTGCTTTAGCCAAGGGTAAACTGATCATTCCCTAGGTCTGTACCACCCAGGGCAGGTCCTAACAGAGATCATCGCATGAGAACACTCCACTTCTGGGAGGCGAGCGGCGAGCCACATTGAATTGCTGAAGTTGGTAATCAAAGACCACACAACTTGTATGCTTAGAATCAATTGCTGAAGTTGGTAATTAAAGACCACACAACTTGTATGCTTAGAATCAATTGCTGAAGTTGGTAATCAAAGACCACACAACTTGTATGCTTATAATCAATTGCTGAAGTTGGTAATTAAAGACCACACAACTTGTATGCTTATAATCAATTGCTGAAGTTGGTAATTAAAGACCACACAACTTGTATGCTTATAATCAATTGCTGAAGTTGGTAATCAAAGACCACACAACTTGTATGCTTAGAATCAATTGCTGAAGTTGGTAATCAAAGACCACACAACTTGTATGCTTAGAATCAATTTCTGAAGTTGGTAATTAAAGACCACACAACTTGTATGCTTAGAATCAATTGCTGAAGTTGGTAATCAAAGACCACACAACTTGTATGCTTAGAATCAATTTGGAAAAGCAGATGCTTCGTATATGACCTTACCAGTGGTAAGTTATTATTTGTGAAGACAACAAACAAGTTGATCTGCTTCTTTAAGCAGCTGTTAATATCCATATATCACAACCTTATGGCAAGACAAGGAATGAATTCAATATTTTCAAGAGGTCTATACTCATAGTACATCATCTACAAATATTGTTCTACTTATTCAGCTTCACTGAAATGCACTTCTTATTCTACATCTATTCGATTTTCAATCATATATTATTTGTATTTATTTATTCTGTAAGTGGTTTATATGTATTTATATCAATTGTATTTATTTAGCTATGTAATTTATGATTATATATTAACCAACATGATTATTCATTATATGTAATTAATGGTTGCAATATAGTTATAATGTGATATCCTGTTGGACCCAACATAATCATGCACTTTTAACACATACTGTAATATATTGAAGTCATGCAGTACAAGATGAATTACTGTGTGTATAATTAAACATAGTTGTGTGAGTATGCGTGTGTGTGTGTGTGTGTGTGTGCCTGTGTACGTGGTGTTCGTATCAATGTTTGCTTATTATATAAACAGATGTGACCACACACACACATGACAGAACACACGGTAATATTTACATGAGACAAACATTATTACACTGAAAGCTGCGACATAATAGTGAAAATACACACTCCATGCTAGCGAAAGATATTTAAATTTTGTCTTAAATTGTCGAACAAGTGTGCTCTTTGTGTATGTATATTTATGTGTATAACTGAGCTTGTGTGTGTGTGTGTGTGTGTGTGTGTGTGTGTGTGTGTGTGTGTGTTATCCATACTCTGAGTGTATTGATCAAAGTGTGGTGCAAACATCTTTCAACCTCGTTGCATAAATAATCTAGTATTGCTGAACTTGTTTTGTTTTTTGCTTTATGCATAATTATGTTTTCATGAGTGTGTATCAGCGAACATGTAGACATTTCCGAGTAGGCTATGTGAGTAACGAAGAATTAATTCATTGTATGTTTACCGGTACGTATATATATATGTTTTATCACAAATACACTTGGGTAATTACACATATAAAATATATGCAGCCAGTTTCTATTCCCAAATACTATACTTTAGTGTAAGGCATCGCTATCATCAATTCACCACACAATGACCAGATGGTGGAGTTGTCACGATGCTTAATACTATATTCTAGTATTAGGGGTTCGAATCCTTTAAGTACTGGATATCACACTGCATATACGTAAATGTGTACTGTGTAGCCTATACAGTATATATGTATGTCTATAAGTATACATGTTATAAGTACGTAGGTCGATGTGTTATGAATGCACCTGTAGCTTCATTGTAGTATACCTGCTTTTTGTTATTTCTGTCCTTTTCTCTCTTTCTCTGGCTTGTATCCATTCGGCCCCATTCAGCCGACTATTTTAAGACGTTTATCCCCATTTAGGTGTCGAGTTCTTCCTTGCGAGCGATAGCGAGCCAGCATTATATGAAGAAATCCGGCTTCGCCGGAGAAATTTTTCTATCGAAAAATGTACAAATTTAGCCTGCTGTCAAAAAAATAAATATATGCTGGCTCGCTACCGCTCAGCAGTAAAACATTGACACCTGGATGGGGATAAACGTCTTAAAACAGTAGGCTGAATGGGGCCAAATGAATACAAGCCAGAGAAAGATAGAAAAGGACAGAACAAAAACAGGTCACCCCTCTTAAGTACCGGTACTGGATATCACACTGTATACGTAAATGTATACTGTGTAGCCTATATATGTACCGTATATGTACTGTATGTCTATAAGTATACATGTAAGTAGGTTCATGTATTATGTACGCACCTGTAGCTTCATTGTAGTAGACATTGATTCTCTCCAGCTGAACTTCGTGTTGTCCTTGGTAGATTCCATCATTGCTTATCCCATGTTCGTCACTTATCACCTCCCAGAACTGCAACAGAGACCACCCACTGTATTCACATATTATCTTATGTTCTTTATCATTGATTTGTATCTTGCTCAATTGCTTAGATTTTACTAGCCTAATTTCGGGACTCATTTGATTATGATTAGTCTATTAAGGATGACCTCTATACCTTCTTGTACCTCAGTGAGGGCTGGAGAAAACTGGCTGTAAAGCACCAAACCTATTCAATGATTGACTCTCAAATGGTAGAAATATTATCTACATTCTCCCTTCCAAGTATTGTTTGGAGTCGTTCTCCGAAACAACTGTCTTGATGGTGCAATGGTTAGAGCGTGTAAGTTCTTTATGTGATATCCTAGGTTCGAATCCTGGGAGAATCACATGCTTTCATTAATTTCATTTGAGGTGTTATTGGTATTAAGAATATATACAAATATAAGCGACCGAAAGTGTTAATTCTCGATATCGCAGCTCTCCCACTCCTTGAACGTGTTTGTTATAAGCTATGTAGCTAGCCTATACAGTACAGTTGAAATACATTATAGACATTGTAGCCTATATACTGTAGTTGTATATTATTTTTAAACGTAACTCATACTTTTAAAAATATATATTTATAACGAAAAGGAGAAGATATGTTTGCGAATCTTGGTGTGAAAATAGACTAGGTTAATAAATGCATATTATTATGTGTTTGGGCATTATCAGGTGCATGTGGAATTTCCTATGACACCTATATATACGCAATATAGACATTGACTGTAGTCATGTATTATAAAGCATAGGCCTAGCCTCGAGTAATAACAGAACATCGCAATATCCTATGCATGTTCTCAATTAATTTCGTCGATATTGACAGCAGAGGCCTCGGCGCGAGTTCCAAGACTGCTTAACCCCTTCAACACCATGACGCCTTTATACTTTTGATTCTGGCTAAAATGAGATGATTGTGTGCAGTTGAAGAAGGACCTATGTTATTCAGAGGGTTTATGGGGATCGTTTTTACCAAGTTGAGTCGTTTAGGTAGATTATTATTATTTTTCTTTTAAATCGTGTAATGGTAACCAAATCTAATTAAAATAACGTTATGGTGGTGAAGGGGTTAAGGGGAGATTTCCACTTGAGGGAATTTTTTCTTGAACCCTTTCTCCCTCATGTTTAGCCCCAATGCTTTTGAGATTTTAAGAGGTTCGCCCCATTAGTTTGGCGATTCTAAGAACTTTCGCCCCATTTGTCAATTTTAAGACCATTAAATGCCATTTAGGTATCGATTTTTTCCTGGCGAGCGATAGCGAGCCTGTAATTTAAGAGGAACCGGCCTTCGGCCGGGAATTTTTTCTACCGAAAAATGTACAAATTTATCTTGAAAAGGGCTCAAGGGGGTGTAATTTTAAGCTTAATGGAGGTCTAGGGAACAAACTAAAAACCTCCCCTTAAGTCCTTATTGAATTATAATAGGAGGTATAATAAGGTACCGGTAACCATTGACATTTCCTACACCTCCTCCTCATTAGTCATACACCACATACACACCCACCTCTCTCTCTCTCTCTCACCTTCCCTCATGGCAACAACATACACAGACACATTTGTACTTAATAACTAATGGGGTCTTAACATTAATGGGGTCTTAACATTTCCAAACTAATGGGGTTAAACATGAGGAAGAAATGGGTAAACCAACAAAAACAACCATCACATCCCCCCTTAAGGGGAGATTTCCACTTGAGGGACTTTTTTCTTGACCCCTTTCTCCCTCATGTCTAGCCCCATTGCTTTTGAGCTTTTAAAACGTTTGCCCCATTAGTTTGGTGATTTTTAAGAATTTCCGCCCCATTCTGTCAATTTTGAGACCTTTAGTGCCATTTAGGTGTCGATTTTATCCTGGCGAGCGATAGCGAGCCTGTTATTTAAGAGTAATCGGCCTTCGGCCGGGACATTTTTCTATCGAAAAATGTACAAATTTATCTTGAAAGGGGGTCAAGGGGGTGAAATTTTAAGATTGCTGGAGGAGTAGGAAACAAACTAAAATCCTCCCCTTAAAACCGATTGATTTGGACACAATACTCCACCTACTCACCCTGACTCTCTCCGCCAGACAATAACAATATATAGCACCAGCACCAGTAGGGCTCGTAATCACCGCTAGGATCGGGGTCACGTGTGTGTGTCTTATGTCCTGATATAATAATGATCGCCACCACCGGGACGATGACCCTCTAGGCGTCCCACAACTTAGTCTGTGTGTTTAATATTTAGGTAGTCTTATTAACCCCTTTAGTACCGAGTTGTCCTGGTCATTATCATCTGGATATTATTGGACGATTGTATCCAGCTTAGGGAGGACGTGTAACAATTAAAAGGCTTCACACTATCTCCATTATCCATTATATATACCACTGTTGACACCCAAGCTTCAGAATATCGTCTAAATATAGCTGGCATAACATAAAATACATCCTCGGTAAGGAAGGGGTTAAGGGGAGATTTTTAGTGTGTTCCCTAGACTTCCATCAAGCTTGAAATTAAACCCCCTTGACCCCCTTTCAAGATAAATTTGTACATTTTTCGGTAGAAAAATGTCCCGGCCGAAGGCCGGTTACTCTTTAATTACAGGCTCGCTATCGCTCGCCAGGAAAAAATCCACACCTAAATGGGACGAAATGTGTTAAAAGTGACATAAATAAATGGGGTGAAAGTTCTTAAAATCGCCAAACTAATGTGGCGAACATCTTAAAATTTCAAACGCAATGGGGCTAAACATGAGGGAGAAAGGGGTAAAGAAAAAAAATCCCTCCAGTGGAAATCTGCCCTTAATAATAGGCTAGGCTAGGCTAGAAGGGTAGGTATATACGGCAGTGACCTTTGGAATATAGGCTATAGGTTAACCCTTCAGGACGCGTGTTTCCTTGTTTTATATGTTGGCTATCATTAGGGAGCCCACCTCCTTTGTTTTCTCTCTTTTTCTCCCTCTCTCTCTTTGGCTTGTATCCATTCGGCCCCATTCAGCCTATTGTTTAAAGAAGTTTACTCCCATCCAGGTGTCAATGTTTTTGCCGCGAGCCAGCATATATATATATTTATGTTTTGATAGCAAGCTAAATTTGTAAATTTTTCGATAGAAAAATTTCTCCGGCAAAGCCGGATTTCTGCATACAATGCTGGCTCGCTATCGCTCGCCAGGAAGATATCAGGATGGGGATAAACGTCTTAAAACAGTTGGCTGAATGGGGCCGAATTAATACAAGCCAGAGAAAGAGAGAAAAGGAGAGAAACAGAAAAAAACCTGTGACCCCCCTTAACCGATTTGATTCACTTTAGGATAATAATGTGTGAGTTTGGGGGGTTAATTAAGATAGCTCTTACCCCTATGATACCTAAGCTTCCTTCCTAAGCCGAATATAATCGTTTAGTATAAAAAGAAAACCAAATCAGGTCATAATCCTGAGAGGGTTAATAGAATAGAGACAGAGATGATTTAACGGCACGGTAATTAATAGAAGAAAAAAAATCCTGTCACGGCAAAATAATTATATAAAAGTTGTATAATAAATAGTAGCGCACAAATCCTCTGGGACGTCCTTAAGGCGAGATATCCACTTGAGGGACTTTTTTCTTGACCCCTTTCTCCCTCATGTTTAGCCCCATTGCTTTTGAGATTTTAAGACGTTTGCCCCATTAGTTTGGTGATTTTTAAGAATTTCCGCCCCATTCTGTCAATTTTAAGACCTTTCGTGCCATTTAGGTGTCGATTTTATCCTGGCGAGCGATAGCAAGCCTGTAATTTAAGTGTAATCGGCCTTCGGCCGAGAAATTTTTCTACCGAAAAATGTACAAATTTATCTTAAAAGGGGGTCAAGGGGGTGAAATTTTAAGATTGCTGGAGTAGAAAACAAACTAGAAACCTCCCCTTAAAACCGGCGTCACACGAACCCTTTAGCGGAGGATGTTTCGGCGTCACAGAAGCCGAGTCCAAATGTAGCTACTAGGATCGATTCACCTATACCTGACCATGATCTATATCTCTTCCATTATGTCTGTATTCACCTATACCTGACCATGATCTATATCTCTTCCATTATGTCTGTATTCACCTATACCTGACCATGATCTATATCTCTTCCATTATGTCTGTATTCACCTATACCTGACCATGATCTATATCTCTTCCATTATGTCTGTATTCACCTATACCTGACCATGATCTATATCTCTTCCATTATGTCTGTATTCACCTATACCTGACCATGATCTATATCTCTTCCATTATGTCTGTATTCACCTATACCTGACCATGATCTATATATCTCTTCCATTATGTCTGTATTCACCTATACCTGACCATGATCTATATCTCTTCCATTATGTCTGTATTCACCTATACCTGACCATGATCTATCTCTTCCATTATGTCTTTATTTTGGCATCTTAATATTCCTAATCGTGTAGCGTCTAATTTAATATACGAATAAGCAGCACCATCAGTAAAACAATAATAAACAAATAAAACAAATACAAATAGAGATAACTTGTATCGGATTCCAGGTTCCGATACTACATGTAGCCGATAACACTTGCTATCGTGACGCCGGCTTAAGGGGAGCTATATATTTAGTTTGTTCCCTACGTTTTCATCAAGCTTAAAATTACACCCCCTAGACCCCCTATCAAGATAAATTTGTACATTTTTCGGTAGAAAAATTTCCCGGCCGGAGGCCGGTTGCTCTTAAATTACGGGTTCGCTATCGCTCGCCAGGAGAAAATCGACACCTTAATGGCACGAAAGGTCTTAAAATTGACAGAAATGGGGCAAAATGTCTTAAAATGTCAAAACTACTAGGGCGAACGTCTTAAAATCTCAAAAGCAATGGGGCTAAACATGAGGGAGAAACGGGTCCAGAAAAAAATCCCTCAAGTGGAAATCTCCCCTTAACCCCTTGAGTATTATGGCACGTTTTGACAGTATATTCTGGCTATCATTAGACGATTTTATTCAGATTAGGAAGGGTATATGGGCATCGGAGGGCTAATTGAGACAATCTTTGCCCTTTAAAATCTCCCAGATCCTTCCTAAGCTGTTTAAAATCGTGTTATGATAGTCAAAATAAACAGTCAAATCGGTTCATAATCCGTCAAAATAAACAGTCAAATCGGGTCATAATCCGTCAAAATAAACAGTCAAATCGGGTCATAATCCGTCAAAATAAACAGTCAAATCGGGTCATAATCCGTCAAAATAAACAGTCAAATCGGTTCATAATCCGTCAAAATAAACAGTCAAATCGGTTCAGTCAAATCGGGTCATAATCCGTCAAAATAAACAGTCAAATCGGTTCATAATCCGTCAAAATAAACAGTCAAATCGATTCATAATCCGTCAAAATAAACAGTCAAATCGGTTCATAATCCGTCAAAATAAACAGTCAAATTGGTTCATAATCCGTCAAAATAAACAGTCAAATCGGTTCATAATCCGTCAAAATAAACAGTCAAATCGGTTCATAATCCGTCAAAATAAACAGTCAAATCGGTTCATAATCCGTCAAAATAAAGTCAAATCGGTTCATAATCCGTCAAAATAAACAGTCAAATCGGTTCATAATCCGTCAAAATAAACAGTCAAATCGGTTCATAATCCGTCAAAATAAACGTCAAATGGTTCATAATCCGTCAAAATAAACAGTCAAATCGGTTCATAAATCATAAATCCGTCAAAATAAACAGTCAAATCGGTTCATAATCCGTCAAAATAAACAGTCAAATCGGTTCATAATCCGTCAAAATAAACAGTCAAATCGGTTCATAATCCGTCAAAATAAACAGTCAAATCGGTTCATAATCCGTCAAAATAAACAGTCAAATCGGTTCATAATCCGTCAAAATAAACAGTCAAATCGGGTCATAATCCTCACGTGAACTCCTCTAGTTATGGTTTGGAGCATACAACTATACTCGATGTTATTTAACTCGGCGAACATTTTATTTCCTTAGCAGCTCATTTCTCGATAACTAACTACAGTAGTTTCCTCGCCAGACCTCCATCAAGCTTAGAACAACACCCCCTAGACCACCCGGTTTCTTCTAAAATTAGAGGCTCGTTATCGCTCGCCAGGAAAACATTGACACCTAAATGGCACGAAAGGTTTTAATATTGACAACAAAATTAGGCTAAAGGTCTCAAAATCGCCAAACTAACGGAACCAAAGTCTTACAACCTCCAAACTAATATGCTAAACATGAGGGAGAAGGGGGTCCATAAAAAGCGAGTATTACCCCCTTAATAAAAATATCGCGTCTAGAGTGTAACCCAGATTCCTTGGTGAAGCTGTGTCTCACGCAAGGCTTTGATTGTTTTTAACATGTTCGATTATTGCATTTTAAGTTTGCGCTCTAGATTAATCAACAAATATATAAACATATTAAAAACTTCTCCCCAGACCAGACTCTTTGAAACTAAAATATAACCACCCCTAGACTTACTAAAATATAACCACCCCTAGACTTACTAAAATATAACCACCCCCTAGACTTACTAAAATATAACCACCCCCTAGACTTACTAAAATATAACCACCCCTAGACTTACTAAAATATAACCACCCCCTAGACTTACTAAAATATAACCACCCCCTAGACTTACTAAAATATAACCACCCCCTAGACTTACTAAAATATAACCACCCCCTAGACTTACTAAAATATAACCACCCCCTAGACTTACTAAAATATAACCACCCCCTAGACTTACTAAAATATAACCACCCCCTAGACTTACTAAAATATAACCACCCCCTAGACTTACTAAAATATAACCACCCCTAGACTTACTAAAATATAACCACCCCTAGACTTACTAAAATATAACCACCCCCTAGACTTACTTCAAGCTAAACAAAAAAAAATCTGTAGATCAATGCCCGGCCTAAGGTTAGTTTTTCAGTAAATATTTTTGTTTTCTTCTGTAAATCAATGCCCCGGCCTAAGGCCGGGTTTTCGTAAATTGCAGGCTTGCATCGCTTGCCAGGATAAACAAAAAATCGAGACCTGAATGGGGTGATGTGTCTCATATTCGCCAAAGTAATGAGGTGACACGTCTTAAAATCTCAAAACTAATGGGGATAAACATGAGAGAGAAGGGGATCCAGAAAAAAATTGAAACCTCCCCTTAATACAATCGTCTAACATAGAAGCCATCCTGGGTAAGTGAAAGGGTTAACTAACCCATGTACTGTACAACTCAGCTGCCTCTCTACATTAACTTCATACTGTCATTTAGCTGAAAAAATGGTGTAAGCCTTTGACATCGTTAAACTTAGCCGCGGTAATTATTGGTTCATGCTTAGGTCATTGTACAAGATTATAACACATTTGACTTATTAAACGGTAATCAACATAGTATAATATACAGTATAACATAGTTTGTGTGTGTGTGTGTGTGTGTGTGTGAGAGAGAGAGAGAGAGAGAGAGAGAGAGAGAGAGAGAGAGAGAGAGATCAGGTCATGGTAACCTTTTATAACTAGGTCAACTCCAGCAGTCACTCCTTTGATGGTCTTTACATTACTCTTCTACCTACTACCTACATCCAAATTACTCCCCCCCCCCCCCCTACCCCTTCCTCCTCCCTCTCTTTGATACACATACATACATACCTACACACATTACACCTCCACCTACACCTACCTTACTCTTTGGTTTACGTAAGTCTCTGTCGTATTCGTCTTCATATTGTTAATCGCTCCCCGCCCCCCCCCCCTCTCTCTCTCTCTCTCTCTCTTTTCTCTCTCTCTCTCTCTCTCTCTCTCTCTCTCTCTCTCTCTCTCTCTCTCTCTCTCTCGCCTGTAATTTAGGAGGAGCAGACCTTCGGCCGGGACATTTTCTACCAACAAATGTACAAATTTATCTTGAAAGGGGGACTAGGGAGCGTCTTTTTAAGCTCGATGGAGGTCTAGCGAGGAAACTAGAAAACCAATATATAAATGAAAAAAATCGATCAAAAAGTGACCCATCACAGGTACACTACTCCTATTGTTACGTGTATGACGTGACAGATAATACGGGTGGCGGTGGAAGGGAAGAATATCATGTCACGCTAACTCCCTCGCCTGTTAACCCTCTATAGAGCCAATACGCGTTTCTTGTCTGTTTTCTGGCTATTATTAGACGAGTTTATTTAGATTTGGAAGGGTATTTGGAAGTCAGAGGGTTAATTGGGATAGTCTTTACCCTTATAATTCTCACAGATCCTTCCTAAACTGTATACAATCGTTTAATGATAGCCAGACTATACTGTCAAAAGGCGTCACACTAATCAAAGGGTTAACACTGGGTCAATTACGATACCGGTACTCACTGCTGTTATGGTGTTTTAGTTCATTACGGTCTTACTTTAATTACTATCCTACTTCCAAATTAACCCTTGCCCTCTCTCTCTCTATTCCTTTCTCTCTATCTCTCTCTCTCTCTCTCTCTATATATATATATATATACTTAACATACTTAACATAATAACATACTTAAAGATACTCAACACGGCTTTCGTAAAAAACGTTCCTGTTTAACAAACCTCTTAGACTTCTTCCACGATATCCTCAACCTCTACGATGAGAGTAAAGCTGTAGATATTATATACCTTGATTTTCAAAAGGCCTTTGACAAAGTTCCCCACAAACGTTTACTGCTAAAACTAAAAGCGCATGGAATACAAGACGGTGTGTTGAAATGGATAGAAAATTGGCTCAGCAACAGAAAGCAAAGGGTAGTCATAAACGGTAAGGCATCTAAATGGACCAATGTAAGTAGCGGGGTACCCCAGGGATCGGTACTAGGACCAATTCTCTTTCTAATTTACATCAACGACATAGATGAGGGTCTCACCTGCACAATCTCAAAATTTGCTGACGATACAAAAATTGCAAATAGCATACTCTCAAAAGAACAAGTTGACGATATGCAACACAATCTAGATAAATTGTCATGTTGGGCCCAAATTTGGCAAATGAGTTTCAATGCGGATAAATGTAAAGTACTACATGTCGGATACCTAAATGAGAAAGCAAACTATTCGATGAATGGCACTCAGCTTAAGAATGTAAACAGAGAAACTGATCTGGGAGTAACAATATCGAGTAACCTAAAACCGAGTCAACAATGTTCAGAAGTTGTTAAGAAGGCAAACAAAATAATTGGCTTTATAGGCAGGTCATTTGAGCATAAATCCAAAGAAGTTATCCTAACCCTTTACAATTCCTTAGTCCGCCCTCTTCTGGAATACTGCGTTCAATCCTGGTGCCCTTATTACCAAAAAGATATAAACAAGCTAGAACGAGTTCAACGTAGAGTTACCAAAATGATACCTAGCCTAAAGAACAAACCATACGAAGAGCGTCTTAGAGAATTAAATCTATTTCCTTTAACCCAGCGCAGATTAAGAGGCGACTTAATTCAAGTGTTCAAAATCATCAAAGGCATCACAATATGAACTGTAGTAAGTACTTCACTATCGACCAATCTAATTACACGCGGGGAAACGGTTGCAAAATTATTGGTAAATCTTTTAACTCGCACGAATCTAAGAATTTCTTCTTCAATCGAGTTGTCAACTTGTGGAATGGGCTTCCCCGAGACGTTATAGACTGCAGCACCGTTGATTCATTTAAATTCCGCCTAGACAAATATCTCGCATCAAACCCGCGACTGACTGCGTTTGTAAATGAATAACTTTATCCTCCCCTCAGTTACTAACCCATATGTCCCCTACTAACTTCCTAGTCCTGCCACGTTAGTGGCAGGGCAGTAGTTCCCTTTCCAATGTTCCCTTACCCACTCTAAACCACTGTTTGGACACTTGATCCTCAGTGTTTTGGAGGACAAGCAGCCTAGAAGGGTCACTAGATCTGTTGTTGCTTGATTTCCTTTGTACTCCTTTGTACTCTTATTACCCTTTTCTCTCTCTCTCTCTCTCTCTCTCTCTCTCTCTCGCTCTCTGTCATTAAGTGTAGTAATTACGGTACCACTATTTCCTTATATTGATCTAAATTGAATCAGTCTTACTCTAATACCTAGACTTGTGTTTGTATGACCGTATGTCTATATATTATGTCTGTCTCTCTCTCTCCCTTTAGACTTGATAAAACACACACTATGGCTGTGGGACAAATCTATTATAATAGATGTGATCTACCTGGAACAAACTTAACTTGAAGGCTGTAAGCAGGTCTATAAATTTTATAACACAGTAGATTAAGATGAAGGTATGGTAGATAGAATTCTGCACACTTGTCAATAACTGTATTGTATAATATATTTAGTTGATCTCCCGGTAAGGTTGACTATTGTTGTAGCTTTTCGTAATTATAATACATTAGCTCTATATAACTATGTCAAATACTTAATTTCTTCCTTTAATTACCTTCCTTTGCTGTTACTTTATATACTTTACTAACGACTTCAAATGTGTGTGTGTGTGTGGGGGGGGGGGGGGGGGGGGATTGTTTTCCAATACAATCAGGCTTCTTCAGAAAACATGCAAATATAGTTACTAATAGCTTGCATTAAAATATTGCCAAACCAGACATACTAAACATGTTAAAAACCGCTGACTGAGAATATTGACAAAATAATGAGGCGCAAGGTCTCAAAATCGCCAAACTAACGGAACGAACGTCTTAAAACCTCAAACAAAACTAATATACTGTATATGCTAAACATGAGGGAGAAGGGGGTCCCGAAAGAGCGATTACTACCCCCTTAAATATAACCGTGTGGGAGGTTCACGAGCGCGGGGGTTGTGGTGTAAGAATCTAGGCTACCTGGTACAGTACATTATTTATTTCCGGGTCGTGTAGTCGCGTGCAGAACCGGTAGCTCGTTTATACGGTGACCGGTCAACTCAACCAGTAGACCATTTCAACCAGTAGCTCTCAACCAGTACCAAATCAACCAATACGGTTAGGTTTGGTTAGTACTAAATTTTGGCACTGGTTTGGTTGGTCTGGGTTAATTTGGCACTGGTTGAGAGCTACTGGTTGAAATGGTCTACTGGTTGAGATGACATGGAACCCGTTTATGCCCAAGTCGAAGACGTATCTATGGACGACATCGTTTCTCGTTGCTCATTAGTGGTAAACCATTTTGAATTGTCACCGTAAAGCCGGTATCACACGAGAGCATATTTTATAGTCAACATTCGATGATCAACATTTTTCTGACAACATTTATGGAATATTTTGCCTTGGTATCGGAAACTAGACGGATGATAGATGAACATAGGTGACAGAAATGTTATAAATGTTGACCTCATAAGCTGCCAGACCAGTGTTGAGGATAAATGTTGAGGGAAAAAGCGCTCGTGTGATACCGCCTTAAGGGGGGTGACCTGTTTTTGTTCTGTCCTTTTCTATCTTTCTCTGGCTTGTATCCATTTGGCCCCATTCAGCCTACTGTTTTAAGACGTTTATCCCCATCCAGGTGTAAACAATTTACTGGTGAGCGGTAGCGAGCCAGCATATTTTTTATTTATTTTTTTGACAGCAGGCTAAATTTGTACATTTTTCGATAGAAAAATGTCTCTGGCGAAGCCGGATTTCTTCATATAATGCTGGCTCGCTATCACTCGCCAGGAAGAAATCGACACCTAGATGGGGATAAACGTCTTAAAATAGTTGGCTGAATGGGGCCGAATGGATACAAGCCAGAGAAAGAGAGAAAAGGACAGAAATAAAAAAAAACAGGTCACCCCCCCTTAAGTGTTGAGTTATTGACCACTGATATGTAGTGATAAACCTTACACACATGCTTTACCGTACAGTCTCCAGCTACAATTGTTCAGGTGTTGGTACAAACTGTAAACTCCCCTCTTCAAGCCCACAGCGTTGAACTATTTAACCACAGACGATTGCATTCAAATTAGGCGAGAGTAAGTGAGAGAGTGGGTGAGAATGAGTATGCATTAGGTATACAAGATGGCTGTGGTGGTGCAAACAAATGTCCTAAGGGGGGTCACCGGCTTTTTTTCTCTTTCTCTCCTTTTTTTTTCTCTTTCCCTGGCTTGTATCCATTCGGCCCCATTCAGCCAACTGTTTTAAGACGTTTATCCACATCCAGGTGTCGATTTCTTCCTGGCGAGCGATAGCGAGCCAGCATTGTATGGAGAAATCCGGCTTCGCCGAAGAAATTTTTCTATCGAAAAATGTACAAATTTAGCTTGCTGTCAAAACAAAAATACATGTATGCTGGCTCGCTACCGCTCGCCAGGAAAATATTGACACCTGGATGGGGGTAAACGTCTTAAAACAGTAGGCCGAATGGGGCCGAATGGATACAAGCCAAAGAGAGAGTGAGAGAGACATTAAAAAAAGCAAGGTGGGCCCCCTTAAGGAGTAGTGGTGTGAAGTCCTTGTTGTGGCAACGGTGTGGACTCAATACTGGTTGCTAGGACTGGGCACACTTCATCAAATGCTCACCAATAATTCCACATATCTTGAGGGATTGATGTCATAAATATTATATTGTAAATTAATACTTTCAATAACAGCAGACATTCGGTAATACTCACTGATTAAAAGCACTACAGGAGTAATCTTGAGCTTTTTATTTTTGTATTTCTTGTTATTATTATTATTATTATTATATGTTTGTATTGCAACATACTGTATAACCCTTTGTACTTATGGGAACGAGGCTGACTTCATCTCAATGCTTTCCATGGAGACGAGACAGAGAAACTTCCAAGCAGTACTCAAGGAAATAATTAAGGAGGGTGGGGGGGGGGGGGGGGGGGGGGGGGGGGGGGTTGTATTATGTATTAATAATTAAGGAGGGTGGGGGGGGGGGGGTTGTATTATGTATTAATAATTAAGGAGGGTGGGGGGGGGGGGTTGTATTATGTATTAATAATTAAGGAGGGTGGGGGGGGGGGTTGTATTATGTATTAATAATTAAGGAGAGGGTGGGGGGGGGGTTGTATTATGTATTAATAATTAAGGAGGGTGGGGGGGGGGTTGTGTGATGTATTAATAATTAAAGAGGGTGGGGGGGGGGGTTGTATTTGTATTAATAATTAAGGAGGGTGGGGGGGGGGGTTGTATTATGTATTAATAATTAAGGAGGGTGGGGGGGGTTGTATTATGTATTAATAATTAAGGAGGGTGGTGGGGGGGGTTGTATATTATGTATTACTAATTAAGGAGGGTGGGGGGGGGGGTTGTATTATGTATTAATAATTAAGGAGGGTGGGGGGGGGGGGAATTGTATTATGTATTTGTATATATATTTTTAGAGTATTGTAAATATTTGTTTTTCTCACTAGACCTCAAAAAAGCTTTACAAAAAAAAAAAAAAAAAAAAAAAAAAAACACACACACACACACACACACACAGGCCTCCCTTTGAGATGAATTTGTACATTTTAGGTTCAGTAATGAACCAGTTGAAGTCCGGTTCCTACTAAATTACAGACTCACTAATTGATGTCATTCGGTTTATGGGTCCGAACTTATGTTAAGGGAAGGTTTTTACTTTGTTCCCCTCCATTAAGCTTAAAAAAGTACCCCATTTCGTGCCAACATTTTACGAAAGGTTTTAAAATTGACAAAAATTGGGCGAAAGGTCTTAAAATCGCCAAATTAATGGGGCGAACATCTAAAAATATCAACACTAATGGGGCTAAACATGAGGGAGTAGGAGGTCAAAAAACGGGGGTCCCTTAACCATATACAAATAAATTGCGAGAAGTTGTATGTCATAGGAGAATAAACGTTTTATTGAGAACTGTTCTGTTAAAGATGCTTGCGGTTTAATGGCCACTTAATGATGCTCCGAGATAAACGTTGTCAATAGGGTGTTCATCCTTATAATTCCATGGTGTTTGTAGGCCTATTCAATTATCAAGCTTCTCTACGTCACTGCCACATTCCAAAGGTCATATCATTCATTTTTAAGGGGACCGACCCGCTTGTTTTTCTTTCTGGGTAGTAGCCATTCGACCCCATTCAGCCTACTGTTTTAAGACGTTTATCCTCATCCAGGTGTCGATTTACACCTGTCGAGCGAAGGGAGCCAGTATATTTTGGATTATGTTTTAGACAGCTGACTTAATTTGTAAATTTTTCGGTAGAAAATGTCTCCGGTGGAGCCGGATTTCTCAATACAATGTTGACTCGCTGTCGCTCGCCAGGAAAATATCGATACCTGAATAGAGAGAAACGTCTTCAAACAGTAGGCAGCATGGGGCCGAATGGATAACACCCAGAGAGAAAAAACAGGTCTGTCCCCTTAAGCCGATAAGGGACCCGAAATAACTTTACCCAATTACAGATGACAATAATATACTAGGTTCTATTATAGTCATCAGGTCAATTACAGATGACAATAATATACTAGGTTCTATTATAGTCATCAGGTCAATTACAGATGACAATAATATACTAGGTTCTATTATAGTCATCAGGTCAATTACAGATGACAATAATATACTAGGTTCTATTATAGTCATCAGGTCAATTACAGATGACAATAATATACTAGGTTCTATTACAGTCATCAGGTCAATTAAAATGTAAAACTTGCAAACTAAACAAACCAAAATTGGGACAAGGACAATATAAAGTCAAATTAAATTATCAAAATCGCTATGTGGAAACAACGCTTACTAAAATGAAAATTATTAAATAAAAGAACACAATCCACCACATAGGGTGTACATTACTACATGAGCAAGTTAATCTGTTTCCCAAGCAAACTAATCGCACATATAACAACGCACTATCGTCACGTTAAAGGAAGTAGTCAAGTTTGGGAAGTCCGGGACGTTCTGGCAAATTTTACTAAACTTTGCATGAATAAAGAAACTACCTGTTAAATGTCAAAATATTATTTAAAATCAAATTTGCAACATGACAAGACATTAACAATAGTACAAAATACAAATATTGATAAGATATCTACTATTACAAAATAATATATAAAATACAGTACAGCACTCACTAACGATAGTGCTATCGGGTAGGTACCTGTAAGCATAGCATGCCTCAAGTGACCCCTATCAATAACTACCCTACAAATAACCTACATTTATAGCACAAATAAACTAAGGAAATCGCAAAAGTAAGCAATTGATACTATCGACAATGAATACATATAATATAAAGACAAATAATTGCAAAATATGAAGTAACAACAGATTTAAACAAAGAGTACTCTTTTAACAAGAACAATAAATTAAAAAAATCATCACTATTAATATTAATAATAGAAACAGAAAAAGATAAACAATAAATACAGACAAAAAACAATAAATACAGACAAAAAGTAAGCAGAGGTTATACAAGAAACTTCAAGTTAAAAATGCTTGATTAAAATTATTGATGTAAAATTTTAGAATACAGTCACAATAATTGACCCTAAAAAGATTAAATTTGTGGAACAATTTACTTGCCTCAAAACCTCTGTCCACTAAGAGTCTGTATAGTAACCTAGCTCTAGCCCAAAAGTCATCTACTTTAGTGCAGATTTTACAAAATCTTATTAATTGGGAATAAAAACAATTATAAGTTATTTTACTATCGATATTACTACTAGGGAAAGGAAAGTTTATTACGTTAAAATTAAAATCATCAACTTTGTGATATACTTTAAGTATGCACTGTTCATTAACAATCTCTATATTTATATCAAGAACATTTTCAACTTTATAATTTACGTTACATTGTGTGAGGGGAATAGAATTAGGGTAAATAAGTTTAGCAACTTGATTAAAATTTAACAAATTGCAAACAAGAATATCATCAATATATCTACTATTATTACTTAACAATTTAGCAAGTGCTAATTTTTCTGGGATTTTATTTTTCTTGCTACTGTCAACTAAGTCTTTTATATATTTAAATTCTAAGGCAAGCAAGAATAAGTCTGCAATTAAAGGGCTAGCATTTCCACCCATAGGAATTCCTAATATTTGTTTGAAAATGTACGGCCCGAATCTAACATAAGTATTGAAAAGGAGGAATTTAAGGGCATCTTTAAGTTTAGTTCTATCAAAATATACAGAACTAGTGGGAGTAGAGCTAAGTGATGCATTATTAAAATATGTATAAACATTTATGAAATAATTACCATTCCTAACGAACCTGTCAAAGTGCAAATCTATAATAAAGCAAAGCTCTGAATATACTAAATCTAAAGGCAAATTGGTATACAAAGTTGAAAAGTCGAAGCTATGTACCGAGGTAACTTTCGGCATGGTATTTATTTTATCAATAACTTCTAACGAATTGTCAACACTCCAATAATAGTTAATGCCAGTTCTTCTCATGATGGTATTACAATATCTTTTATGAGTACTTTTAATGTATTTTAAGCAATTTACGACTTGTTCTGATAGAGTTTTAGTGGTAGCAAATTTTGCTCCGGCAATAAAGCGATATTTATAAGGTCTTATGAAATTTAGGTAATATGTATAATTTTGCAATGCACTTGTTCTTATCAGAAAGTTTAATATCAAATGTTATATTTTTCTTGGTATGTTCATCGATTAAGTTATCAATATTCAGATTATTTTGAATTTCATAAACAGAATTACCGCAAATATTTTTACGTAATATGTTACCTTTAATACCTAATTCTTTGTTCATGTTTTCAAGATAAAATTTCTTACAAGTGAAGCTATAATTATTGCTGGTTTTATCTACTGTAGTGATAACAAAATGTTTATGTAAATTTATTAAATCAGTTTTAAGCTTATTATAATTATAGTCTATAAAATCTGAAAGATTAAATTAATTTTTAAGCGAGAAATTTTTATTTCTAATTAACTTAATTAATAATTTAGACCATGCTTCTAGTTCTCTCGTATCGCAGCACGCAATTTTTAACAATTTATCTTTTAATTTATTGACTGAAAAAACAATATATTTTAAAATTATGTCCCATGTTACTTTATTACTCCCTATTCTAAATGTAAACCCTTTACGACATAGCTCCGCTAATTTGTTGTTTGCAAAATGTTTAACTAGTTCTACATCACCTGTTAATATGTGACATATCGGACTATAAATGAACTTTGCTAGTGCATCACGTCTGCTAGCTGGCATATCCATGACTCTTTCACACACGCATTTATTATTATTGAAATTATCATTATCTGAAAGATTTCCTAAAACTTTATTATAATTACAAATAATAGACCCAACAGGTCGTTCATATGAATACACTATTAATGGTTTGAAATCTTTACAACCATCTGGTAACATGGACTTAACTTTCTTTGAATTACAGATGACAATACTATACTAGGTTCTATTATAGTCATCAGGTCAATTATAGATGACAATAATATACTAGGTTCTATTATAGTCATCAGGTCAATTACAGATGACAATAATATACTAGGTTCTATTATAGTCATCAGGTCAATTACAGATGACAATAATATACTAGGTTCTATTATAGTCATCAGGTCAATTACAGATGGCAATAATATACTAGGTTCTATTATACTCATCAGGTCAATTACAGATGACAATAATATACTAGGTTCTATTATAGTCATCAGGTCAATTACAGATGACAATAATATACTAGGTTCTATTATAGTCATCAGGTCAATTACAGATGACAATAATATACTAGGTTCTATTATAGTCATCAGGTCAATTACAGATGACAATAATATACTAGGTTCTATTATAGTCATCAGGTCAATTACAGATGGCAATAATATACTAGGTTCTATTATAGTCATCAGGTCAATTACAGATGGCAATAATATACTAGGTTCTATTATAGTCATCAGGTCAATTACAGATGACAATAATATACTAGGTTCTATTATAGTCATCAGGTCAATTACAGATGACAATATACTAGGTTCTATTATAGTCATCAGGTCAATTACAGATGACAATAATATACTAGGTTCTATTATAGTCATCAGGTCAATTACAGATGACAATAATATACTAGGTTCTATTATAGTCATCAGGTCAATTACAGATGGCAATAATATACTAGGTTCTATTATAGTCATCAGGTCAATTACAGATGACAATAATATACTAGGTTCTATTATAGTCATCAGGTCAATTACAGATGACAATAATATACTAGGTTCTATTATAGTCATCAGGTCAATTACAGATGGCAATAATATACTAGGTTCTATTATACTCATCAGGTCAATTACAGATGACAATAATATACTAGGTTCTATTATAGTCATCAGGTCAATTACAGATGGCAATAATATACTAGGTTCTATTATAGTCATCAGGTCAATTACAGATGACAATAATATACTAGGTTCTATTATAGTCATCAGGTCAATTACAGATGACAATAATATACTAGGTTCTATTATAGTCATCAGGTCAATTACAGATGACAATAATATACTAGGTTCTATTATAGTCATCAGGTCAATTACAGATGGCAATAATATACTAGGTTCTATTATAGTCATCAGGTCAATTACAGATGACAATAATATACTAGGTTCTATTATAGTCATCAGGTCAATTACAGATGACAATAATATACTAGGTTCTATTATAGTCATCAGGTCAATTACAGATGGCAATAATATACTAGGTTCTATTATAGTCATCAGGTCAATTACAGATGGCAATAATATACTAGGTTCTATTATAGTCATCAGGTCAATTACAGATGACAATAATATACTAGGTTCTATTATAGTCATCAGGTCAATTACAGATGACAATAATATACTAGGTTCTATTATAGTCATCAGGTCAATTACAGATGACAATAATATACTAGGTTCTATTATAGTCATCAGGTCAATTACAGATGGCAATAATATACTAGGTTCTATTATAGTCATCAGGTCAATTACAGATGACAATAATATACTAGGTTCTATTATAGTCATCAGGTCAATTACAGATGACAATAATATACTAGGTTCTATTATAGTCATCAGGTCAATTACAGATGACAATAATATACTAGGTTCTATTATAGTCATCAGGTCAATTACAGATGACAATAATATACTAGGTTCTATTATAGTCATCAGGTCAATTACAGATGACAATAATATACTAGGTTCTATTATAGTCATCAGGTCAATTACAGATGACAATAATATACTAGGTTCTATTATAGTCATCAGGTCAATTATAGATGACAATAATATACTAGGTTCTATTATAGTCATCAGGTCAATTACAGATGACAATAATATACTAGGTTCTATTATAGTCATCAGGTCAATTACAGATGACAATAATATACTAGGTTCTATTATAGTCATTAGGTCAATTACAGATGACAATAATATACTAGGTTCTATTATAGTCATCAGGTCAATTACAGATGACAATAATATACTAGGTTCTACTATAGTCATCAGGTCAATTTAGTTTAGCAGGGACTAGCACGTGATGTACAGATAATTTAGAGCCTTGCCATTTATCAATCAGAGTTATCATAATTTCAGTGACTTTATAGCCTACATGATTTGGAACTCTACATAATCATAAAGCATTAATATAAACAATGATCTGATCCATTAACCAGAACACTTTATAATCATTAGTATTTACTTATCTAACATGCTATGTATCATTAGATAGTTATCATACATTACGGTACCTAATCTAAAAGATATTATACAAATATATTAATTTATCTTCTATAGGGGAGGATTTTAGTTATTTGTATCTGTAATTTATATATATTTTCTTCAGTTGTCTCCCTAGACCTCAATCAACCTTTAAACATTTTGCCAACACCCCCCTTCAAAATAAATTTGTGCGATTCCTCCTAAATTGTAGGCTGGCTGTCACTCGCCAGGAAAATATGGACACCTAAATGGCACCAAAGATCTTAAAACTAATGGGACGAATGTCTTGATATCTCAAAACTAGTGAGGCTAAATGTGAAGGAGAATGGCGTCGAGAAACCTCCCTTAACCACTCTAACTACGTCCATGTGTTATTGAATATTACTTGTTTAGGTGGAGGGATACGAGACCCAAAGTAGTTTATATCATTGTTGTTTTTAGTTATGTTGGAGGACCTGCGGAAAGATACACTCGGCCAGAATGATGTGCGGGGGTTGTCAGAGAAATGTTATGATAGGCTCGGGAGAGTTTGATCTTTTAGCTAAACTAGAACCTTCTAAACTTTTACAATTGACCACTTGCGAGTTTCAGGCTATAAGAAAGTTGGAGCTGTAGATATTGATATTCAGCAGATAAAATACGGTTGTAGTACATTTATATTGATATTCAGCAGATAAAATACGGTTGTAGTACATTTATATTGATATTCAGCAGATAAAATACGGTTGTAGTACATTTATATTGATATTCAGCAGATAAAATACGGTTATAGTACATTTATATTGATATTCAGCAGATAAAATACGGTTGTAGTACATTTATATTGATATTCAGCAGATAAAAATACGGTTGTAGTACATTTATATTGATATTCAGCAGATAAAATACGGTTGTAGTACATTTATATTGATATTCAGCAGATAAAATACGGTTGTAGTACATTTATATTGATATTCAGCAGATAAAATACGGTTGTAGTACATTTATAAATACGGTTGTAGTACATTTATAAATACATAACACCAAATTCAACATACTCTTCAGCCATTGGAAACCTGCGTAATCATTGCATTTCTATTTACCATCGATGTCTACAGCTCCAACTTCCTTATAGCCTGAAATTCGCAAGTGGCCAATTGATCACATATCATAATTACTTCATATATCTTCAGTAACATACAGTATAATCAAGAATCCAGCTGACTAACCATAATACCGGAAGTAATATACATTGAGCCTTCTAGAAACACGAAGCTTGCATTCTCTCCATTCCTGCGTAGCTATTCTCCAGTTCACAGAAAACTGACCATAAATCTCTCCTTCCCTCATTCATTCAGGGCCAACAATAACCAAAATCAGAGAGAGACAAAAATAATGAGTAATGTAGTATCTAATGCCATAGCCTATCCAGTTTACACTATATATGATTAACTTAAGGGGAGGTTTTTAGTTGATTCCATAGACTTCCATCAAGCTTAAAATTACTCCCCCTTGACCCCCTTTCAAGATGAATTTGTACATTTTTCGATAGAAAAATGTCCCGCCCGAAGGCCGGTTCCCCTTAAATTACAGGCTCGCTATCACTCGCCAGGAAAAAATCGACACCTAAATGGCACGAATGGTCTTAAAATTTACAGAAATGGGGCGAGGGTTCTTAAAATCGCCAAACTAATGGGGCAAGCGTCTTTAACTCTCACAAGCAATGGGGCTAAACATGAGGGAGAAAGAGGTTCAGAAAAAAATCCTCTAGGTGGATATCTCCCCTTAAGAGGGGTGACCTGCTTTTTTTCCTCTCTCTGGGTTATATCCATTCGACCCCATTTAGCCTACTGTTTAAGACGTTTATCGTCATCCAGGTGTCGATTTATACCTGGCGAGCGATAGCGAGCCACCATATTTTGGATAATGTGTTAGCTGGCTAAATTTGTACATTTTTCGATAGAAAAATTTCTCCGGCGAAGCCGGATTTCTTCATAAAATGTCGGTCGCTATCGCTCGCCAGGAAAAAACGACACCTGGATGGGGATAAATGTATTAAAACAGTAGCCTGAGTGGGACCAAATGGATACACCCAAGAAAGAGAAAAATAGCATGTCACTCCCCTTAAGGAAATAAGATCATTATGGAACTGTATAAAATACGATTGGCCTCCACACGCGGCAGACTCATTTCACAACAAACTTGGACTTAATGCATATTACGCCTTACCTCATCACTCACATTATTGTTCAACCTTATCTATCATCGAGTTGCAGCTATTAATCCTTGCTATATGTATTATAAGTAGGCCAGACATTTTCACCACTACCCTTTATAACTTAAAAAATACTGGAGTAATCAAGCTAATAATAGTGTGTCATTTAAGGGGAGGTGTTTAGCTTCCTCCCTAAACCTCCATCAAGCTTAACATTACACTCCCTAGACCCCCTTTCAAGATAAATTTGTACATTTTTCGGTAGAAAAATGTCCCGGCTGAAAGCCGGTTCCTCTTAAATTACAGGCTCGCTATCGCTCGCCAGGATAAAATCGACACCTAAATGGCACGAAAGGTCTAAAAATTGACAGAAATGGGTCGAAGGTTCTTAAAATCGTCAAAATAGTGGGGTGAAAGTCTTAAAATTAGAAAAGCAATGGGGCTAAACATGAGGGAGAAAGGAGTCAAGAAAAAAAAATCCCTCAAGTGGAGACCTCCCCTTAAGAAGAGTCAGCTCGGGAATAAGTGTGGAAATGTACAGCCCATTCGTTCTAGCCCTTCTTGAGTTACAGAGGTAAGAGGGGGTCAGGATGTTTGGTCTACCTATAATGAATGGAAAGCTCGGAATACTATACATATTATCACTCAACCACCATTCATGAATAACTTGTCTGTCATTAAGGGGAGCTATTTAGTTTGTTCCCTACTTTTTCATCAAGCTTAAAATTACACCCCCTAGACCCCCTTTCAAGATAAATTTGTACATTTTTCGGTAGAAAAATGTCGGTTGCTCTTAAATTACAGGCTGGCTATCGCTCGCCAGGAAAAAATCGACACCTAAATGGGACGAAAGGTCTTAAAAGTGACATAAATTGGGTGAGTGTTCTTAACATCGCCAAAGTAATGGGGCGAACGTCTTAAAATCTCAAAAGCAATGGGGCTATAATAGCTATATACGTAAAGATTACCGTATGTTCTCCCCTCAGTTGCATCTCTAGTTTCTCTACTAGAGTTACATTTTCATAATTTTAGGTCACCTGTATTACCTTTGGATGTGTTCGCCGCTCCTCTAGCGGCACCAAGGAGCGCGACGCCCCTCGTTATGGGTGGTGATTTGGTGCAGTAGACTGTTTGAAGCGACAGCTCGCTCCCTTGCGAGGATGGGCTCGTCTGGCACTTTTTGCAGTTCGACATCTAGGGCTCTCTTGAAGTTGTCTAACGAGATGTCCCTCATGTCTCTTACTCGCCGTGGGAGTTTGTTGAAGAGACGTGGGCCTCTGTGTGATAACCAGCCCTCTCGCAGAGAGCCCATAGCACCCCTGTTATTCATCCGGGGGATTTCGCATTCCCAGCCTCTCCTATCACTGAACTTCATGACTATCGGAGTATGTAGGTTTGGTACTAAACCCTCTGCGATTTTCCACGTGTATATTATTAGGTAACGTTCTCTTCTACGTTCCAGTGAGTACAGATTCAGTGCTCTTAAACGCTCCCAATAGTGTAGATGTTTTATCGAACTTATATGCGAAGTGAAATTTCTTTGTACACTCTCTACGTCATTTATTTCACCTGCTTTGTATGGGGATGTTAATACGCTACAGTATTCAAGCCGCGGTAGCACTAGAGATTTGAAGAGCGTTATCATAGGCAATTCACCGCGTGTTTTAAAAGTACGCAGAATCCAACCCGTTAGACGTTTCGCAGCCGCCACTTTGACCTGGTTATGTACTTTGAAACCCATATTTTCAGACATTAATACCCCGAGGTCTTTCACACTGTCTTTCCGTTCTATTATGTGGTTAGATTCTGTTAAGTAATTTGTAATTTCTTTAACACCATTATTATCTCCGTACCGTATTAATTGGAATTTTTCCTCATTGAATTGCATGTTGTTTTCCCTGGTCCACTGGAACACTACATTCATGTCTTCCTGCAGTCGGCCCGTGTCCTCTTGTGTGTTTACTATCTTGCTTAATGTTGTGTCATCAGCAAAAGACGACACCGTACTGTGTCTGGTGTTGGTATCTATGTCGCAAATTAGTATTATAACGTGTAGTAAACTTGAGCTTTCTTTAGGGCAGATTTCCACTTGAGGGACTTTTTTCTGGACCCCCTTTCTCCCTCATGTTTAGCCCCATTGCTTTTGCAATTTTAAGACGTTCGCCCCATTAGTTGGATTATTTTATGAACTTTCGCCCCATTTCTGTCAATTTTAAAACCTTTCGTTCCATTTAGCTGTCGATTTTTTCCTGGCGAGCGATAGCGAGCCTGTAATTTAAGAGGAATCGGCCTTGGGCCTGGACATTTTTCTACCGAAAAATGTACACATTTATCTTGAAAGGGGGTCTAGGGGGTGTAGTTTTAAGATTGATGGAAGTCTAGGGAACTAACTAAAAACCTCCCCTTAAAACAAAAGTCTACAAGATCATGCGTTGTGATGTCCATTAGACCTTTAAACCCTACTACCACGAACGAATGCCATTACCCAAGGAATGACCTTAAAAGCTAAACTCTCCATATTGTTTTAAGGGGAGATTTCCACCTGGAGGATTTTTTTCTGAACCTCTTTCTCCCTCATGTTTAGCTCCATTGCTTGTGAAATTTAAAGACGCATGCCCCATTACTTTGGCGATTTTAAGAACCCTCGCCCCATTTCTGTCAATTTTAAGACCATTCGTGCCATTTAGGTGTCGATTTTTTCCTGGCGAGCGATAGCGAGCCTATAATTTAAGGGGCACCGGCCTTCGGCCGGGACATTTTTCTACCGAAAAATGTACAAATTTATCTTGAAAGGGGGTCAAGGGGGAGTAATTTTAAGCTTGATGGAAGTCTAGGGAACAAACTAAATACCTCCCCTCAAGGAATCCACATAATAAACACACACGTATAGCCTTCAGTGACGCTACAGTAATATACAATATAGACACACAACACGATATAATACAATAGACACACAACACGATATATATATAATACTAGAACAAAGCATATAATATAATACGATATATATATAATACGATATATAAACATCATTTTAACTTCAGACGTATATATACACAGCTTAGTACATTCCTTTACATTCTTCTGATGATGTGTATAATCTATTCTGGCCTTCCCCGTAAATAGACCACAGCGCCCACGTTCCCGTCATTAATTTAAGGGGAGATTGCCACTCGAGGGATTTTTTTCTTTACCCCTTTCTCCCTCATGTTTAGCCCTATTGCTTTTGAGATTTTAAGACGTTCGCCCCATTAGTTTGGCGATTTTAAGAACTTTCACCCCATTTATGTCAGTTTGAAGACCTTTCGTCCCATTTAGGTGTCGATTTTTTTCCTGGCGAGCGATAGCGAGCCTGTAATTTAAGACCAACCGGCTGTCGGCGGGGACATTTTTCTACCGAAAAATGTACAAATTTATCTTGAAAGGGGGTCAAGGGAGTGTAATTTCAAGCTTGATGGAAGTCTAGGAAACACACTAAAAAACTCCCCTTAATCAGGGGTAACAAAGCTAAAACTAACCACCTCTTCTAAGGGTTTTTGGTGTTTTTGTTTTTATTTTTCAACAATTAGCGCTAATTAAATTAAACTCTCTTAAATTTCTAAATACACACAACCATACTGAGCTATTAGATGACAATTATGTGTTATACATACTTGAATGTTGAGTTGTGACCTGAATTATGTAACAGCTACTGATAACCAATATAATCTGTATTGAGAGGATGAGAGTTATATTATATTCTTGCGCCTTTAATTAACCCCTTCTATACCGGCAACGTCTTTTAAAATTAATATCTAGCTATATTTAGACGATTTGATGCAGCTTCAGAAGAATATGTGGTAGTGAAAAGGGTTAAGCGAGATATTTCGCAGCCTTTTAACTGCTGGAGACCCTGTTTAAGCTCAATAAAATAATCTAACAGTAGCTAAGAATAAATCTAACAGTAGCTAAGAATACAATATAAAATACGTCGCCGGTATAGAAGGGGTTAACTATACTCGGTTTAATTTAATCTGACGGTAAAATCCAAAGTTCTCATCAAGATTTCTCAGTAATTTTGCAGATTGTGTAGTGGTATATGGTGCTAATTATATAAACTTGGTCTTAATGTGATGCACAGACATAGTGGTTTATGGTGCTAATTATATAAACTTGGTCTTAATGTGATGCACAGACATAGTGGTTTATGGTGCTAATTATATAAACTTGGTCTTAATGCACAGACATAGTGGTTTATGGTGCTAATATAAACTTGGTCTTAATGTGATGCACAGACATAGTGGTTTATGGTGCTAATTATATAAACTTGGTCTTAATGTGATGCACAGACATAGTGGTTTATGGTGCTAATTATATAAACTTGGTCTTAATGTGATGCACAGACATAGTGGTATATGGTGCTAATTATATAAACTTGGTCTTAATGTGATGCACAGACATAGTGGTTTATGGTGCTAATTATATAAACTTGGTCTTAATGTGATGCACAGACGTAGTGGTTTATGGTGCTAATTATATAAACTTGGTCTTAATGTGATGCACAGACATAGTGGTTTATGGTGCTAATTATATAAACTTGGTCTTAATGTGATGCACAGACATAGTGGTATATGGTGCTAATTATATAAACTTGGTCTTAATGTGATGCACAGACATAGTGGTTTATGGTGCTAATTATATAAACTTGGTCTTAATGTGATGCACAGACATAGTGGTTTATGGTGCTAATTATATAAACTTGGTCTTAATGTGATGCACAGACATAGTGGTTTATGGTGCTAATTATATAAACTTGGTCTTAATGTGATGCACAGACATAGTGGTTTATGGTGCTAATTATATAAACTTGGTCTTAATGTGATGCACAGACATAGTGGTATATGGTGCTAATTATATAAACTTGGTCTTAATGTGATGCACAGACATAGTGGTTTATGGTGCTAATTATATAAACTTGGTCTTAATGTGATGCACAGACATAGTGGTTTATGGTGCTAATTATATAAACTTGGTCTTAATGTGATGCACAGACATAGTGGTTTATGGTGCTAATTATATAAACTTGGTCTTAATGTGATGCACAGACATAGTGGTTTATGGTGCTAATTATATAAACTTGGTCTTAATGTGATGCACAGACATAGTGGTTTATGGTGCTAATTATATAAACTTGGTCTTAATGTGATGCACCCGACATAGTGGTTTATGGTTCTCTAATTATAAGATAAACTATGGTGCTTAATGTGATGCACAGACATAGTGGTTTTATGGTGCTATGCTAATATATAAACTTGGTCTTAATGTGATGCAAAAAAGACTAGAGGGTAAATCGTGGTGCGATTATATAAGGATTGTCCTAATAGTGTATGCACAGACCTAGTGGGTCGCTATTTTTATTAATATTTTTTCCATCATGTATCGAAAAATTATCTGCTAAGGGATTCAATTTACCGCCAGATGAAAATAAACAGTATATACAAATTAAGTACAAAAGGGAGGACAGAATAATAATCTCCGCTACTTATACAGTGAGCGATAATGACGAGAACACAAGTACAGTATATATATAATGGTTTAAGGGGAAGGTAGTTGCTTTGGCTCCCTCATGTTTAGTTCCACTAGCTTTGAGATTTTAAGACGTTCGTTCCATTACTTTGGCGATTTTAAGACCTTCCGCCCAAATTCTTTGACAATATAAAGACCTTTAGTGCCATTTAGGTGTCGATTTTTTCCTGGCGAGAGATAGCCAGCCTGTAATTGTAGGAGGACTCGGCCTTTGGCCGAGTCGTTTTTCTACCGAAAAATGTACACATTTTTCTTGAAGAGGGGTCCAGGGGGTGTTTTTTAAGCTTGATGGAGGTCTAGCGAGGAAACTATAAAATAAATAAATAAATAAATATATATATAAATATATACAGTAGATACAAAAATAACCACTTAACCCCTTATAAGTCAAGTTGTACTGGCGTGGCTGTGGCGTGTTTGGGTACCGTGCAGGGTTAAGGGACTATATTATCTGGACCCTGGTATCGTGTATGTTATAGAGATAACGAATACAGGTTGACAGGTAAGTAGTGTCACAACATAAAGTGTATACAGGTGGGCAACGTTCCAAAATACGATCGATATTATTAACCCCTTCGGTATTCCAGGACGCGTTTTCGCTTTCTTCTCGCTAACATTGCATGATTTTTCTCAGCTTAAGAAGGCCCTCTATGAATCAGAAGGGTCAAGTATTCCTCCTTTAAGCCATCGACTTACAATACTACAAAACTCCTTCCTAAGCGCCTTTAAGGGGAGGTTTTTAGTGTGTTCCCTAGACTTCCATCAAACTTAAAATGACACCCCCTAGACCCCCTTTCAAGATAAATTTGTACATTTTTCGGTAGAAAATGTCCCGACGCTCCGAAGGCCGATTTCTCTTAAATTACAGGCTCGCTATCGCTCGCCAGGAAAAAATCTACACCTAAATGGCACTGAAGGTCTTAAAATTGACAGAAATGGGGCGAAAACTCTTAAAATCGCCAAACTAGAATGACGGAAACGTCTTAAAATCTCAATAGCAATGGGGATAAACATGAGGGAGAAAGGGGGTCAAGAAAAAAATAACTCAAGTGGAAATCTCCCCTTAACCTATTAAGGAGGGATGAGCGTATTTATTTGTATATTTATTTATCTTTCCATACTTTATAGTTTCCTACCTAGACTTCCATCAACCTTTATAGTTTCCTACCTAGACTTCCATCAACCTTTATAGTTCCTACCTAGTACCTAGACTTCCATCAACCTTTATAGTTTCCTACCTAGACTTCCATCAACCTTTATAGTTTCCTACCTAGACTTCCATCAACCTTTATAGTTTCCTACCTAGACTTCCATCCCCCGCAACCACAATTATAGTTCCTCCACTAGACTCTCGATCCAATCAACCTTTATAGTTCCTATTCCTACCTAGACTTCCATCAACCTTAAATATAGTTTCTACCTAGACTTCCATCAAACCTTTATAGGTGTTTCCTCCCATACCTAGACTTCCATCAACCTTTATAGTTTCCTACCTAGACTTCCATCAACCTTTATAGTTTCCTACCTAGACTTCCATCAACCTTTATAGTTTCCTACCTAGACTTCCATCAACCTTAAACAAAAAGCCACCTTCCAGATAAATTTGTAAATTTTTCGGTAGAAAAATATCCCGGCCGAAGGCCGAAACCTCTTAAAATTATTCCTCGCCAGGAAAATATCGACACCTAAATGGCGCGACAGGTGTTAAAATCGCCAAACTATTGGGCCGAATGTCTTAACATTTCAAATTTAATGGGGCTAAACATGAAAAAGAAGGGGGGCCAGAAAAACCGACCATCTCCCCTTAAGGCTCAATAACAGAAACTATCTCTTGGTGTTGAGCTGCAAAGACTGAAGGTGTTTCTTTGGTTCATACTGTTTATATTAGTTCTACAGATGGTTTTGGTGTTGAGCTGCAAAGACTGAAGGTGTTTCTTTGGTTCATCATACTGGTTATATTTAGTTTCTACAGATGGTTTGGTGTTGAGCGTGTCAAAGACTGAAGGTTGTTTTCTTTTACTTTGGTTCATACTGTTTATATTAGTTCTACAGATGGTTTTGGTGTTGAGCTGCAAAGACTGAAGGTGTTTCTTTGGTTCATACTGTTTATATTAGTTCTTTTTTCTACAGATGGGTTTTGGTTGTTGAGCTGGCAAAGACTGAAGGTGTTTCTTTGGTTTCTAATGTCATAACTGTTTATTAGAATTAGTTTCTCCTACAGACGGTGTTTTTGGTGTTGATACTGCAAAGACTGAGAAGGTGTTTCTTTGGTTCATACTGTTTATATTATTAGTTCTACAGATGGTATTGGTGTTGGAGCTGCAAAGACTGAAGGTGGTGTTTCTTTGGTTTCATACTGGTTTATATTAGTTCTACAGATGGTTTTGGGTGTTGAGCACTGGTAAAAGACTGAAGGTGTTTCTTGGTTCTGGACTGTTTATATTAGTTCTACAGATGGTTTTGTGAAGGTTTTTCTTTGGTTCATACTTGTTTATATTAGTTCTACATTGGTTTTGTGAAGGTTGTTCTTCTTTGGTTCATACTGTTTTATATTATTTCTACAGATGGTTTTTGTGAAGGTGGTTTCTTTGGTTCATACTGTTTTTATATTAGTTCTACAGATGGTTTTGGTGTGAGCCTGTCAAAGATGTCGAAGGTGTTTCTTTGGTTCATACTGTTTATATTAGTTCTACAGATGGTTTTGGTGTTGAGCTGCAAAGACTGAAGGTGTTTCTTTGGTTCATACTGTTTATATTAGTTCTACAGATGGTTTTGGTGTTGAGCTGCAAAGACTGAAGGTGTTTCTTTGGTTGTGTGCGGATACTGTTTATATTAGTTCTACAGATGGTTTTGGTGTTGAGCTGTAAAGACTGAAGGTGTTTCTTTGGTTCATACTGTTTATATTAGTTCTACAGATGGTTTTGTGAAGGTTTTTCTTTGGTTCATACTGTTTATATTAGTTCTACAGATGGTTTTGTGAAGGTGTTTCTTTGGTTCATACTGTTTATATTAGTTCTACAGATGGTTTTGTGAAGGTGTTTCTTTGGTTCATACTGTTTATATTAGTTTCTAACAGATGGGTTGTGTGACGAGTGTTTCTTGTGTGTTTCATACTGTTTATATATTAGTTCACAGTGATGGTTTTGTGAAGGTGTTTTTCTTGGTTTTTTATAATTAGTTCTACAGATTTTTGGTGAAGTGTTTTCTTTGGTACTTGTTTAGGTAATTAGTTCTACATATTGTTTGTGAAGGTTGGGTCCTTTTGGTTCAGACTGTTTATATTAGTTTATCTACAGATGGGTTTTGTGAAGGTGTTTCTATTGGTTCATTACTGGTGTTATAATAGTTCTAACCAGATGGTTTTGTGTGAAGGTGTTTCTTTGTATCAGACTGTATTAATATGATTTCACAGATGGTTTTTGGTGAAGGTGTTTCTTTGGTTCATACCTGGTTTTTTATATTAGTTCTACAGATGGTTTTGTGAAGGTGTTTCTTTGGTTCATACTGTTTATATTAGTTCTACAGATGGTTTTGTGAAGGTGTTTCTTTGGTTCATACTGTTTATATTAGTTCTACAGATGGTTTTGTGAAGGTGTTTCTTTGGTTCATACTGTTATATTAGTTCTACAGATGGTTTTGTGAAGGTGTTTCTTTGGTTCATACTGTTTATATTAGTTCTACAGATGGTTTTGTGAAGGTGTTTCTTTGGTTCATACTGTTTATATTAGTTCTACAGATGGTTTTGTGAAGGTGTTTCTTTGGTTCATACTGTTTATATTAGTTCTACAGATGGTTTTGTCCAACTTGGAACTGATCCCAACTATACCTTTAACGTTACATTACCTACGTTTTCGCAAGAACAATGAAATAGCATATGTATGGCTTTTATGACCAGAATGACATTACCTAGCTCCTTCATGTGTATACTAAAATTACCTAGTTCTTTAATTGGTCCAGTCAAATCACTTAGGTTTTTCTTAAATTCAATCCAATCACCTAGGCATTTTGTAAGTCAAACCAAATCACCTAGGTCTTTCACAACTAAGCCTAATTAAATAAACTCACCTACTGATATGATGATTATAAAACAACATCATTGTATTGAAAAAACTGAGCAAAGACAAGATATTTCTACTAATACGCTATTGGCCACACACATCAACTCTGGATGTACGTGTTCACAGATAAATATTAATCACTCATATCAACTGTAATAACGCAAATGTTTCATATTGGACCAGGTAATGCATGGCTTAAGGGGAGATTTCCACTTGAGGGACTTTTTTCTTTACCCCTTTCTCCCTCATGTCTATCCCCATTGCTTTTGAGATTTTAAGACGTTTGCCCCATTAGTTTGGTGATGTTAAGAATTTCCGCACCATTCTGTCAATTTTAAGACTTTTCGTGCCATTTAGGTGTCGATTTTATCCTGGCGAGCGATAGCGAGCCTGTAATTTAAGAGTAACCGGCCTTCGGCCGGGAAATTTTTCTACCGAAAAATGTACAAATTTATCTTGAAAGGGGGCCAAGGGGGTGAAATTTTAAGATTGCTGGAGGAGTAGGAAACAAACTAAAACCCTCCCCTTAAGTAACATGTACTGTAGGTAACTGTATTAAGAGTATTGTGTAACTCATGTACTGTACTCCAGAACTCCACACCTGGCCTGCTAGTACATTATTGAAGCTGGCCTTTTATGACATACCTCGAGCAAGAAAAGGTTGGATGAGAGAGAGAGAGAGTGAGAGTGAGAGAGATAGTGTGTGTGTGTGTGTGTGTGTGTGTGTGTGTGTGTGTGTGTGTGTGTGAGAGAGAGAGAGAGAGAGAGAGAGAGAGAGAGAGAGTAAGTAAATTATGCTGTTATAAACAGATAATGGTAATTTTAGCAGATAGCGCCCAAGATGCTACGGCTAAATTCTATATCAAACTTCAGGAATATGGGCATGGCATATAAGAGATCAAGAGTAATAAACGAAACTAAGGAAGGTGACATGTGATAAGTGGAGTACGGCTAAGAACAAACAAATGATAACCCCCCATGTGCTAACTGAAGGATATGAGGGGTAGACAATCATACATACAAAACATAGCGGGAATAATGGATCTAAATCAAGTGACGCAACGGAAGCTGATACAGTACGGTATATAAGGGAGAGATGGTGTTCAATTAATTGATGGATCTGAATCAAGTGACGCAACGGAAGCTGATAGAGTATATAAGGGAGAGATGGTGTTAAATTAATTGATGGATCTGAATCAAGTGACGCAACGGAAGCTGATAGAGTATATAAGGGAGAGATGGTGTTAAATTAATTGATGGATCTGAATCAAGTGACGCAACGGAAGCTGATACAGTATATAAGGGAGAGATGGTGTTCAATTAATTGCTCGAAAGTGTTGATTTTGACATTGTGACTGCAGTGTGTGAACAAGTTTTTTTAATTGGGTGATACTGTTTCTGCCGAGGGTGGGGCAAAAGGTGGCACTGTTGTCGTAGTTAGATGCAGCAGAAGAACATTAAGAGAATTGTTACTTCTGTTAATACTGAAAGGAGTCTATTTACTTTAACAGAAAAGTGAATGCTTCATGTATTAAAAGTGCAATATGCTTCAGAAATGGCCAGATATTAATAGACTGGAACATATTGAATTGAGAATGGAGAGATGGATATATGGAGTTAATTTTAATCAGAAATATACGGTAGCTAATGAGGAACTTTGTTCCGATATATCAACCATATAATATAGCCTACTCCGATAGTGCGTGATGTGATAATTACCGTATATAGATCATATTGAACACTATCAAAGTAGGCTACACTATATTATAAGGTCGATATATTGGAAAATTTGATACTTACAACAATTTTGAAAACACCATCGTGTTCTGGACATATTATGTATTTCATGCAAGTGTTTTTAACTGGAAAATTTCAGGAAGTAGTCGAAAATCCGCCTAATTTTTAAAGTGAAAATAAAAACTATTTTTGTGCATAATTTGTATTATACTCATCATTATTCAATAAGTATATTTGTATTACAACTTCACAGATAAAAATAGCTTCTACTCTCTATTCTACATTTAATTAGGAAAAGGCAATGTTTGCAATGGTTGTGAAAATTGTGTTTGTTATAATCAAATATCCATTACGCGGTTCATGCAGACTACCGCTTAGCTATACAAATATATCGAGAGGCATCGTTGGCAATGTCTGGTAGGTGGATTACCGAATTCTGCACCACCCTGTATAGTAGAACCTGGTAGTGTAATGGTTCCAATGTGTGCCTGGCCTGTACCTGTAGCACCAGTCTAACACCACCAGGTATTATGGACCAACAAGGAAGATAATGTCAACAAGATAATGGCTGACATAAGTCGTTTGTCTGCCTGTCTGTTTTTGCATAATGTTATAGCTATTTTTACCTGCCTAATATCTATTATCTAACTATCTATATATCTATCTACCTATCTATCTATCTATCTATCTATCTATCTATCTATCTATCTATCTATCTATCTATCCATCTAGATATTGTTTCCTTCAATATGACTACCGTATATACAGTATCTACCGATATATGTAATTGTTGTAGTTTCTTTCGTATTTTAGTGATAGTATTGCAAGTATAATAATTACAGTACTACGTTATCTTGTGCAAGAATCTCATCCATCGTGTTGCGACAATTACTTGTATTACACTACGTATATATATATATATATATATAATATATATATATATATATATATATATATATATAATATATATATATATATATATATATATTTATTATACTCAGGCACATACCCCATACCTGGGGCTGGCTGACTCAAGATGGAGCTCGAACAGAAACAACAAAACAGAATTAAGAAAAAAAAAGGCAGACACACAGCGGAGCTCACCACCACAATCCCCGCCCACATCACTTCCAGGTATGGCCTTTCATATATACACCAGCTCCCTGGGCCGGGCGCCTGACGGACTATTATCTAGTCCAACTGGCGCCCAACCCCCACTCCCTATGACTGCGTTTTCACCCTTCTATTCACAATAATTCTACAGTACATTCATTCCTATTCATCACCACTTCTCTTGCCTGTTCTTCAGTCATCTCTCTATCTTCCAATGCTTTTATTACACCATCTCTCCATCTCCTCCAAGGTCTTCCTCTCAATCTATTTCCCCTTGTTTCTTATTGCTGAATATGCAATAAATAAATGTCATGCACAAATATACTGAACCTTGAATTGCGGTATCTTACATTCATTCACTAACAAGGGTTTTCATTACAGACAACCTTGCAAACGATTTAGACATTTGATTATTATTAGTATTACTATTATTTTAATTATTATTATTATTATATTTATTTGTATTATTGTAGAGACAAGTCAAAACACCAAATGAAGCACTCGAAAGACGAACAAGTAAAACAAAGACAATATATTCTTGAACTGCGGAAGCTCAATCGTTTAAACAAAATTATTAAGGAGTTAATTTAACAATATTTTAATTTCCGAATACAAACTAACATTAAGTATATTGATTTGACTGTAATGTATAACACTTTAAAGTACAGTACCGGTACAACATTATATTTGTTTACACTCCGTCTCCAACACGTAGCATCTGCAGACTAGTTCTCGTAAACACAACTCTGGGATAATTTGTGAAAACCGCGACTCACTCTTTCTCTCTTACTTAGTCCCAGCCAAAAATACCCGGAGTATAATGAAAGGCTCTGAAAATAATATATAGTGTACAGAGAAGGGTGGGGGGAGGGCATAAGTACTAATGTTCCTTCAGTAAACAAAGACTAGACAACTGACAATCGTGTAAGTTTTATGATATAATCCTGTCAACATCGAATTGCTTGCACGTAAATATATTTAACTAGAGGGGCACTAAGTAGAGTACATAGCTCCGCCTATGCTGGCTGGTTCTGGACCCCTAGTATTTTTTGAATATAGGTTGTAGGATATAATCCGGATCGCCTACTAAATTGAATCACTTCTTCCTTGGTGCATATCTTCTGTCCACCAAATCTCGTGAAAATCGGTTCATATTTTTGTGAGATATCTTGTTTACAGACAGACAGACACAATGAGGTGAAAACATAACCTCCGCCCAACTTCGTTGACGGAGGTAATGCTAGACAGCTTTGACAGACAAAGGGAGAGGTAAACAACCATATACCACTCATTTGATCACGTTATCAGGTGTGTGTGTGTGTGTGTGTGTGTGTGTGTCAATGTAAACCTACTAGTCTAAATTATATTTCATTATAGTGCTTGGATTTTGTGGAGGACGAGCATCCCCATCCTTCAACAGACCCTCCATCCCTAAGACCTACTGACATTAATCCCCACGGGTCTTAATTGACACCTTGCGTGTTTCAGGCTATAAGGAAGTTGAAGCTGTCGAAATCGATAGTAAACAGAAATGCAGTAATAATGTACAGTAGGTTTCTGATGGATAAAGAGTATGTTTAATTGGGTTTTATGTATTAATATAATACCACAACCGTATTTTAGCTGGTAATTCTGTTGAATATCGTTGTCTTACAGCTTCAACTTCCTTATAGAACGAAACTCGCAAGTGGTCAATTGGTTAAGGTGCACTTGAGGGATGGGGATAATAGTTCTCCAGAAAACCTAACCACCATAATGAGACAGAATTTTGAGTTGTACATATACCATAGAAAAGGAAAACCCGTAGCTGATAGCATAGTAAAGTAATGTTTTAAACCCGTAGCTGATAGCATAGTAAAGTAATGTTTTAAACCCGTAGCTGATAGCATAGTAAAGTAATGTTTTAAACCCGTAGCTGATAGCATAGTAAAGTAATGTTTTAAACCCGTAGCTGATAGCATAGTAAAGTAATGTTTTAAACCCGTAGCTGATAGCATAGTAAAGTAATGTTTTAAACCCGTAGCTGATAGCATAGTAAAGTAATGTTTTAAAGGTTGGAATGTTTCCCATTCTGAAGATGGTTTTATATTACCTGTAATCATTAATTACAAACTTCTTCATACAATTCAAGGTTTAAGTATAATTTTAAGATCTGGTAAGGTATAATGACTCCAACTCCAGTTACGCCAAGTTCTAGATTAACTATATCAAGAAATTAGATTTAAGAATATGGTGATGATGACACGCTCTATTAGTTGATTGGTCATCTGTATGCCATGTAATGTTGTTCCTCTACAGTAGGTTATATCATAGTATTCTAGTCTTTTATATTTAGTTAAAATTACACTGTTATGTTATGCGATGCTATGGGTCATTTTCAGGTAATTACTAGAGTTTTATCAAATATTACGAGTTCGAATCCCCCCCAAATGACGTCGAAGTAAAATTTTGTCCGCTCTCTGAATTATAAAGGTTCCATTGTGTATACCCGGGGGATCTGGAAAGTGGGTCAAATAAAACATGTCACAGATTTAAGGGGAGATGGTTGTTTTCTGGACCTCCCCCATTAATTTTGAGATTTTAAGACTTTCGTTCCATAAGTTGTGCGATTTTAAGACCTTTCACCCCGTTTCTTTGCCAATATTAGAACCTTTCGTGCTATTTAGGTATAGATTTTTTCCTTGCGAGCGAAAGCGAGCCTGTAATTTTAGGAGGAACAGGCCTTAGGCCGGGACATTTTTCTACCGAAAAATTACCAAATTTATCTGGAAGGGGAATCTAGGGGGTGTTTTTAATTTTAAGCGTGATGGAGGTCTAACTAGTAACCTAAAAAGTCAATCAACAAATAACCCAAACAATAAAGCCTACCCCCTTAAGGGGAGATGTCCACTTAAGGGATTTTTTTCTTGACTCCTTTCTCCATCATGTTTAGCCCCATTGTTTTTCTAATTTTAAGACGTTTGCCCCACTATTTTGACTATTTTAAGAACTTTCAACCCATTTCTGTCAATTTTAAAACCTTTCGTGCCATTTAGGTGTCGATTTTATCCTGGCGAGCGATAGCGAGCCTGAAATGTCCCGGCTTTCAGCCGGGACATTTTTCTACCGAAAAATGTACAAATTTATCTTGAAAGGGGCTCAAGGGGGTGTAATCTTAAGCTTGAAGGATATCTAGGGACCAAACTAAAAACCTCCCCTTAAGTACAATCAACACATTACAATACGGGCATGTATCATATTTCTTTGCAAATGTAACAAAGTCTGAGTCATTATTTCTTACGTTGACCCATTAATGAGATACGGTAGGTTAGGGAGATATATACATTAATGAGATACGGTAGGTTAGGGAGATATATACATTAATGAAATACGGTAGGTTAGGGAGATATATACATTAATGAGATACGGTAGGTTAGGGAGATATATACATTAATGAGATACGGTAGGTTAGGGAGATATATACATTAATGAGATACGGTAGGTTAGGGAGATATATACATTAATGAAATACGGTAGGTTAGGGAGATATATACATTAATGAGATACGGTAGGTTAGGGAGATATATACATTAATGAGATACGGTAGGTTAGGGAGATATATACATTAATGAGATACGGTAGGTTAGGGAGATAAATACATTAATGAGATACGGTAGGTTAGGGAGATAAATACATTAATGAGATACGGTAGGTTAGGGAGATATATACATTAATGAGATACGGTAGGTTAGGGAGATATATACATTAATGAGATACGGTAGGTTAGGGAGATATATACATTAATGAGATACGGTAGGTTAGGGAGATATATACATTTTCTACATTGACTCATTAATGAGATACGGTAACAAGAAGCCTACATTTCCTACATTAACAGATATATGATAATTATACCGTATAGGCTAAGAACGAGAAGTAGCCTATACGGTCAAGTCTAGTTCTTAGTTTACAACATACTATTGATGAAAACCTCACTTGTATAATGTATATATATATATATATAAATATACCGGTATATATACTGTATAATATAATATCTACATTTGGTAATCATGCCGAAATAGGAAGTAAAGTAAACACGACAAGGCTTAACATTAATAGACTATTAAACTGGTACCAACAAATTGGATATATGGACTTCAACATTGAAAATGTCAAGTACTACATTTTGGAAGCAAGAATGAAAATGTCCATTGCAACATGAATGGATCCCAGTGTAATAATGCAACGAAGGCAAAATATCCCAATGTGTGAGAGTGAGAGAGAGAGAGTGAGTGTGTGTGTGTGAGAGAGAGTGAGTGAGAGAATGAGAGTGAGTGTGTGTCTGTATGTGTGTTTGTGTGTGTGGGGGGGGGGGGGGGGGTTGCGTTGACTGGTGTTAAACTATTGACCACCTGACTACCCCTTACCCTTGCTATAATAATATTAGCCCCAGTAACAGTATATAATAGCCAGGGTAACTATTATATTACACAGTTTATTATTAGAGCCGTGTATTGCTGTGTGGTGTTGTCCGTGGGTGTTGTTGTGTGGTGTCTTGTACTGTGTGTGGTGTGTGGTGTTTTGTACTCTGTGGTGTGTTGTAATGTGTGTGTGCTTGCTTTGTGTATATGTGTGTGTTTATACTGTGTGTGGTGAGTTCTGCATTTAATTTAATGTTTTCTCTCTCTCTCTCTCTCTCTCTCTCTCTCTCTCTCTCTCTCTCTCTCTCTCTCTCTCTCTCTCTCTCTCTCTCTCTCTCTTTTTTTCTCTCTCTCTCTCTCTCTCTCTCTCTATGTGTGTGTGTATGTATGTTAACTGAGATTGTAGTATTGACCCAGACTATACCCTCGGCCCTGTTATAATGCAAGTGTGACTTAAGTATCCGGCGTAAGTATTACAGGAATTTATTGGTCGACCTTAGTGCTGTGTGTCGTTCTTTCTCTATGTGATTACGAGAGAGAGAGAGAGAGAGAGAGAGAGAGAGAGAGAGAGAGAGAGAGAGAGAGAGAGAGAGAGAGAGAGAGAGAGAGAGAGAGAGAGATAATATTGTCATCGATCAATACAAATAAGGCCACCAAATGGATGCTTACTCAGTACGATGCATGTAAGTCTTTATTTGAAATATATTTTGTGTATGATTAGCCTTGGTAAGGGAGTGTAATGGAGGCAGCTCTGGCATCATTCAATATAAACCAAATGTTAATGGTACAAATTTGAGGGTAATGAGCAGGATTCCCCAAACCTTACTCATTCGTTCTAGAGATATATTGCGAAAACACACACACACACACACACACATACATACACACACAAAGACAGTACGACTAACAGGTAAACACAGAGATGTGTTTATTGTACAATATATTTGGTAAACAAGCGTCGCAAGGGTGTACGAAGCTCTTGATCAACCTAATACAATGCTTATAATTAAATAGGTAATGTATTGTGATTAATCTCGTTATACAAATTGGTCCTCGTCGTACATCCTCCAGGAAGAAGATGGTGGTGTTACGGGTGTGTGGTGGTGGTGGTGGGGAGGCAGTGTGTTACGGGTGTGTGGTGGTGGTGGTGGGGAGGCAGTGTGTTACGGGTGTGTGGTGGTGGTGGTGGGGAGGCAGTGTGTTACGGGTGTGTGGTGGTGGTGGTGGGGAGGCAGTGTGTTACGGGTGTGTGGTGGTGGTGGTGGGGAGGCAGTGTGTTACGGGTGTGTGGTGGTGGTGGGGAGGCAGTGTGTTACGGGTGTGTGGTGGTGGTGGTGGGGGGCAGTGTGTTACGGGTGTGTGGTGGTGGTGGTGGGGAGGCAGTGTGTTGCGGGTGTGTGGTGGTGGTGGGGAGGCAGTGTGTTACGGGTGTGTGGTGGTGGTGGTGGGGAGGCAGTGTGTTACGGGTGTGTGGTGGTGGTGGTGGGGAGGCAGTGTGTTACGGGTGTGTGGTGGTGGTGGTGGGGCAGTGTGTTACGGTGTGTGTGGTGGTGGTGGGGAGGCAGTGTGTTACGGGTGTGTGGTGGTGGTGGTGGGGAGGCGGTGTGTTACGGGTGTGTGGTGGTGGTGGTGGGGAGGCAGTGTGTTACGGGTGTGTGGTGGTGGTGGTGGGGAGGCGGTGTGTTACGGGTGTGTGGTGGTGGTGGTGGGGAGGCAGTGTGTTACGGTGGTGGTGGTGGGGGTGGGGAGTAAGTTTGTTAGGGGTGTGTGGTGGTGGTGGGGAGGCGGTGTGTTACGGGTGTGTGGTGGTGGTGGTGGTGAGTGTGTTACGGGTGTGTGTGGTGGTGGTGGGGAGGCGGTGTGTTTGGTGTGTGGTGGTGGTGGTGGGGAGGCGTGTGTTACGGGTGTGTGGTGGTGGTGGGGAGGCGGTGTGTTACGGTGGTGTGGTGGTGGTGGTGGGGAGGCAGTGTGTTACGGTGTGTGGTGGTGGTGGGGAGGCGGTGTGTTACGGGTGTGTGGTGGTGGTGGTGGTGGGGAGGCAGTGTGTTACGGGTGTGGTGGTGGTGGTGGTGAGGCGGTGTGTTACGGGTGTGTGGTGGTGGTGGTTTACGGGTGTGTGGTGGTGGTGGTGGGGAGGCGGTGTGTTACGGGTGTGTGGGTGGTGGTGGGGAGGCGGTGTGTTACGGGTGTGTGGTGGTGGTGGTGGGGAGGCAGTGTGTTACGGGTGTGTGGTGATGGTGGTGGGGAGGCGTGTGTTACGGTGTGGTGGTGGTGATGGGGAGGCAGTGTGTTACGGGTTGTGGTGGTGGTGGTGGGGAGGCAGTGTGTTACGGGTGTGTGGTGGTGGTGATGGGGAGGCGGTGTGTTACGGGTGTGGTGGTGTGGGGAGGCAGTGTGTTACGGGTGTGTGGTGGTGGTGGGGAGGCGTGTGTTACGGGTGTGTGGTGGTGGTGGTGGGGAGCGTGTGTTACGGGTGTGTGGTGGTGGTGGGGAGTGTGTTACGGTGTGTGGTGGTGGTGGTGGGGAGGCAGTGTGTTATGGGTGTGTGGTGGTGGTGGTGGGGAGGCAGTGTGTTACGGGTGTGTGGTGGTGATGGTGGGGAGGCAGTGTGTTACGGTGTGTGTGGTGGTGGTGGGGAGGCAGTGTGTTACGGTGTGGTGGTGGTGGTGGGGAGGCGGTGTGTTACGGGTGTGTGGTGGTGGTGGTGGGGAGGCATGTGTTACGGGTGTGTTGGTGTGGTGGGGATGCAGTGTGTTACGGGTGTGTGGGTGGTGGTGGGGAGCAGTGTTTACGGGTGTGGTGGTGGTGGTGGGGAGGCAGTGTGTTATGGGTGTTTGTGGTGGTGGGGGAGGCGTGTGTGGTGGTGGTGGGGGGGGAGCAGTGGTGTGTGTGTGGTGGTGGTGGGGAGGCGGTGTGTTACGGTTGTGTGGTGGTGGTGGTGGGGAGGCGTGTTACGGGGTGTGGTGGTGGTGGTGGGAGGCGGTGTGTTGGTGTGTGGTGGTGGTGGGGACAGTGTGTTACGGGTGTGTGGTGGTGGTGGTGGGGAGGCAGTGTGTTACGGTGTGTGGTGGTGGTGGTGGGGAGGCGGTTGTTACGGGGTGTGTGTGGTGGTGGTGGGGAGTGTGTTACGGGTGTGTGGTGTGGTGGTGGGGAGGCAGGTGTACGGGGTGTGGTGGTGGTGGTGGGGAGGTAGTGTGTTACGGTTGTGGGGTGGTGGTGGTGGGGAGCAGTGTGTTACGGGTGTGTGTGTGGTGGTGGGGTGGTGGGTGTGTTACGGGTGTGTGGTGGTGGTGGGGAGGCAGTGTGTTACGGGTGTGTGGTGGTGGTGGGGAGGCAGTGTGTACGGGTGTGTGGTGGTGGTTGGTGGGAGGCAGTGTGTTACGGTGTGTGGTGGTGTGGTGGGGAGGCGGTGTGTTCGGGTGTGTGGTGGTGGGGAGGCAGTGTGTTACGGGTGTGTGGTGGTGTGGTGGTGGGGAGGCAGTGTGTTACGGGTGTGTGGTGGTGGTGGGGAGGCAGTGTGTTACGGTGTGTGGTGGTGGTGGGGAGGCAGTGTGTACGTGTGTGTGGTGGTGGTGGTGGAGGCGGTGTTACGGGGTGTGGTGGTGGTGGTGGTGGGGATGCAGTGTGTTACGGGTGTGTGGTGGTGGTGGTGGGGAGGCAGTGTGTTACGGTGTGTGGTGGTGGTGGTGGTGGGAGGCGGTGTGTTACGGGTGTGTGTGGTGGTGGTGGGGAGGCAGTGTGTACGGGTGGTGTGGTGGTGGTGGTGGGGAGGCAGTGTGTTACGGTGTGTGGTGGTGGGTGGTGGTGGTGGTGGTGGGAGGCAGTGTGTTACGGGTGTGTGGTGGTGGTGGGGAGTTGTCGGGTGTGTGGTGGTGGTGGTGGTGGTACGGTGTGTGGTGGTGGTGGTGGGGAGGCAGTGTGTTACGGTGTGTGGTGGTGGTGGTGGGGAGGCAGTGTGTTGCGGGTGTGTGGTGGTGGTGGGGAGGCAGTGTGTTACGGGTGTGTGGTGGTGGTGGTGGGGAGGCAGTGTGTTACGGGTGTGTGTGGTGGTGGGGAGGCAGTGTGTTACGGTGTGTGGTGGTGGTGGTGGGGAGGCAGTGTGTTACGGGTGTGTGGTGGTGGTGGTTGGGAGGCAGTGTTACGGGTGTGTGGTGGTGGTGGGTGGGAGCAGTGTGTTACGGGTGTGTGGGGGTGGAGGTGGTGGGAGGCAGTGTGTTACGGTGTGTGTGTGGTGGGGTGGGGAGGCGGTGTGTTACGGGTGTGGTGGGTGGTGGTGGGGAGAAGTGTAGTGGTGTGTGGGTGGTGGTGGTGGGGAGGCAGTGTACGGGTGTGTGGTGTGGTGGTGGTGAGGCGGTGTGTTACGGGTGTGTGGTGGTGGTGGTGGGGAGGCAGTGTGTTACGGGTGTGTGGTGGTGGTGGTGGGGAGGCAGTGTGTTACGGGTGTGTGGTGGTGGTGGTGGGGAGGCAGTGTGTTACGGGTGTGTGGTGGTGGTGGTGGGGAGGCAGTGTGTTACGGGTGTGGTGGTGGTGGGGAGGCAGTGTGTTACGGGTGTGTGGTGGTGGTGGGGAGGCAGTGTGTTACGGGTGTGTGGTGGTGGTGGTGGGGAGGCAGTGTGTACGGGTGTGTGGTGGTGGTGGTGGGGAGGCAGGTGTTACGGGTGGTGGTGGTGGTGGTGGGGAGGCGGTGTGTTACGGGTGTGTGGTGGTGGTGGTGGGGAGGCAGTGTGTTACGGGTGTGTGGTGGTGGTGATGGTGGGGAGGCAGTGTGTTACGGGTGTGTGGTGGTGGTGGGGAGGCAGTGTGTTACGGTGTGTGGTGGTGGTGGTGGGAGGCAGTGTTACGGTGTGTGGTGGTGGTGGGGAGGCGGTGTTACGGGTGTGTGGTGGTGGTGGTGTGTGGGGAGGCAGTGTGTTACGGGTGTGTGGTGGTGGTGGTGGGAGGCAGTGTGTTACGGGTGTGGTGGTGGTGGTGGGGGAGGCAGTGTTACGGGTGTGTGGTGGTGGTGGTGGGGAGGCAGTGTGTTACGGGTGTGTGGTGGTGGTGGGGAGGCAGTGTGTTACGGGTGTGTGGTGGTGGTGGTGGGGAGGCAGTGTGTTACGGGTGTGTGGTGGTGATGGTGGGGAGGCAGTGTGTTACGGGTGTGTGGTGGTGGTGGTGGGGCAGTGTGTTACGGGTGTGTGGTGGTGATGGTGGGGAGGCAGTGTGTGGTGTGTGGTGGTGTGGGGAGGCAGTGTGTTGGTGTGTGGTGGTGATGGTGGGGAGGCAGTGTGTTCGTGTGTGGTGGTGGTGGTGGGGAGGCAGTGTGTACGGGTGTGTGGTGGTGGTGGGGAGGGTTACGGGTGTGTGTGTGGTGTGGTGGGGAGGCAGTGTGTGGGTGGTGGTGGTGGGGAGGCAGTGTGTTACGGGTGTGGTGGTGGTGGTGGTGGGGAGGCGGTGTGTTACGGGTGTGTGGTGGTGGTGGTGGTGGGGAGGCAGTGTGTTATAGGTTAGTGTGAATTATTGAAACATGCCCCACGATACTTCCAGGGGGGAGCTCTCATTATTGCTCTTCAGGGCTTCTCTCTCTCACTCACTCCCTCTCTCTCTCTCTCACACAAACACACACACACAGTTTTACACACCCACTCAGTCTCACTCTCACACACACTCTCCCTCTCTATATCACTCTCACACACTCATTATCACTCACACACAATCTCTCACTCTCATTCACTCTTAACCCCATCAGCACGATGACGTAATTTTCATCATATTCTATATGATACCATTAGACGATTCTTTTTAGCATATAATCAACCTCTAGGACTTAAAGGGGTAAATACGATCTCAATAAACCCTCAGAGTAACATAGGTCCTTCTTAAACTGCATACAATCTTCTAATTGTAACCAGAATCAATGGTGTAAAGGGGCTTTGTCTACAGTTCATACTTATATGTATCTAGATTCTAGATATTTATCTTTATACCTTTTCTATAATGTATTACTTTATATATAGTTAACTTTTTTCTAACTAGCTATTATTATTCTGTATTTATCTGTTAGTCATCTGTTCACCATTGATCGGTTATATTCGTACTCCCTAACTTCCATCAATATCTCTCTCTCTCTCTCTCTCTTAGGTAAGGTTTCTCCAATATTACGCTCTAGTACCGTACATGTTCGTCCAATATCCACCACTCTCACTTTCAGACCTGACCTTTTCTGTTCCATTCTCTCACTCTCACTTCATTCACACTAGTTCTTTCTTTGGTTCTTAATCTTCAACCAATGGCTTTTTAATTGATTCCAAGCTTAATTTAATTACTGATTCATCATGAACACGATTAATTGTGCATATTGTTTTCCAACTTAGTTTAAGGGGAGGTCTCCACTTGAGGGATTGTTTTCTTGACCCCTTTCTCTCTCATGTTTAGCCCCATTGCTTTTGATATTATAAAACGTTTGCCCCATTAGTTTAGCGATTTTAAGAACTTTCACCCCATATTAAGACCTTTCGTGCAATTCAGGTGTCTATTTCATCCTGGCGAGCGATAGCGAGCCTGTAATTTAAGAGGAACCGGCCTTCGGCCGGGAAATTTTTCTACCGAAAAATGTACAACTTTATCTTGAAAGGGACTCAAGGGGGTGTAATTTTAAGCTTGATGGAGGTCTAGGGAACAAACTAAATACCTCCCCTTAATTCCTTATGGATCACATTCACTGACACCCCATTCATGCTATTACACTTTAATCAGATTATTTTATTATTTCATAATTGATCCTTCAGTCTCGTTTTCTTTAGTTCACTTGCTTCGTGTTATTTTACATAATTTCTTTTAGCATACTCTTACTTCGGTATTATCTTCAATTTGTCTCTACGGTCTGCCTCTCATCAATTACAGTTATATTCTGGAGATCTTTCTGTACTTCCTTTTGTACTTCCTTTTGTACTTCCTTTTGTACTTCCCTTTGTACTTCCTTTTGTACTTCCTTTTGTACTTCCTTTTGTACTTCCTTTTGTACTTCCTTTTGTACTTCCCTTTGTACTTCCTTTTGTACTTCCTTTTGTACTTCCTTTTGTACTTCCTTTTGTACTTCCTTTTGTACTTCCTTTTGTACTTCCTTTTGTACTTCCCTTTGTACTTCCTTTTGTACTTCCTTTTGTACTTCCTTTTGTACTTCCCTTTGTACTTCCTTTTGTACTTCCCTTTGTACTTCCTTTTGTACTTCCTTTTGTACTTCCTGTTGTACTTCCTTTTGTACTTCCTTTTGTACTTCCTTTTGTACTTCCCTTTGTACTTCCTTTTGTACTTCCCTTTGTACTTCCTTTTGTACTTCCTTTTGTACTTCCTTTTGTACTTCCCTTTGTACTTCCTTTTGTACTTCCCTTTGTACTTCCTTTTGTACTTCCTTTTGTACTTCCTGTTGTACTTCCCTTTGTACTTCCTTTTGTACTTCCCTTTGTACTTCCTTTTGTACTTCCTTTTGTACTTCCCTTTGTACTTCCTTTTGTACTTCCCTTTGTACTTCCTTTTGTACTTCCTTTTGTACTTCCTGTTGTACTTCCTTTTGTACTTCCTTTTGTACTTCCTTTTGTACTTCCCTTTGTACTTCCCTTTGTACTTCCTTTTGTACTTCCTGTTGTACTTCCTTTTGTACTTCCTTTTGTACTTCCTTTTGTACTTCCTTTTGTACTTCCTTTTGTACTTCCTTTTGTACTTCCTTTTGTACTTCCCTTTGTACTTCCCTTTGTACTTCCTGTTGTACTTCCTTTTGTACTTCCTTTTGTATTTTGTACTTCTTTGTACTTCCTTTTGTACTTCCTTCTTTGTAATTCTTTTGTACTTCCTTTTGTACTTTTCCCTTTGTACTTCCTTTTGTACTTCTTTTGTACTTCTTTTTGTTACACTTTCTTTTTTAATTCCTTTACCTTTTGTACTTCCTTTTGTACTTCCTTTGTACTCCTTTGTACTTCCTTTTGTACTTCCTTTTGTACTTCCTTTTGTACTTCCCTTTGTACTTCCCTTTGTACTTCCTTTTGTACTTCCTTTTGTACTTCCTTTTGTACTTCCTTTTGTACTTCCTTTGTACTTCCTTTTGTACTTTGTACTCCTTTTGTACTTCCTTTGTACTTCTTGTACCTTCTGTACTTCCTGTTGTACTTCCTTTTGTACTTCCTTTTGTACGTCCTTTTGTACTTTACTTCCTTTGTATTCCCTTTACTTCCCTTTTGTACTTCCTTACTTGTACTTCCTCTACTTCCTGTTGTACTCTCTCTCTCACTCACTCTCTGTCTCACTCTCTCTCTCCCCCCCCCCCCGCTGTCAACACGGAACATCTGGCTGAAATGGTGATAAACCCTGAACTGTTCATCTCAATTTAGCAAATTCTACTACAGAGACACTAACATTGACTTTACTTTAATAAATACATATTTACATACAGTATATAAAAATATAGATAAGTATATATTATTATAATAGCAGATCCATGTATTGAGTCCGTATATGGTGATTTATGGACCTACAGTAGCTTCTAAATACATACCTCGTATAGTGGCTTAAGGGCAGGTATTTAGTTTGTTCCCTAGACCTCCATCAAGCTTAAAATTACGCCCCCTTGAATCCCTTTCAAGATAAATCTGTACATTTTTCGGTAGAAAAATTTCCCGGCCGAAGGCCGGTTCCTCTTAAATTACAGGCTCGCTATCGCTCGCCAGGATAAAATCGACACCTGAATTGCACGAAAGGTCTTAATATGGGGTGAAAGTTCTTAAAATCACTAAACTATTGGGGCAAACGTTTTATAATATCAAAAGCAACGGGGCTAAACATGAGGGAGAAAGGGGTCAAGAAAAAAATCCCTTAAGTGGAGATCTCCCCTTAAGGGCAGGTTTGTGTTCTTTGTGGACCTCCTTCTCCTTCACGTTTAGCCCCATTAGTTTTGAAATGTTAAGACGTTCGCCATATTTGTTTAACGATTTTAAGACCTTTTGTCCCATTTCTTTGCTAATATTCAGACCTTTCGTGCAATTTAGGTGACTATTCTCTCTTGGCGAGCGATAGCCTTCCCTGTAATTTGGGAGGAACCTAAATTGCAGCTCGGTATCGCTCGCTAGGAATAGATGGACACCTACATGGTACATAAGGTCATATAATAATAGATGGACACCTACATGGTACATAAGGTCATATAATAATAGATGGACACCTACATGGTACATAAGGTCATATAATAGATGGACACCTACATGGTACATAAGGTCATATAATAGATGGACACCTACATGGTACATAAGGTCATATAATAATAGATGGACACCTACATGGTACATAAGGTCATATAATAGATGGACACCTACATGGTACATAAGGTCATATAATAGATGGACACCTACATGGTACATAAGGTCATATAATAATAGATGGACACCTACATGGTACATAAGGTCATATAATAGATGGACACCTACATGGTACATAAGGTCATATAATCGCCTAACTTATGTGGCGAAGGTCTTATAATCTCAAAACAAATGAGGCGAATAATGAAGGGAGTCCCCCCCCCCCCCTTACTGTTTTAGGAAGTTAAGGTTAAGGGAGGGATGGGCCGGTTTTCTGGACCACTTTCTCCCTCATGTTTAGCCCCATTAGTTTTCAGATGTTAAGATGTTTGCCCCATTAGTTAGTCGATTTTAAGACCTTTCGCCCCATTTCGTCGTCAATATTTAGACCTTTCGTGCTATTTAGGTGTCGATTTTTTCCCTGGCGAACGATAGTGAGCCTGTAATGTTGCAAAAAAAACGGCCTTCGGCCAGTACATTTTTCTACCGAAAAATGTACAAATTAATCTAGAAGGGGGATCTAACGGATGTTTTTTGTTTTAATTTGATGGAGGTTTAGGGAGGAAACTAGAAAAATAACGAATACATGCAAAAATGATGGAGGTCTAGGGAGGAAACTAGAAAAATAACGAATACATGCAAAAATCGGCCAAAAAGTGAATCATCTCCCCTTAAGTATTGTCTACGGATACCTGTAGGTTTAGCTTCCAGTGGCTTTATGTCGTCTGTAATTGTGTTGTAATAATTATAATGCTGCGTTATGTTATGGTCGATACTTTCTTTACCTTGACTAGCATTTTGATTTGGTATTTAAGTAATCCAGTGGTATCGTGGGCGGAGGGAGGGCCAGTGAACACGCGATATGGCTGCTCTCATAACCTCCTTTTGTCAATGCGTTATGCTTTTATTCTATTTAACTGCACAACTGTTTTTACCTTAGCCTGATCTTCATATATTATTAGCATTTTAAGGGGACGTCTTTAGTTTGGTCTCTGGATATCCATCAAGCTTAAGATTACACCCCCTTGAGCCCCTTTCAAGATAAATTTGTACATTTTTCGGTAGAAAAATGTCCCGGCCGAAGGCCGATTACTCTTAAATTACAGGCTCGCTATCGCTCGCCAGGATAAAATTGACACCTAAATGGCACTAAAGGTCTTAAAATTTACAGAAATGGGTCGAAGGTTCTTAAAATCGTCAAAATAATGGGGCAAACGTCTTAAAATTAGAAAAGCAATGGGCTAAACATGAGGGAGAAAGGTGTCAAGAAAAAAAAATCCCTCAAGTGGAAATCTCCCCTTTAACGCCATTAGATGGTAAATGCTACCTTTTCAATCCGTTTATTTACCGGTAATCATAATAATACTGCTTTCGATCATTTGTTTGAGACATTTAGCATTAAAGTATATAATTTGTTTGTGTATTCTGTAATTGTATTTATTTAATTCAATTCCAATCGTCCTTAAAATAGGAAAAGAGGGATTGTGAGGCACTTTTATTAACTCAGTCATATTTAAACCGTATCCATGATTATGTTTATTACACGATTACGTTAGTCATGAAGATGAAAATGATGGTGACAGGTCAGTTGAACCAGTGCCACTTCAACCAGTGCCACTTTAACCAGTGCTAACTCCCAGTGGCCACTTCAACCAGTGACCATTTCAACCAGTGACCATTTTAACCAGCAGGTTAGGTTAGGTTAGGTTAGGTTAGGTTAGTTAGGTTAGGTTAGGTTAGGTTACTGGTTAAAATGGTCACTGGTTGAAATGGTCACTGGTTGAAGTGGCCACTGGTTGAGTTAGCACTGGTTAAAGTGGCACTGGTTGAAGTGGCACTGGTTCAACTGACATGGAACCGAAAATGATGCACATGACAGCCGAGATGATGGCACACGTCTAAACACATCTCATTTCGCGCGTAAACACACATTTTGGAAGGAAAAGACACACGGGCGCGTTTGTTTACCTTTGAGCCGATCTGGTTGCCGCACTGCCCCGCCTGAATATGGACAATCTCACGCATCTTGAAGTCGTCTATAACAAGTACCCCCCTCTGCTGCGACGGACACGGACGGGAGTAGATCCGTTCACTTTCGCGCCTAGGGCCAGAATGCGGACGGATTTATTACGTACGCGCCGAACTCTCTACTTCCCGGATAACAGGCCACCGCAAAAGGAATCGATGGGCCGCGTTAGGAATCCCTCAAATCCACCACTTGCAAAGGATATCTAGAAGAATTTACAGCGTTTCCACCAAGTATACACAAGCGAATGCGAATAAATACTAATAACACGCCATTATTTGATCATAAAAGTAAGATAAACCCCCCAAAATGTGTGACTCCGAGGGTGCGTGTTGATGGCTCCAAGGATTCCTACTGGGCAAGCGTTGTGTCACCATTCCAGGAATTCCGATACTCGTGCCCTTCCCGCCTCTCCCCACATTGTTTGGTCAACCTGGAGTAAACACCGAGGGCTTGGCACAATTATTGTTTGCTCTGCAGTTAGCCCGGAAGCGAAAAACAACAGCTTGAGGAGAGCAAGATTTTAGTTTATTTTTTTTACCATCCGAGATTATATTATTATAATTCTTATAACTGTAATTATGATAGGTCTTTCTCAAACTAAATAAAATCGTCTTTCGGTAGACAGATATAGTCAACGCATTATCACTGATATAGTAAAACAACTTTGAATTATTTAGATCCCCCTTAGTATAAAAGAATCATCAAGAGGTACCGGTAGGAGGAATGTAATGTACTATGTGGTCATAGGATAAGAGTAGTTAATAATTTAAGAATCATTCGTTTTATCGTCGGTGAAAAAAAAAAATTAGTGAATTTATAGATTAATACATTTTTGCTAAGGCACATGCTACGAAAGATTCAAATATATCTTTTTAGTGACACTGGAATGTATAAAGTAATATATTGCATATACATACATACCTGTACAATGGTTTAGCGTCGTTTTCCAAATTTCATTACATACGTTGTAATGGCTCAGACGGGGTTGCCTTTCACCAGTTGGAGTGTAATACCAAATAGTCCCGCCATAACACTGCCCGATCATGTCATCACTGTGGCTGATGTTGGTATAGTGCTAACAGTGCCTCAGCAAATCCCTCTGCAGAATATGCACCTGATGTATCTGGAACCACACCAGCCTCAACAGTGCTACATCAAGAAAGTGCCATAACAAGACATTACTGTATAGTATGACCGTACGCCCATACTTACGCCACCCCCCTTTCAGTCACCTATAGTCTATTCGCTTTAAGTAGGCGATAAATCATGACCTCTGACCTCTGTAACTAAAATACGACTAGAGTAATCAGGCTAATATTTCTACCATTTGGGAAGAGTCAGGCAAGGAATAGATGTGAATTTACAGCCGATTTGCTCCAGCCGATTTTGAATTACAGAGGATAGAGGTCATGATTTCTCGCCAACTTACAGCGAATAGACTATAGTATGACATGCAGTAGGATATGTTAGGCATATTCATTTCTTCCAATAAATGTGGAGGCCACATTACTGCCAGGGAGAATATTATTTCATAATATAATATATACAAACACAAAATAAGAGAGAAGTAAAGCCATCAGGTAGCTCAAAACTTATATAGCTGTATACTATATGTTTGCCAAACTTATATAGCTGTATACTATATGTTTGCCAAACTTATATAGCTGTATACTATATGTTTGCCAAACTTGTATAGCTGTATACTATATGTTTGCCAAACTTGTATAGCTGTATACTATATGTTTGCCAAACTTATATAGCTGTATACTATATGTTTGCCAAACTTATATAGCTGTATACTATATGTTTGCCAAACTTGTATAGCTGTATACTATATGTTTGGCAAACTTGTATAGCTGTATACTATATGTTTGCCAAACTTATAGCTGTATACTATATGTTTGCCAAACTTGTATAGCTGTATACTATATGTTTGCCAAACTTATATAGCTGTATACTATATGTTTGCCAAACTTGTATAGCTGTATACTATATGTTTGCCAAACTTATATAGCTGTATACTATATGTTTGCCAAACTTGTATAGCTGTATACTATATGTTTGCCAAACTTATATAGCTGTATACTATATGTTTGCCAAACTTGTATAGCTGTATACTATATGTTTGGCAAACTTGTATAGCTGTATACTATATGTTTGCCAAACTTATATACCTGTATACTATATGTTTGCCAAACTTATATAGCTGTATACTATATGTTTGCCAAACTTGTATAGCTGTATACTATATGTTTGGCAAACTTGTATAGCTGTATACTATATGTTTGCCAAACTTGTATAGCTGTATACTATATGTTTGCCAAACTTGTATAGCTGTATACTATATGTTTGGCAAACTTGTATAGCTGTATACTATATGTTTGCCAAACTTGTATAGCTGTATACTATATGTTTGCCAAACTTGTATAGCTGTATACTATATGTTTGCCAAACTTGTATAGCTGTATACTATATGTTTGCCAAACTTGTATAGCTGTATACTATATGTTTGCCAAACTTATATAGCTGTATACTATATGTTTGCCAAACTTGTATAGCTGTATACTATATGTTTGGCAAACTTGTATAGCTGTATACTATATGTTTGCCAAACTTGTATAGCTGTATACTATATGTTTGCCAAACTTGTATAGCTGTATACTATATGTTTGCCAAACTTGTATAGCTGTTACTATATGTTTGCCAAACTTGTATAGCTGTATACTATATGTTTGCCAAACTTATATAGCTGTATACTATATGTTTGCCAAACTTGTATAGCTGTATACTATATGTTTGCCAAACTTGTATAGCTGTATAGTATATGTTTGCCAAACTTGTATAGCTGTATACTATATGTTTGCCAAACTTATATAGCTGTATACTATATGTTTGCCAAACTTGTATAGCTGTATACTATATGTTTGCCAAACTTGTATAGCTGTATAGTATATGTTTGCCAAACTTGTATAGCTGTATACTATATGTTTGCCAAACTTATATAGCTGTATACTATATGTTTGCCAAACTTGTATAGCTGTATACTATATGTTTGCCAAACTTGTATAGCTGTATACTATATGTTTGCCAAACCTGTATAGCTGTATACTATATGTTTGCCAAACTTGTATAGCTGTATACTATATGTTTGCCAAACTTGTATAGCTGTATACTATATGTTTGCCAAACTTATATAGCTGTATACTATATGTTTGCCAAACTTGTATAGCTGTATACTATATGTTTGCCAAACTTGTATAGCTGTATACTATATGTTTGCCAAACTGTATAGCTGTATACTATATGTTTGCCAAACTTGTATAGCTGTATACTATATGTTTGCCAAACTTGTATAGCTGTATACTATATGTTTGCCAAACTTATATAGCTGTATACTATATGTTTGCCAAACTTGTATAGCTGTATACTATATGTTTGCCAAACTTGTATAGCTGTATAGTATATGTTTGCCAAACTTGTATAGCTGTATACTATATGATTGGCAAACTTGGATAGCTGGATACTATATGTTTGCCAAACTTGTATAGCTGTATACTATATGTTTGCCAAACTTGTATAGCTGTATACTATATGTTTGCCAAACCTGTATAGCTGTATACTATATGTTTGCCAAACTTGTATAGCTGTATACTATATGTTTGCCAAACTTGTATAGCTGTATACTATATGTTTGCCAAACTTATATAGCTGTATACTATATGTTTGCCAAACTTGTATAGCTGTATACTATATGTTTGCCAAACTTGTATAGCTGTATAGTATATGTTTGCCAAACTTGTATAGCTGTATACTATATGTTTGCCAAACTTATATAGCTGTATATGTTTGCCAAACTTGTATAGCTGTATACTATATGTTTGCCAAACTTGTATAGCTGTATACTATATGTTTGCCAAACTTATATAGCTGTATACTATATGTTTGCCAAACTTGTATAGCTGTATACTATATGTTTGCCAAACTTATATAGCTGTATACTATATGTTTGCCAAACTTGTATAGCTGTATACTATATGTTTGGCAAACTTGTATAGCTGTATACTATATGTTTGCCAAACTTGTATAGCTGTATACTATATGTTTGCCAAACTTGTATAGCTGTATACTATATGTTTGCCAAACTTATATAGCTGTATACTATATGTTTGCCAAACTTGTATAGCTGTATACTATATGTTTGCCAAACTTGTATAGCTGTATACTATATGTTTGCCAAACTTGTATAGCTGTATACTATATGTTTGGCAAACTTGTATAGCTGTATACTATATGTTTGCCAAACTTGTATAGCTGTATACTATATGTTTGCCAAACTTGTATAGCTGTATACTATATGTTTGCCAAACTTATATAGCTGTATACTATATGTTTGCCAAACTTGTATAGCTGTATACTATATGTTTGCCAAACTTGTATAGCTGTATACTATATGTTTGCCAAACTTGTATAGCTGTATACTATATGTTTGCCAAACTTGTATAGCTGTATACTATATGTTTGCCAAACTTATATAGCTGTATACTATATGTTTGCCAAACCTGTATAGCTGTATACTATATGTTTGCCAAACTTATATAGCTGTATACTATATGTTTGCCAAACTTATATAGCTGTATACTATATGTTTGCCAAACTTATATAGCTGTATACTATATGTTTGCCAAACTTGTATAGCTGTATACTATATGTTTGCCAAACTTGTATAGCTGTATACTATATGTTTGCCAAACTTATATAGCTGTATACTATATGTTTGGCAAACTTATATAGCTGTATACTATATGTTTGCCAAACTTGTATAGCTGTATACTATATGTTTGGCAAACTTGTATAGCTGTATACTATATGTTTGCCAAACTTATATAGCTGTATACTATATGTTTGCCAAACTTGTATAGCTGTATACTATATGTTTGCCAAACTTGTATAGCTGTATACTATGTGTTTGCCAAACTTATATAGCTGTATACTATATGTTTGCCAAACTTGTATAGCTGTATACTATATGTTTGGCAAACTTGTATAGCTGTATACTATATGTTTGCCAAACTTGTATAGCTGTATACTATATGTTTGGCAAACTTGTATAGCTGTATACTATATGTTTGCCAAACTTGTATAGCTGTATACTATATGTTTGCCAAACTTGTATAGCTGTATACTATATGTTTGGCAAACTTGTATAGCTGTATACTATATGTTTGCCAAACTTATATAGCTGTATAATATATGTTTGCCAAACTTGTATAGCTGTATACTATATGTTCGCCAAACTTGAATAATAAGTTTCTCAGCCAAGCACATTACCATTACCTGCGATATTTAGGGTCGATACGCTACTTGTTTATGGCTAAAACTAGAGCTATTTATGGACAAACTTAATAAGTTTTACGAACTGGTTTGAAATACACCTTTTTATTAACATAAATGAACGGGTTTCAAATACATGTTGTCAGTTGCCACCACATATATATATTTAAGATAAATTTCGCAAACATATACAAATATTATAATAAATTCATAAAAAAGGGGGGCGGGAAGGAGGGGGGGGGGGGACGCTTACTTGTGACTGATACAGATGACAGAGTTCCCGGGTAATTGGCCACTTGCGAGTTTCAGGCTATAAGAAAGTTCGGCCTGTAAACATCGATATTAAACACAAATACAGTAATTATGTAGGTTTCTGATGGATTAATAATATGTTGAATTGGGTTTTATGTATTTATAAAATTAGTAAACCCGTATTATAACAGGTAATTCTTCTAAATGCCGAAGTCTACAACTCCAACTTCCTTATAGAACGAAACTCGCAAGTGGTCAATTCAACCAGTGTTACATCAGGGAAGACGAACTAAACCAACTTAGAGAGTTAACCTTAACCTAGACTCCTAGAGCTAACTTAACATAACCTAACCTACCTAATAATTTGAACAGTATTGGTCAAGCTGGAACTGGTTGAGAGCTACTGGTTGAGTTTGTCCGGTCACCAAATCACTGGTATAACGATATATAATGAGTAACGTGATGATATACGCCTATATTCTACGGACCTTGCAAGCCTAATTTCACAATGTATAGATAAATTGATAAAGTCTTTGTATATATCATACAGTACGCTATACTTTACAAATAAGCTATTAGACATTAAAACACTGAAATATGCAAAGAATCGATTGGCACACACACACATATATATATATATATATATACAGAGGGAGAGAGAGAGAGAATCTCAAATACGCGTGAGTTACATGGATAAATGTTTATGCATCAGCTAGGATTTGAATAGCAGTCAATCAGAATGGGATGTCACTCTGATTGACTGCGGTTGAAATCCTGGCTGAGGCCTAAGCGTATATAATATATAACCTGTAACCTTCTATTCTGGACACGTGCTGTATTTTTTTTGGCTGACATCCGAAACTTCCCGGGTTTTATTCCCTTGCAGGAAGAAAGGTCTCTGTTTTCCTAACAGTAAATAGGAACGAATAATTAGTGGACATTCGTGATTTCCCATCTGAGGAGGTAATCTGAGATATGTATTAACCCATGCAGGCTACCAGGCTCGGTAACTCACCCACAGCAAGCTCAAAATGGCAAACATACGGAGATGAGCACCATGGCAACATGTAGCATAGTGTAAGCGAACAATTTAACCTTTACCCCATCTTGGAGCAAGTATTGTAATGTAGTCTATAGTGAGAAATGGAAATTTAAAAGAGACCGGAATACAACCGCGATGTAGCCTGCTGTGGTTGAAAAACAAATAGAATCAGTCATAGATGAGATAGCAAATCATAAATACCAAACATGAATGATAGGTTGCCAAAATGACAGGTAGAAGGAGTAAGGGTGTGGTAGAGATTGGAGGTTAGTAGACAATAGTGTATTAAACCTAAGTAATAGGCTGCCTGAAAATGAAGGAAAACAACAAAACATTATAAGAAGGCATAAGTGAATGACTAAAAACATGACCGAAGATGTTATTGGCCAGTAAGGATTAATCGGAAGGAGAGCTAAAATCAGTAAGGATGAGTAAAAGGAGTAACAGGGAATCGGAGACAAGTAAGAATAGCGAGAAATAATGACTTACGACAATATTCACAAATAAAGAGTGAGAGTTAATGAAATAAGAGCTAACATGATTGAAAGAGAATAAATGTGAGTGTTTAAAAGATAATAAGAGGCAGAATGGGACTAAAAATAAAAAAAAGAGACACTTAAGAATACAATTATCCAGTATGATTGAATATTAACCATGGGAACTAGAGTGAATGACAGTTAATGATAATGAGAACTAGAGTGAGTGAGAGTGAATCAAATGAGAGTTGGAGTAAGAGTGTGGGAAGGTTTGGTACGGTAGGTCATGTCATGTAATAATCGATGTCTGGGTGTGTGGTGGTGTAATGGTGAGGTTATGTGGTATAGTGGAGTGGTGAGATGTGGTGGTGGAATGGTGTGTGGTGAGGTTATGTGGTGCAGTGGACTGGTGATATGTGATGGTGTGTGGTGAGGTTATGTGGTTCAGTGGAGTGGTGAGATGTGGTGTTAGTGATGAAGGGTGGTGTGTGGTGATATGTGGTGGTGTGTGGTGAGATGTGGAGTTATTGATGAAGGGTGTGGTGTGGTGAGGGTATGTGGTACAGTGGAGTGGTGAGGTGTGGTGTTAGTGATGATGGGTGTGGTGTGGTAAGGTTATGTGGTGTAGCGGAGTGGTGTTAGTGATGATGGGTGTGGTTTGGTGAGGTTATGTGGTGTAGTGGAGTGGTGCGATGTGGTGTTAGTGATGAAGGGTGGTGAGGTGTAGTGGAGTGGTGATATGTGGTGGTGTGTGGTGAGATGTGGAGTTAGTGATGAAGGGTGTGGTGTGGTGAGCGTATGTGGTACAGTGGAGTGGTGAGGTGTGGTGTTAGTGATGGTGGGTGTGGTGTCGTGAGGTTATGTGGTGTAGTGGAGTGGTGAGATGTGGTGTTAGTGATGATGGGTGTGGTGTGGTGAGGTTATGTGGTGTAGCGGAGTGGTGAGATGTGGTGTTAGTGATGATGGGTGTGGTTTGGTGAGGTTATGTGGTGTAGTGGAGTGGTGAGATGTGGTGTTAGTGATGATGGGTGTGGTTTGGTGAGGTTATGTGGTGTAGTGGAGTGGTGAGATGTGGTGTTAGTGATGATGGGTGTGGTGTGGTGAGGTTATGTGGTGCAGTAGAGTGATGATATGTGGTGTTAGTGATGATGGGTGTGGTGTGCTGAGGGTATGTGGTACAGTGGAGTGGTGAGGTGTGGTGTGGTGAGGGTATGTGGTGTAGGTGAGGTGGAGTGGTGAAATGTGTTGTTAGTGATGAAGGTTGTGGTGTGGTGAGGTGGAGTGGTGAGATGTGGTGTTAGTGATGATGGGTGTGGTGTGGTGAGGGTATGTGGTGTAGGTGAGGTGGAGTGGTGAAATGTGGTGTTACTGATGAAGGTTGTGGTGTGGTGTTAGTGATGATGGGTGTGGTGTGGTGAGGGTATGTGGTGTACTGTAGGTGAGGTGGAGTGGTGAAATGTGGTGTTACTGATGAAGGTTGTGGTGTGGTGTAGTGGAGTGGTGAGATGTGATCCTAGTGACGAAAGGTGTGGTGTAATGGTGTGTGGTGAAGCTATGTGGTGCAGGTACAGTGGAGTGGTGCGATGTGGTGTTAATGATGAAGAGTGTAACGTAGTAGGTGTTGTGATGAAAGATATGGTGTTATGATATGTGGTGAAGTTATGTGGTGCAAATGATAAGGGCGCCGCCGAAGGAAGCGTGGCAGGCTAGTACTCGTCCCTGGGAATGTATAAACGGTAGTTACAGTAGACACTCAGGGGGTCAAATAAGATACTTAAGGGGGGTCACCGGCCTTTTTTAATCTTTCTCTCCTCTCTCTTTCCCTGACTTGTATCCATTCGGCCCCATCCAGTGAACTGTGTTAATACGTTTATCCCCATCCAGGTGTATGGAGCATAGTATGGAGAAATCCGGCTTCGCCGGAGAATTTTTTCTATCGAAAAATATTGCCTATCATGAAATACCCGTTATATTTTACTTGATCGGATAATTAACGTACACAATTATAATGTTGTCTATAGTGAGTTATACCCTGTTCCAAATAGGTAGGCCAGGAATCCTGACCCCTAACCTCTGTAACTAAAAAAGGATTAGACCAAAGGGGCTGTAAATTTCCACACTTATTCCCTGGCTGACCCTTCCCAAATGGTAGAAATGTTAGCTCGAATACTGTAGTCGTTTGTGATCTATAGAGGTTATAATGTTCAATAGTGTTGGCCTACTTACTGTACTTGGATAGTTGTATAGTGGTTGGCTTGGTTTATCTCATAGCTAAACGAGAAAATGTTCTATTGTTAATTAAGGGGTGATTTCCACCTGGAGGATTTTTTTCTGAACCTCTTTCTCCCTCATGTTTAGCCCCATTGCTTTTGAGATTTAAAGACGCTTGCCCCATTACTTTGGCGATTTTAAGAACCCTCGCCCCATTTCTGTCAATTTTAAGACCATTCGTGCCATTTAGGTGTCGATTTTTTCCTGGCGAGCGATAGCGAGCTTTTAATTTAAGGGGAACCGGCCTTCGGCCGGGACATTTTTCTACCGAAAAATGTACAAATTTATCTTGAAAGGGGGTCAAGGGGGAGTAATTTTAAGCTTGATGGAAGTCTAGGGAATCAACTAAAAACCTCTCCTTAATGGTTATCCCATACCTGCACTGTAAATATTATGGTTTTAAAGAACCGGTTCCGTATGAGAATGGTAACTACTGTATCCCTAATAATTTAAAGTACCGTAATAAACCCATCTATTAGAAATATTGAAAGGTATATCAATAATAATAAGTAAATCACTATCAATATACTCGACTTATTTGTGTTTACATGGTTATTGCTTTGATTTGGTTTGTTAGTGTGATCTTCTATAGTTAACGTTATAATGTTGTCTGTCATTTTAGTGTGATCTATAGTTAACGTTATAATGTTGTCTGTCATTTTAGTGTGATCTTCTATAGTTAACGTTATAATGTTGTCTGTCATTTTAGTGTGATCTTCTATAGTTAACGTTATAATGTTGTCTGTCATTTTAGTGTGATCTTCTATAGTTAACATTATAATGTTGTCTGTCATTTTAGTGTGATCTTCTATAGTTAACGTTATAATGTTGTCTGTCATTTTAGTGTGATCTTCTATAGTTAACGTTATAATGTTGTCTGTCATTTTAGTGTGATCTTCTATAGTTAACATTATAATGTTGTCTGTCATTTTAGTGTGATCTTCTATAGTTAACGTTATAATGTTGTCTGTCATTTTAGTGTGATCTTCTATAGTTAACGTTATAATGTTGTCTGTCATTTTAGTGTGATCTTCTATAGTTAACGTTATAATGTTGTCTGTCATTTTAGTGTGATCTTCTATAGTTAACGTTATAATGTTGTCTGTCATTTTAGTGTGATCTTCTATAGTTAACGTCATAATGTTGTCTGTCATTTTAGTGTGATCTTCTATAGTTAACGTTATAAATGTCTGTCATTTTAGTGTGATCTTCTATAGTTAACGTTATAATGTTGTCTGTCATTTTAGTGTGATCTTCTATAGTTAACGTTATAATGTTGTCTGTCATTTTAGTGTGATCTTCTATAGTTAACGTCATAATGTTGTCTGTCATTTTAGTGTGATCTTCTATAGTTAACGTTATAATGTCTGTCATTTTAGTGTGATCTTCTATAGTTAACGTTATAATGTTGTCTGTCATTTTAGTGTGATCTTCTATAGTTAACGTTATAATGTTGTCTGTCATTTGTTAACTATTATGCTTGACCTACAGTATTAGTGTAGGCCAACTATAGACTGTAACTATACTTAAAACACTTACTTATTGATGCACAAGGTCCGCCATGCAAATCCTATGTATTATTCACACGCAAATACCAGTGGGAGAGAGACTGGCGACGGGTAGAAATATTCTGCGAACAGACAGATATAGATATTCTGCGAACAGACAGATATACAGTACAAACACACATACAGACAGATACAGTGGAAGTAGCGATTACAAACGTTAAGGGAGCCCACCTCTCTTTTTTTATCTTTCTCTCCCTCTCTCTCTCTCTCTTTGGCTTGTATCCATTCGGCCCAATTCAGCCTACTGTTTTAAGACGTTTACCCCCATCCAGGTGTCAATATTTTCCTGGCGAGCGGCAGCGAGCCAGCATATATATATATTTGTTTTACAGCAAGCTAAATTTGTACATTTTTCGATAGAAAAATGTCTCCGACGAAGTCGGCTTTCTTCATACAATGTTGGGTCGCTATCGCTCGCCAGGAAAAAATCGACACCTGGATGGGGATAAACATCTTAAAACAGTTGGCTGAATGGGGCCAAATGGATACAAGCCAGGGAAAGAGAGAAAAGGAGAGCAAGATAAAAAAAAAAAACGGTGTATAATACCACAATAAATATAGCCTCCAAAAGACATGTTATTCTGTGCTCTATCATTGCAGATCTAGCCATTACGGGGGCCTAGGCCCTTATACCCTCCATTGGGGTCATCCAGTCATCTCTATAATTGTTGTGTGAATTCCGACAGTAACAGCTGGGTGTGCTCAACCGCCTTAGGGGGTTCTTTTCCCCTGTACAGCTTCTTGCTCTGTACAGGGGCATAGTGCGCCCTTGTATTGAGTATTGTTCACATGTGTGGGGAGGTTCCTCTCACACTGCTCTCCTAGACAAAGTTGAAAGGAAGGCCTTTCGTATCATTAACTCCCGTCCACTCACCAACTCTCTGCAATCTCTCTCTCTCCGCCGCAATGTTGCATCTCTCTCGCTATTCTATCGCTACTATAATAATCAGTGTTCCTCAGAGCTATCCCAGTGCATACCACCTCCTTTACGTAGGGCACGTGGTACCCGTCTTGCAACTCAATCCCACCCCTACTCTGTGCAACTCTCCAACCCAAGAGTGAAACGTTACTCTCAAACTTTCTTCTACTCAACAGCTGAGCTCTGGAACTCTCTCCCAGAATCAGTCTTTCCCTCTTCCTATGACTTAAATTGCTTCAAACTCCGTGTGTCCAGGCATTTTGGCTCGAACGTCCCTTGATTTTGGCCCTGTCACTCTTTCAACTATGGGGGAGGCACTCGCTATAGGCAGTTATGCCTTTTGCCTCCCTCAATCACATAGAAAAAAAAAAAACAAAAAAAACAAGAACCAAGTCGCGTATCGTCAATATCGAATTAAAAAAAAAAAAAAAAAAAAAAAAACACACACACACACACACACACACACACACACACACACACACAGTCATATTTGGGGGTGGAGGGGGTCCATGAAGAGGGGAAGTGGGGGCTTCATTCATTGTACACCCAAAATTAATAGGATCCTTTCGAGCACCCAATGAAGAGACTGACCAAGTCTCGTTGAAATTCATTCATACCTTCTCGAGATATTTTGCGAACAAACAGACACGCACAGACTCACAAAGGGGGAAGGGGTAATGCCCTACAGTTATGCGCATCCCGCGTCACGCAGGGTAAGAAATAAGTTACCTGTTATCGACCCTGTAATATTATACATATATATTCATGTGTAAAAAACATAAAAAGGTCATACTACAGGTCTAGAAAACTAAGTTCAGAATGTTATATTTGCTTTGCTCATAGTATGACTTGAAAACGTTTCGTAAATAACAAAATAACAACTCTAATTATAAACAAAAATCATGTAGACTATTTAAGGAACATGCCAGTTCGATCCCTTTCGGATGAGTCATGAAGCTATCTCCCGTTTTGCTCAACAGTGTAGGGGCCTGGTGATGATGTTTCCTGCTGTCATCACTATCTCACACACTGCTACCCCCCACCCCCACCTCTCTCTCTCTCTCTCTCTCTCTCTCTCTCTCTCTCTCTCTCTCTCTCTCTCTCTCTCTCTCTCTCTCTCTCTCTCTCTCTCTCTCTTTCTTATATTTATATTTTATACAAATGAAAGAGATGGTCAATCTTATCTTGACATAGATATGAAACATATATACTTGACAAATATTCTTATAACACGTAACTTTGTCGGCCCTAAATTAATATTAAGTTTATACTGAATCAATGAATTAAGTGCTCACCAATGGTCATTCAGTCGATGAGTTAAGTCAGTCAGTCAGTCAGTTAATACAAACACAGTAGTATCTATCTTGCATGCTCAACAGATCCAAAATTATTTAGATAATTTATAAAACTGGGCTAAATTTTGGCAAATGAATTTCAATACTGATTAATGTAAAGTTCTACACGTAAATTACAAGAATGACCACTCAACCATGGGTAAATGGTCAAGTGGATTCGGTGCCCAACTCATACCAATATCTGGAGTGAGTGGGTTCGAATCCTGGTCAGGATACCCAAGGTCAACTAAGCCAGTGATAGTTTAAAATCCAAAGCTAACCTACCAATATCTAATCAAACCTAGAAGACTTCTATCAAACAGTGCAAGGTAAACGAGTACTTGGTAGAAGTACTGGTTTAGCTTGCACTGTTTGATATATACAGTACTGGTTTACCTTGCACTGTTTGATATATACAGTACTGGTTTACCTTGCACTGTTTGATATAATTATACAGTACTGGTTTACCTTGCACTGTTTGATATAATTATACAGTTTTTTTTTTTTTTTTTTCTATGTGATTGAGGGAGGCAAAAGGCATAACTGCCTATAGCGAGTGCCTCCCCCATAGTTGAAAGAGTGACAGGGCCAAAATCAAGGGACGTTCGAGTCAAAATGCCTGGACACACGGAGTTTGAAGCAATTTAAGTCATAGGAAGAGGGAAAGACTGATTCTGGGAGAGAGTTCCAGAGCTCAGATGTTGAGTAGAAGAAAGTTTGAGAGTAACGTTTCACTCTTGGGTTGGAGAGTTGCACAGAGTAGGGGTGGGATTGAGTTGCAAGACGGGTACCACGTGTCCTACGTAAAGGAGGTGGTATGCACTGGGATAGCTCTGAGGAACACTGATTATTATAGTAGCGATAGAATAGCGAGAGAGATGCAACATTGCGGCGGAGAGAGAGAGATTGCAGAGAGTTGGTGAGTGGACGGGAGTTAATGATACGAAAGGCCTTCCTTTCAACTTTGTCTAGGAGAGCGGTGTGAGAGGAACCTCCCCACACATGTGAACAATACTCAATACAAGGGCGCACTATGCCCCTGTACAGAGCAAGAAGCTGTGCAGGGAAAAGAACCCCTAAGGCGGTTGAGCACACCCAGCTTCTGGGAGGCTGCCTTAGCAAGACTGGTAATATGGTCCTTCCAAATGAGAGCAGAAGAAAAAGAGACACCAAGAATATTGAGAGAAGATGAAGGGTTGATTTTTGTATTGTTGAAGAATAAGGGATAGTCCGCTGGGAGATCCTGACGGGTAGATAGATGGAGAAATTGGGTTTTGGAAGCATTAAAGTTAACAAGGTTTTCTCTGCCCCAATGGAAATAGTATTTAGATCAGAATTTAAGAGTTCTATGGCTTCATTACGTTTGTCGTTGAGGGATTGCTGGCTGGGGCGTTCTGAAAAACTAATGGAGTAGTGTAAGGTTGAGTCGTCTGCGTATGAATGGATGGGAATTAAGGTACAGTTAAGGAGATCATTTATAAAAATTAGAAAGAGAATAGGAGATAGGACAGAGTACTAGTTTACCTTGCACTGTTTGATATAATTATAGAGTACTGGTTTACCTTGCACTGTTTGATATAATTATACAGTACTGGTTTACCTTGCACTGTTTGATATAATTATACAGTACTGGTTTACCTTGCACTGTTTGATATAATTATACAGTACTGGTTTACCTTGCACTGTTTGATATATACAGTACTGGTTTACCTTGCACTGTTTGATATATACAGTACTGGTTTACCTTGCACTGTTTGATATATACAGTACTGGTTTACCTTGCACTGTTTGATATATACAGTACTGGTTTACCTTGCACTGTTTGATATATACAGTACTAGTTTACCTTGCACTGTTTGATATATACAGTACTGGTTTACCTTGCACTGTTTGATATATACAGTACTGGTTTACCTTGCACTGTTTGATATATACAGTACTGGTTTACCTTGCACTGTTTGATATATACAGTACTGGTTTACCTTGCACTGTTTGATATAATTATACAGTACTGGTTTACCTTGCACTGTTTGATATAATTATACAGTACTAGTTTACCTTGCACTGTTTGATATAATTATACAGTACTGGTTTACCTTGCACTGTTTGATATATACAGTACTGGTTTACCTTGCACTGTTTGATATAATTATACAGTACTGGTTTACCTTGCACTGTTTGATATATACAGTACTGGATTACCTTGCCTTGTTTGATATATACAATATACTGCTTGGAATGGCCTCCTGGATGAATGGTTCGTTCACCACCAGGTAATATATAATTCATCGATATAGTTAATCAGTTTATTAGTCAATTAGTTAGACAGACATTCGTCGGCTAATAAAACTGTCAGCCAGGCCCATAATCTATATAAACGTTATCTTGTTAAGCAGTTTGTCAGCTAATATGTTAAGTAGGCATATAGTATGCCATCCAATCAATTACACCACTTCTACTACCGCTACTACTACTACTACTACTACTACTACTACTACTACTACTACTACTACTACTGCTGATATTAATAACAAACCCAATAATAATAATCATCATAATTATAACAATAATAATAAAAAATATAATAAAATAATAATATAAACACCACCACACCCCAAATAATAAGAATACAATAAGTTGTATGAAGGTTTAACCCTTGATAATGTTGAAGGTCACGGCACGCATTAGATGATGAGAATAACAAGCCTCCCTCACATACACACACACACACACACACACACACACACCCCGGCCACATCACTATACCCTGTGCTATGTAACCGGGCCAGTTATGCCATCCTAGTGAGCTAATATACCGGCAATGATTTACCCCCTACAGTACCGAGGCGTCATTTATGTTAATTAACTTTAAACGGTTTTATCCAGCTTGGTAGGAACCACTAGGAAACAAAGTGAGGTGGGCCTATTGTAAAAGTTATCATAATTAACCCTTTGCATCACTTCTACAGATCCATCCTAAACTAAGTACAATATACATTGTAAACAGTCTTTGTCGTCATATATAGGCTACTACTAAAAGGATTATTTACAGAACAATAGGTGCTACATCTATGCTTCGACCTGGGGAGATTATAGACACCAATCGAGCAGGGCAATACCCTGGGGAGGCCTCATAGGCATGTGCTAATTAGGAGTTGCTGTAACTCCTGCTATATTTGTCTGGCTTCCCTCACTGTTTCTGTCTCCCGTACACAGAGTAATCCAGCTAGCTCTCACAAACACCTCCTCCTATTCATTTCACTACACTTAACAAGCACATCACACTTTTATGTATGTATTTATTATTTGTGTAGTTTCCTCCTTAGACCTACATCAAGCTTAAAAAAAAACATCCCCAAAATCCCCTTTCTAGATAAATGTGTACATTTTTTCGGTAGAAAAATATGCTGGCCGAAGGCAGGTTCCTCGTAAATTAAAGGCTCGCTATCTCTCGCAGGAAAAACAATGACACGTAAATGGCACGAAAGGTCTTACTATTGACAAATAAATGGGTCGAAAAGTCTTACAATCGCCAGAAAAAACCCCATTCCCCCATAAGGGAGGCTCTCGGTGTGAGCGTCTCATTGTCACTGGTGTCACTACATAATTTATCACCATATAATTTTCTGCAATTTTCCTATATGTGTACGCAGGTTTATATATGTGTGTGTGTGTTTTTTGTTTGTTTTATTTAGAAAATTAGTTCCAAAGACCCATTACTAGTATTTTCGACATATATGAGTGTAAAGAGAGGCAAATAACACCAGTGGAACCAATATGGCGGAGGTTGGCTGATCTCTGTTACTATAGGGTCTCTCTTGTATTCCACTGTGCAGTAAGGCAAGGCAAGGCAAGACTTGGCTATAAACAATGATTGACTATGCGCAAAGTAAGGGCTACATTCCCTTCGTCACTTCCTCTCTCACAGCTTGATAAACAAACGTTAACCCTTTTAGTTTACAAGTGTGTTCTAGTTACAGTACGTGTATCATAATAGCATTGAACTATGTTATTCAACTTAGGAAATGCCTGTCAGTCATAGTCACAGGATTATCTGAAATAGCCACTAATCCAATTGATCCCAACAGGTCCCTTCTAAAACAAGTCAAATTATCTAACAAAAGCATTATTTTTAAATAATATATATATCTGTATATATATATACCGGTAATATATATATATATATATATATATATATATATATATAGATATATATATATATATATATATATATATTATATATATATATTTATATATAGATATATATATATATATATATATATACAGTATATAATATACTGTATATATATACTGTATATATATATATATATATATAGATATATATATATATATATTATATATATATATATATATATATATATATATATATATATATATATATAGGTATCCATATATATATATATATACAGTATATATATAAAATATATATATATATATATATATATAGGTATACATATATACAGTATATATATATATATATTATTATATATATTATATATATATATATATATATATATATATATATATATATATATACAGCATATTTATTAAATAAAGAGCGCTTTCTGTCTGTTCATGAAATATTCCCTCAGTTTTCAAGATGGAGAGCCCATACTTGGCATGCATACTAAGGGGGTGCCAGAGTAGATTTTAAGCAAGGGAGGGGGGGGGGGGATGCCCTGGGCAGCACCGGGTACTTCAACTAGTACAGTATAATTGTCAGAGTTCAATAATGTTTATACAATAGATATTACTATCTCCGCCCTTGGGACTATAGGGTACTAAAGCTACTATGAGGCTGGGGTACTAAAGAGTCACAGAATAGGTTCCACGCAAAACTAAAAACAAAAATCAGCACTACAGAGTGTTGTGGTCTTCGTAGACTTTATTGTTTGTTGTGCGGCTATTATCGAAGCACACATTGGGTTCTTCGATCTGATTCACCAGGAGATTTATATAAAATTGCGGGGACAAGGAGTACAAAGAGATAAACTCAGCTATCGTTAATTACTTAACTGTTAGTAATACAGAGATAGGGAGACCAAGTGTCTCTCCGATAGTGACGTGACTATGCAACAGGTAACAATATTCAGTATATAAACTGTGCAGTAATATACTGTATATACCTACTCTTGTTCATATTATACTGACGGAGGTATACATGCAGTAAGTAATACTAATGATCAATGGGGCTTGGACACTACTCTCATTAAAGGTTTAGTGTTATCTGTCTCCCTGAACGCACCTGTGATACTTTCCCAATACACACAGGTGTACGTATAGAGGCACAAACAAGGGGAGGGGAATTACTAACTGGGCACACGATTCTAAGCTTGGTACCCGCATGTGCTGGGGTTTGATGTACTTCTCGTAGATGGCTGCATAATATTCTCACACGGTCCAGGAGCCTCATTCCTTCTTCTTGACGGTGTTTCGTAGAGAAGTGGTAATAAATAGGAATGAATAGAGAATGCTAGTAAATAGACGAGTAAACGCTGTCGTTTTGGGCGCCAGTTGGACTAGATAATCGTCCATCAGCCGCCTGGCCCGGGGAGCCGGTAGAAATGAAGGGTACGCCTGGATGCACGGTGGGTGGTGGACTTGCGGTGGTCGGGCTTCGCTGCTTGTCTGCCTGCGGAAATCTGGGACCTGGAAATCTTGCTGGAGACCCCAAATGGGCCTGGGTCTCTGGGTATTTCTCCTGGATGACCTAGATGTGTGTGATTTTATGTTTTGTTCTTCTTTTGCTTTTCTGTTGTGTTATGATGTCCCTGTTCGGGCTCTCTCGAGTCGGCCACCCCTAATAAAGAAAATAAATAATAAACATATGAAAATAAATAATGAATAAATGGGGTATGTGCCAGAGTATATACAGTACATACATACATACAGTACATACATACATACAGTACATCATTTTTAGGTGCATACATCATTGTTATATACTTTGATAAGGTGTGACTTGTGGAAAGTATAGCTATCTATATATCTATAATTATACATAGATATGAGTCTATTTATTTGTGTATCAGTAAGTATATATCATTCAAGTAATTAATTACTTCAATAAGTCAGCCAGCTGCCACTTCCGGAATCCTTAAGGAGTAGGAGTGGATCTGTAAATCATGAGACAAGGGTGATGAAGAGTGACAAAAGGAAGTTAGCAGAAGAGCCCACCAAACGCAGTCAATACTTCATACAAGCACCACACATCCATTAGCTCGCGTAGTCATTGGCGTCACCTCACACCTTCTAAATTTTCCACATGAAGGCTGCTTTTCCACATGAAGGCTGCTTTTCCACATGAAGGCTGCTTTTTACACATCCTGCTTTGTATATTAAGGGAACCCACCTCGCTTTTTACACATCCTGCTTTGTATATTAAGGGAACCCACCTCGCTTTTTACACATCCTGCTTTGTATATTAAGGGACCCCACCTCGCTTTTAACACATCCTGCTTTGTATATTAAGGGAACCCACCTCGCTTTTAACACATCCTGCTTTGTATATTAAGGGAACCCACCTCGCTTTTTACACATCCTGCTTTGTATATTAAGGGAACCCACCTCGCTTTTTACACATCCTGCTTTGTATATTAAGGGACCCCACCTCGCTTTTAACACATCCTGCTTTGTATATTAAGGGAACCCACCTCGCTTTTTACACATCCTGCTTTGTATATTAAGGGACCCCACCTCGCTTTTAACACATCCTGCTTTGTATATTAAGGAACCCACCTCGCTTTTTACACATCCTGCTTTGTATATTAAGGGAACCCACCTCGCTTTTAAAACATCCTGCTTTGTATATTAAGGGAACCCACCTCGCTTTTTACACATCCTGCTTTGTATATTAAGGGACCCACCTCGCTTTTTACACATCCTGCTTTGTATATTAAGGGACCCCACCTCGCTTTTAACACATCCTGCTTTGTATATTAAGGGACCCCACCTCGCTTTTTACACATCCTGCTTTGTATATTAAGGGAACCCACCTCGCTTTTTACACATCCTGCTTTGTATATTAAGGGAACCCACCTCGCTTTTAACACATCCTGCTTTGTATATTAAGGGAACCCACCTCGCTTTTTACACATCCTGCTTTGTATATTAAGGGACCCACCTCGCTTTTTACACATCCTGCTTTGTATATTAAGGGAACCCACCTCGCTTTTTACACATCCTGCTTTGTATATTAAGGGACCCCACCTCGCTTTTAACACATCCTGCTTTGTATATTAAAGGAACCCACCTCGCTTTTTACACATCCTGCTTTGTATATTAAGGGAACCCACCTCGCTTTTTACACATCCTGCTTTGTATATTAAGTCTTAAAACAGTTGGCTGAATGGGACCGAATGGATACAAGCCAGGGAAAGAGAGAAAAGGAGAGAAAAAAAAACCCGGTGACCCCCCTTAACTGCGTAGTCATTGAGTCATTGCCTTCACCTCACACCTTCTAAATTTCCACATGAAGGCAGCTTTTTACACATCCTGCTTTGTATATTAATGTTTACAACAATTGGTGAATGTGTGAAAAGGGTCTGGTAAGGATCACTCACCGCGGCTGACTGAACATGGCATCAGCGCCACTTTTAAGGCCTGACTAATATGCCGGCAAAGACAGACAGATAGATGGTAAGAGTGTCAGTTTCTCTCCAACTGCCTGTGAGAGTGGTCTGGGTGCTCTTAGTTCTACCACCCGTTAACTTGGAGCCGCTATTTATAACATAACCCAGCACAATATTACGCAGCTTAGCACAATTAAGAGCTAAACCAAATTACACTATATAATTATGTGATAGACTTTAGCCTCTTAAATCCGCAAGGCAATTTTAAATATGATAAAATATAACGTTGGTGGCAAACACATGTTATACAATCTTTTCCGAGGAATGCACGTGCACCCTTCTAATGGTGTCAAATTAGTTTAGTAGAACATACATATTTTATCAGTGTACATTTATGGCCTGAGGCCGAATTTTCTTGTAATTAAGTTCGTGGGCTACTCGTGGTGGTGGTGTATGTGTGTGTGTGTGTGTGTGTGTGTGTGTGTGTGTGTGTGTGTGTGTGTGTGTGTGTGTGTGTGTGTGTGTGTGTGTGTGTGTGAGTGTGAGTTACATCGACACACATATTTTACGGATCTTGCGGCCCCTACTAGGCAGTCCGGACTTAATTATAACAATATTTGCTACTAAGTTGAAGGTAAGGCTACCAAAGCAATCGGCTCTCTCCCCACCCACGACCAAAGGTCGGTATAAAATAATGCTGGTAAAAAAGGCCCCCAGTAGAATGAGAATATTTATACTGGGAAATTTATGGTAAAGATTGAAATTGGAAAATACTAATTATTACTGATATTTAACCTACTTTTATTAGTATTACTGTTTTTTGTTTTTTTTACTCAATTAATCTTTTTCGCCACCACACATCCTCCCTGAGCATAATATAATCGTCTAATAGTTGCCAGCATACGATGATAAGGACGTCCCCTGTGCTTTACGGATTTAGATCAAGTGAGCACGATCATCCTAAGTAAAAGGTACTACTCAGATATAGAGACTTGGAGAGTATGACTATTCCAAACTTCCCTCATCAATCTCTGTATTCCACCACTGTGGCTTAGTACGGCTTAACATGGTTGCGTGTATGGTGATAACTTAATGTGGAATGTTGATGTACTGTTGAAGTATGGTGATAAGTTAACCCCTTCTGTACCGGTCACGTCTTTTTATTTTAATATAATCTAGCTATATTTAGACGATATTATGCAGCTTGAGAAGAATCTATGGCAGTGAGAAGTGATAGTAGAGACAGTTCGAAGCTTTTTCATTGCTAGAGGCCCTTTTTAAACTGAATAAAACCGTCCAATATTAGCCCAACTAAAATATAATACAATGCCGCCGGTACAGAAGGGGTTAATGTGGAATGTTGATGAACTGTTGAAGTATGGTGATAAATTAATGTGGAATGTTGATGAACTGTTGAAGTATGGTGATAAATTAATGTGGAATGTTGATGAACTGTTGAAGTATGGTGATAAATTAATGTGGAATGTAGATGAACTGTTGAAGTATGGTGATAAATTAACCCTCTCACATCCTTATGACGCAGAGGTTGCCAGATTAGCAATAAGAAATAGATTACTCTCACTCTTATAATTACCTCTCCAAAATTAGTTTTCTCCCCACAGCTAACTCAAAGACAACTGCAGAGGTTGAAGTAAATAAACTAAAGGTTTATAAATACCCCGGACGGTAACAAAGGCTTGAAAGTATCCCTAATAGGCTCAAAAATTGCATCAGGACGTGAGAGGGTTAATGTGGAATGTTGATGAACTGTTGAAGTATGGTGATAAATTAATGTGGAATGTAGATGAACTGTTGAAGTGGCTGTGATTACGTGTGTACTGTAGACTTTGGCAGTACAGTTACCTTATCTACAGTGATCTAGAACAACTATGGTGTCACAATTTAAGGTGCCGTAAGTGTCAAGAACGTGTCAACACCCAGGAGGAAACGAACCCACACATAACAACACATTAAGGGAGCCCACCTCGCTTTTGTTTTCTCTTTCTCTCCCTCTCTGGCTTGTATCTATTCGGCCCCATTCAGCCTACTGTTTTAAGACGTTTACCCCCATCCAGGTGTCAATATTTTCCTGGCGAGCTGTAGCGAGCCAGCATATGTATTTTTTTGTTTTGACAGCAAGCTAAATTTGTACATTTTTCGATAGAAATATTTCTCCGGCGAAGTCGGATTTCTCCATACAATGCTGGCTCGCTATCGCTCGCCAGGAAGAAATCGACACCTGGATGGGGATAAACGTCTTAAAACAGTTGGCTGAATGGGCCAGAATGGATACAAGCCAGGGAAAGAGAGAAAAGGAGAGAAAGATAAAAAAAAAAAAATCCGGTGACCCCCCCTTAATTTTTTCAAGTACTCTCTGTAATGGTTAACCCAAAGCGATTTTTTTTCAAACTCAGGAAAAGACTCGTAATTATAGGTTTCATTACAATATGAGCATAGCACTTAGTTGCTAACAAAGCCTAATGTACCTGTTACATAATAACGACAAAAACAAATTAAGATTAGACTGGCAGCCGATATTTAAGATGTCATAAAGTTAACAGATTGCCCCGTCTTATCTATAACGTTAAGGGATTGCTAATAATCGTAATATCGTAGTGAAAGCTGTGTTATCGTGGTCTTATCGGGGCTGTGAGTCGCACCTTTGGAACGGAACTCGGTCAGTGAGGTGTGAGGAAGTGGGTTGACAGGTGTTTTTATCGAAATATGTTATTTATATAGCCAAAATGTTCACAATAGAATAAGGCTTCAATACAGTGGAATGAAAAATAATCCACAATATGTGATTGCATGTGGTGAACAAATCCAAAGCGAGAAGTACCTCCTTAAACCATGTGCCTATTATTGATAAGATACTTGCATTGTGTCCGGGCTCTATAAATGCTGGCCAGGTTGAAACGATTATATTGGAGTAGTATGAGCAATATATGAATGCTAGTATATTTATATCATCTAAATTTAGCTAATAAAATAAACATATAATTATAAAATTTAAATTTAGTAAAAAAAAAAAAAAAATTATAATGATCAAATCTAAATTTACATCTAAATCTAAATCTAAAATAATTGCTGGAGGCCCGTTTTTAAACTGAATACAATCGTCTAAGTGTAGCCAGATAAAAGGGATGGAACCGGTATTGAAAGGGTTAAGTTGTATAATTATGAGTGTGTATGTATGTGAACTATCCCTCAACATCATCATCATCATCACCACGTATTAGAGGTGCCTGGCAGGGGGTCAGTTATACAAAGTAGGACTGACCATGGCGTTACTATACAAGGATGTGAACCACGTATTAGAGGTGCCTGGCAGGGGGTCAGTTATACAAAGTAGGACTGACCATGGCGTTACTATACAAGGATGTGAACCACGTATTAGAGGTGCCTGGCAGGGGGTCAGTTATACAAAGTAGGACTGACCATGGCGTTACTATACAAGGATGTGAACCACGTATTAGAGGTGCCTGGCAGGGGGTCAGTTATACAAAGTAGGACTGACCATGGCGTTACTATACAAGGATGTGAACCACGTATTAGAGGTGCCTGGCAGGGGGTCAGTTATACAAAGTAGGACTGACCATGGCGTTACTATACAAGGATGTGAACCACGTATTAGAGGTGCCTGGCAGGGGGTCAGTTATACAAAGTAGGACTGACCATGGCGTTACTATACAAGGATGTGAACCACGTATTAGAGGTGCCTGGCAGGGGGTCAGTTATACAAAGTAGGACTGACCATGGCGTTACTATACAAGGATGTGAACCACGTATTAGAGGTGCCTGGCAGGGGGTCAGTTATACAAAGTAGGACTGACCATGGCGTTACTATACAAGGATGTGAACCACGTATTAGAGGTGCCTGGCAGGGGGTCAGTTATACAAAGTAGGACTGACCATGGCGTTACTATACAAGGATGCAGAGAGTTAAGGGGAGGAGGTTGGTTTTTATGGACTCCCTTCTCACTAATGTTTAGCCCCATTAAATTTGACAATTTAAGACGCTCGCCCCATAAGGTTTGGTGATTTGAAGACCTTCCACCCCATGTCTTTGCCAATATTTAAGAGCTGTTGTGCCATTACGGTGTCGATTTTTCCCTGACAAGCGATAACGAGCCCGTAATTTAGGAGGAACCAGCCTTCGGCCGGCCGGGACTTTTTAAAAACAAAAAAGAAAACAAAACATATCGATTGGGGGTCTTTTTATATACATTTGTTTTTAATATTTGCTTGTTATTTTATTATTATATATTATTATAATTTTATCAAAATAATCTCCATTAATATTGATACTATCAATATTATTATAAGTATTATTATTATTAGTATTAGTATTATTATCATTATTATTATTATTATTATTATTATTATTATTATTATTATTATTATTATTATTATTATTCATGTTGTAAGATAAAATACATGTAGTATACTGTAGTGCAAGAAATAGCTACGAGTTACTGAAGTTAACGAGACATTACGAGTGTTAAAGTGAATAACCTCTATGTCTGCTTGTATCTCTCTCTCTCTCCTCTCTCTCACTTAGAGGAAAATAACATACTTAAAGATACTCAACACGGCTTTCGTAAAAAACGTTCCTGTTTAACAAACCTCTTAGACTTCTTCCACGATATCCTCAACCTCTACGATGAGAGTAAAGCTGTAGATATTATATACCTTGATTTTCAAAAGGCCTTTGACAAAGTTCCCCACAAACGTTTACTGCTAAAACTAAAAGCGCATGGAATACAAGACGGTGTGTTGAAATGGATAGAAAATTGGCTCAGCAACAGAAAGCAAAGGGTAGTCATAAACGGTAAGGCATCTAAATGGACCAATGTAAGTAGCGGGGTACCCCAGGGATCGGTACTAGGACCAATTCTCTTTCTAATTTACATCAACGACATAGATGAGGGTCTCACCTGCACAATCTCAAAATTTGCTGACGATACAAAAATTGCAAATAGCGTACTCTCAAAAGAACAAGTTGACGATATGCAACACAATCTAGATAAATTGTCATGTTGGGCCCAAATTTGGCAAATGAGTTTCAATGCGGATAAATGTAAAGTACTACATATCGGATACCTAAATGAGAAAGCAAACTATTCGATGAATGGCACTCAGCTTAAGAATGTAAACAGAGAAACTGATCTGGGAGTAACAATATCGAGTAACCTAAAACCGAGTCAACAATGTTCAGAAGTTGTTAAGAAGGCAAACAAAATAATTGGCTTTATAGGCAGGTCATTTGACATAAATCCAAAGAAGTTTACATTAGCTTACATATATATATATATATATATATATATATATATATATATATATATATATTATATATATATATATATATATATATATATATATATATATATATATATATATATATATATATATATATATATATATATATACGGTATATATATATATATATATATATATATATACTGTATATTATACCCTCATGACTTCTACTGCCCAATACATTCTCACATCTCTACACAGTGCAGTTAGTATCACAAGAAGCTTCTTAACCCTTTCAGATTACCATGACGTACTATTTCCTTCTATTCTGAGTTTTAGTAGGTGATTTTATTCAGTTTAGGAGGGAATTGTGGGTGTCGGAATGCTGATGAACATTACCGTACCGTTTACAATCCTAGAGGGCCTTCCGAAGCTAGGTAAAGTCGTCTAATGTAAGCCAGAATATAGTGAGAAAGAGTGTCCTATTGCTGGAGGGGTTAACGATGAGCAAATCTGTTGTTGCTTGCCTTCCTTATAGTCAATGAGTTCAAGGGCACCGAGTACATACAAACACACATACACAGTTCGTCCAGTACACACACACACACACACACATACATACAGAGAGAGAGAGAGAGAGAGAGAGAGAGAGAGAGAGAGAGAGAGAGACACACACACACAAACTTCGTCCAGAGTTATGTCAGGAATAACCAATATTGAATAGTTAAAAGTACTCAAATGCAGTCAAGAGTAAACAATTATGGTTTTAAGAAGGGTAGTAATTAGAGATGCCCATAATAATAAATCAGTATACTAAAGGTATTTTGTAAGTAGTTAAGGGGGATGACCGGTTTTGGTTCTGTCCTTTTCTATCTTTCTCTGGCGTGTATCCATTTGGCCAGGAATTTGACAGGAAGGAACAAGAAGAACATAGCCATAGCGTTGTTTTGGGGCCACTTGACCACATCTCCCCAGACATGATGATAATTATGAACTATAAACCCTAATTTTAGATTATACAATAATAATAATGACCACCAATAATAGACTTGACCTTCGTTTAACACCCTGATAAACAAAAAAAAACATTGGGTACCTTGATAGTTAAATTTTGTTCTATCCTGATATTAGATGGGTTAAGGGGGGGTGACCTGCTTTTTGTTATTTCTGTCCTTTTCTCTCTTTCTGTGGCTTGTATCCACTCGGCCCCATTCAGCCAACTATTTTAAGACGTTTATCCCCATCTAGGTGTCGGTTTCTTCCTGGCGAGCGATAGCGAGCCAGCATTATATGAAGAAATCAGGCTTCGCCGGAGAAATGTTTCTATCGAAAAATTTACAAATTTAGCCTGCTGTCAAACAAAAATAAAAAATATGCTGGCTCGCTACCGCTCACCAGTAAAAAATTGACACCTGGATGGGGATAAACGTCTTAAAACAGTAGGCTGAATGGAGCCAAATGGATACAAGCCAGAGAAAGATAGAAAAGGACTGAACAAAAACAGGTGACCCCCCTTAAGTCTTCACACACACTTGCTCCGGATTGTATATACCATTTTTATAGCCTTGAGTTTTTACAGTGCGCTAACAAATAATACTGTGTTTGTGGCTCCACCGGGATTGGCATTATGAAGACACTTATAAAGATAACAGCGAGGATTGCCAACCTACTAGACAATAATATAACAGTGCCAAGTATGACACACAAACAGTGAGACATGACAGGAAATGCATCATAACAAGTTGCTGTACATTCGAGTATTCATAACGAAGTGATTACAGCTTGATACACACACACAGTACAAGTTAATAATGTGAAATAAATACAAAATAAGAACATTAAGAAAACTATTACAATTAAGTGAAAATATAGATAATGTAGTATATAGATAAGGGGAGATTTTCACTGGAGGGATTTTTTTCTTTACCCCTGTCTCCCTCATGTTTAGCCCCATTGCTTTTGAGATTTTAAGACGTTCGCCCCATTTGTCACTTTTAAGACCTTTTGTCCCATTTAGGTGTCGATTTTTTCCTGGCGAGCTATAGCGAGCCTGTAATTTAAGAGGAACCGGCCTTCGGCCGGGAAATTTTTCTACCGAAAAATGTACAAATTTATTTTGAAAGGGGGTCATGGGGGTGTAATTTCAAGCTTGATGGAAGTCTAGGAAACACACTAAAAACCTCCCCTTAAGTGCGGAATTTCGTTAAACAATATTATCTGTATATGAATACATGTGAAAAGTAAGGATACATATAGAAAATATTTAAGTGAATATACTTGTTAATATTCAGACAGTTAAGAAAAATGCTAATAGAGTTGAAAACGTAAGAACATAGAATTATACTAATATGACTCGCCTAAATAATTACTAACATAATACGATAGAAATACATTGTACGAGTGTAAGTATAATAACTAAGAATATGAAGAAGTGAAGACAAATGCGAGTACATATAAAAATGGCGACATGTAGAATTGCCATGCTGGTGATCTTCTTGTTCACGGTAAGTAACGAGTGGATTTTGTATTTACTATCCGAGGAGGTGAACACTAAGTTGATAAAGCCTTTTTAATCCAACAGGTCCTTCGTAAACTGACGAAAGTCGGTTACTGATACCGTACCCAGAATTAAATTAATATAAGCGTCCTGATATTGAAAGTGTTTAACCCCTTCTGTAACGCTATCGTCCTGTTAACTATATTCTGGCTACTATTAGACGATTTTATTCAGTTTAAAAAGGGCCTCCACCAATTAACAGGCTTCGAACTATCTCACTTAACCCTTTGTACCAGCACAGATCCTTCTTAAGCTGCACTAAATCGTCTAAATATAGTCAGAATAAATGTTTAACAACGTCGCCGGTATAGAAGGGGTTAAAGTGTGTGTGTGTGTGAAACTGGCTTTATATTATATGGTAATGACCGTGTTTGTCTGGGTGAGTCTGTCAATATAGCTTACCTTATTATGGTTATGTTGTTATACCTGGTCGGGTTGATGCCCTTACTACCGTGTTAAAGTGTGTGTGTGTGTGTGTGTGAAACTGGCTTTATATTATATGGTAATGACCGTGTTTGTCTGGGTGAGTCTGTCAATATAGCTTACCTTATTATGGTTATGTTGTTATACCTGGTCGGGTTGATGCCCTTACTACCGTGTTAAAGTGTGTGTGTGTGTGTGAAACTGGCTTTATATTATATGGTAATGACCGTGTTTGTCTGGGTGAGTCTGTCAATATAGCTTACCTTATTATGGTTATGTTGTTATACCTGGTCGGGTTGATGCCCTTACTACCGTGTTAAAGTGTGTGTGTGTGTGTGTGAAACTGGCTTTATATTATATGGTAATGACCGTGTTTGTCTGGGTGAGTCTGTCAATATAGCTTACCTTATTATGGTTATGTTGTTATACCTGGTCGGGTTGATGCCCTTACTACCGTGTTAAAGTAGATTGATGGATACCCGGTAGTTAGAAATAGATAAATATGTACTGTACAGTTCTCTATAATTATACACTATATATTAAGTACATTCTCTGTCTCTCTCTCTCTCTCTATATATATATATACTGTATATATATATAGCCTATCCCCATCCAGGTGTCGATTTCATCCTGGCGAGCGATAGCGAGCCAGCATTTTATGGAGAAATCCGGCTTCGCCGGAGATATTTTTCTATCGAAAAATTTACAAATTTAGCTTGTTGTCAAAAAAATATATATGCTGGCTCGCTACCGCTTGCCAGAAAAAAGTTGACACCTGGATGGGGGTAAACGTCTTAAAATAGTAGGCTGAATGGGGCCGAATGGATATAAACCAGAGAAAAAGAGAAAAGGAGAGAAAACAAGCGAGGTGGGCTCCCTTAAGGAAATTATTTTTAGGGGTAACGATTAAGACACAAACTCATATCGAAACATGTTGTAATATAATTATGTATTGATATAATACAATACATACAGTTGATATAATACAATACAGACAGTTGATATAATACAATACAGACAGTTGATATAATACAATACATACAGTTGATATAATACAATACATACAGTTGATATAATACAATACATACAGTTGATATAATACAATACAGACAGTTGATATAATACAATACATACAGTTGATATAATACAATACATACAGTTGATATAATACAATACAGACAGTTGGCTACATGAGTGAAGCTAACCAGTACTCAACATTTGTTTACCTTAGCTGCATAACGTGGGCATAACCAAACTGTATTTGCTACAAACAAATATATATTATCCCGTTCAGTACCATGGTTGACATCCTATTAATTATATACTGGCAATGATTAGACGATTATATTCAACTTAGGAAGGCTATCTAGCAATAATAAGGCTTCAAACTATCTCAAACTACCCTTTAAACTACCACCGATCCTTCTTAAACTGCATAATATCCTCTAAATGTTGTCAGAATGAAATATAATACACGTCGCTGGTACTCAAAGGGTTAAAGACACTATAAATATAAATGTACCCTTCTCTATTGATATCACCGCTAACTAAGGCACTTCAGAATTCAATTTTATTCTTATCTAACCTATTGTCTATAAGCTAATGTATAAACGAGGAAGCCTTCATTCAGTGGGCCATCAAGTTTACAAGAGGCCCGAGTCATAATACTCCTACTACATTCTTGGATTACACTCTTAAAGGGGGTAACCGTTTTTTTTTCTCCTTTTCTCTCTTTCCCTGGCTTATATTCATTCGGCCCCACTCAACCAACTGTTTTAAGACGTTTATCTCCATCCAAATGTTGAATTCTTCCTGGCGAGCGATAGCGAGCCAGCATTTTATGGAGAAATCCGGCTTTGCCGGAGAAATGTTTCTATCGAAAAATTTACAAATTTAGCTTGCTGTAAAAAAATATATATATATATGCTGGCTCGCTACCGCTCGCCAGGAAAATATTGACACCTGGATGGGGGTAAACGCCTTAAAACAGTAGGCTGAATGGGGCCAAATGGATACAAGCCAAAGAGAGAGGGAGAGAAAGAGAAAACAAGCGAGGTGGGCTCCCTTAATTAAGACTATATACTGTTACAGTCAGCTCTTCGGTGTAGTGTGTTATGTGTTGTAAGTGTTTATGTATGTTTTAAGTGTTTATGTATGTTGTAAGTGTTTATGTATGGTTTAAGTGTTTATGTATGTTGTAAGTGTTTATGTATGTTTTAAGTGTTTATGTATGTTGTATGTGTTTATGTATGTTTTAAGTGTTTATATATGTTGTAAGTGTTTATGTATGTTTTAAGTGTTTATGTATGTTTTAAGTGTTTATGTATGTTGTAAGTGTTTATGTATGTTGTAAGTGTTTATGTATGTTTTAAGTGTTTATGTATGTTGTAAGTGTTTATGTATGTTTTAAGTGTTTATATATGTTGTAAGTGTTTATGTATGTTGTAAGTGTTTATGTATGTTTTAAGTGTTTATGTGTTGTAAGTGTTTATGTATGTTGTAAGTGTTTATGTATGTTTTAAGTGTTTATGTATGTTGTAAGTGTTTATGTATGTTGTAAGTGTTTATGTTGTAAGTGTTATGTATGTTTTAAGTGTTTATATATGTTGTAAGTGTTTATGTATGTTGTAAGTGTTTATGTATGTTTTAAGTGTTTATGTATGTTGTAAGTGTTTATGTATGTTGTAAGTGTTTATTTATGTTTTAAGTGTTTATGTATGTTGTAAGTGTTTATGTATGTTGTAAGTGTTTATGTATGTTGTAAGTGTTTATGTATGTTGTAAGTGTTTATGTATGTTTTGAGTGTTTATAGTATGTTTTGAGTGTTTATAGTATGTTTTGAGTGTTTATAGTATGTTTTGAGTGTTTATAGTATGTTTTGAGTGTTTATAGTATGTTTTGAGTGTTTATGTATGTTGTAAGTGTTTATTTATGTTGTAAGTGTTTATGTATGTTGTAAGTGTTTATGTATGTTGTAAGTGTTTATGTATGTTGTAAGTGTTATGTATGTTTTAAGTGTTTATGTATGTTGTAAGTGTTTATGTATGTTTTAAGTGTTTATATATGTTGTAAGTGTTTATGTATGTTGTAAGTGTTTATGTATGTTGTAAGTGTTATGTATGTTGTAAGTGTTTATGTATGTTGTAAGTGTTTATGTATGTTGTAAGTGTTTATGTATGTTGTAAGTGTTTATGTATGTTTTAAGTGTTTATGTATGTTGTAAGTGTTTATGTATGTTGTAAGTGTTTATTTATGTTGTAAGTGTTTATGTATGTTGTAAGTGTTTATGTATGTTGTAAGTGTTTATGTATGTTGTAAGTGTTTATGTATGTTGTAAGTGTTTATGTATGTTTTAAGTGTTTATGTATGTTGTAAGTGTTTATGTATGTTTTAAGTGTTTATATATGTTGTAAGTGTTTATGTATGTTGTAAGTGTTTATGTATGTTGTAAGTGTGTATGTATGTTGTAAGTGTTTATGTATGTTGTAAGTGTTTATGTATGTTGTAAGTGTTTATGTATGTTGTAAGTGTTTATGTATGTTGTAAGTGTTTATTTATGTTTTAAGTGTTTATGTATGTTTTTGTTGTTTTGTGTGCATGGCTGTGCTAGCGTTCTTGTGTGTGTGTGTGTGTGTGTGTGTGTTTCAGTGTGGCTAAGCGGTACCGCACTCGCCTTGGGTGTGGAAGGCCCGGGTTCGATCCCCTGCAGGAGCACTGTAGGTTTATTGACTTACAGGTGGGGTTTTATATAACTGTAGCTGCATTGGCAGACATTAGAAGTGTGGTAGACCAGTGTCACTATTTTACCCAGCCAAAACCTATTAGTTCTTAATTGGCTGGTCTGATTTAAGCAGTCATAAACTCTTAACTCTAGTGGAGGTACTTATAATTACAACAGAAATACAGGATGCAGCTTATGGGTTTTATTGATTATGGAACACTGAGCATTATACAGTATATATAAAATAATACAACAACAATAAAGAAAGCCCTTAGAGGTATAAGAGGTATTGTTCCCTGATTAAATAGCACTGTATGAATATTCCCATATTCAAAATATGCTATAGGGGTGCAATGCCTGGTGAGTTATCTGCTCAACAGGTGGCGTTGTGTGTGTGTAAGTGTGAGAGTCCGAGTGTAGGGGATGAGACAGTGAAGCACGGGAACGAGGTGGCTTCAGAGATGGGGTCGTTTCGGGCCATGAGTGAGCACCGTGCCTCATGTGAAGGCAAGATGGCAGGTGCTCGTTGTACTCTACGTGCTTCACATGTCTCACTCCCTAGACTGGAACAAGACCTCACGGGCTTCACTGTTCATTGTAAAGCGGTGAATGTTAAGGCTCTCAGCCTATGCCCGAGAGGAAGTAAGTTGGAATATAGAAAAAAAAAAAAAAAAAAAAAAAAAAAAAAAAAAAAAAGAGTTACAGACATATATATAATAGAACCGGCGAGGAGAATGGATATGCAAGTGTGTCAAGAAAATATATTTGTAAGTTAACGTGGAGTATTAAGGGGAGATTTCCACTTGAGGGATTTTTTTCTTGACCCCTTTATCCCTCATGTTTAGCCCCATTGCTTTTGACATTTTAAGACGTTCTCCCCATTAATTTGGCGATTTCAAGAACCCTCGCCCCATTATGTCAATTTTAAGACCATTCGTGCCATTTAGGTGTCGATTTTTTCCTGGTGAGCGATAGCGAGCCTGTAATTTAAGGGGAACCGGCCATCGGCCGGGCCATTTTTCTACCGAAAAATGTACAAATTTATCTTGAAAGGGGGTCTAGGGAGAGTAATTTTAAGCTTGATGGAAATGTAGAGAATCAACTAAAAACCTCCCCTTAAATGACGAGCGGATGTTGTATTTATTATTTACTGTACAGTATTAGTTATAGTCTTTAGGAAATCAAGGTAGAGCACTCTTGGAAGTCTAAGATATAATTATTGCTTGCAAAGGCAAGGGGATAGAGTGTATGTGTTTATTTAATATGACTTAGGCTTGGACTAAAAGGGTCTTCAAGTAAAGATCAATATCTACTTATCAATTTAAGGGAGACAATAATATGTTTTCCCGGTGTGGCATGAAGTTGTTTTCCCGGTGTGGCATCAAGTTGTTTTCCCGGTGTGGCATCAAGTTGTTTTCCCGGTGTGGCATCAAGTTGTTTTCCCGGTGTGGCATGAAGTTGTTTTCCCGGTGTGGCATCAAGTTGTTTTCCCGGTGGGGCATGAAGTTGTTTTCCCGGTGTGGCATAAAGTTGTTTTCCCGGTGTGGCATGAAGTTGTTTTCCCGGTGTGGCATCAAGTTGTTTTCCCGGTGTGGCATGAAGTTGTTTTCCCGGTGTGGCATAAAGTTGTTTTCCCGGTGTGGCATGAAGTTGTTTTCCCGGGTTGGCATGAAGTTGTTTTCCCGGTGTGGCATCAAGTTGTTTTCCCGGTGTGGCATCAAGTTGTTTTCCCGGTGTGGCATCAAGTTGTTTTCCCGGTGTGGCATCAAGTTGTTTTCCCGGTGTGGCATCAAGTTGTTTTTCTATCTTGGCTGTGAGGCGATCATCTGGGTCTCTGGCTGCAGGCTCGTGGTATTAGGCTTAGGGCTAGGCTGCTTGGGGCGGCGATGCTATCTTCTTCTGCTGCTGTTTTTCTCTCGTTTCTGGCCTAGGGAAGCGTCAGGTAGGTCTTGGGAAGCACCATTAATTGTATATTTTATCAGGCCTTGGGAAGCATCTATGGATTTTTTTTTTTTTTTTTTTTTTATGTGAGTGAAGGAGACAAGAGGCAAAGCTGCCTGTAGAAATTCCCCCAAAGTTGAAAGAGTGGCAGAGAGCCAAATATACAGTAGAGTCAAAATGCCTGGACACACGAAGTTTGAAGCAGCTTAAGTCATAGGATGAGGGAAAGACAGATTGAGGGAGAGAATTCCAGAGGTTACTTGTCGAGTAAAAGAAATAATGGGAAAATCGGTTCACTCTTGTGTTAGAGAGTTGGACAGAATAGGGGTGTGTTGAGAGGCGGGTGCCCTCCACTCTCAGTAAGGAAGGACATTTACACTGAGAAAGCTCTGAAGATCACTGATTACTGTATTAGCGGTAGAAGAGTGAGAGATGCAACATTACGGCGTGTGAGAGAGATTGTAGGGAATTAGTAAAAGGAACTGAGTTTTTGAGACGAAATGCTTTTGACTACCCTTTCGAGCAGTTCGGTATGGGAGGACCCCCCCCCCCCCGGATTACATAAGGAGTAATATAGTCTTTCAAAACAAAATAATCCAGCGCTAGTGAATTCCTCGGATAATGATAAACTTATTATTATAAATTACTCCCCTCCTGCAAATGCAAAATCCTAGGTGGTGTTAAGTCACATACTTGCCTAATCAATGTGTGTTCATGACTTTTATCTTCCCAATTGCACCTTTTTATATCGGAAAATAATCTGCATATCGTAAACTCAGCATAGATATTCATTTGCCGTTGCACATGCAAACAAGAAATTTATTGTGTGTATGTAATCTTCATTCTATTTTCAACAGGTAATAGGTGTTGTCTCCAGTGAACGCGTGTCGCCTGGTAGCCACAGCACCTTCAGTACAGTTGATCCCAGCACCACCATCACCACCACCACCACCACGCCCCTACCAGCCTCCTGCCGTGTGGGGTACATGGCTAGGCGCGCCTTCCCCACAGAGCAGCAGTACTACCAACACCAGACTTGCTACTGGTGCTACCACTTTGTACCAAAACACCGCAAGACCACCACCTTGGAACTCGTGCCTGTCAGTCTTTCCCTCTGCACGGGTAGGGAGGTCGACACAAAATTCAAGATCGGGGTAAGTTATTAGTAACAAGAATAGTATAATCAGGTCAAATTCGGTTCTAATATCCTGCTTACCTATCCAAGGAAGTAACATTCAGGATTAAGTAAATTATACCTTAATACGGAGCCGGGTCAAATATATAAATCCTATGACTATCTGTATTAACTTTTTTATTAAATTTACTTTTATTAAATATCCTGAGCAATTGCGTAAGTAATGTAATTCACAGAAAATAGAGAAACATTACAAGAAACTATGTAAAACAAAACATCAGTAACGCACAAAGGGATATACCGGTATTATAAATTCCGGTTTAATATTTTGTATGCACTTCTACTGTACCGGTATATCCTTGTAACATGGAGGATGGAAGATGCGGAATTAAGACCAAAGAATGTAATGAACGACGGTCATATTTTCACAAATTTAATTGGGATAAAATACCGTCAACGCATTTTTTTTCAGTATAGTTGCGACTCCTAAGAGTCCTAAACATAGTTGTGCGACGCACACTTAAGACTAATTCTGGCACTAATTAGTTTGACCTCCCCAGAATGAGACCTACTTCTTCGACCCCGATGACAGCGAGGCCTGGGGTCACGTAAGGGAGTCTATGATAGATGGTCTGGAGGCAGAGAAGCTTGAAGACTGCTGTTGGGAGGCTGTTCATTGTTGCAGACAAACCCTGCAGGATCCTCCTGGTAAATTACTCTCATATTATAAAGTAGTGTATTTCAAAATATTACTAATATAGGAGGAAGAGGATTACCAGAGTCGATAGAGAAATATTACTAATATAGGAGGAAGAGGATTACCAGAGTCGATAGAGAAATATTACTAATATAGGAGGAAGAGGATTACCAGAGTCGATAGAGAAATATTACTAATATAGGAGGAAGAGGATTACCAGAGTCGATAGAGAAATATTACTAATATAGGAGGAAGAGGATTACCAGAGTCGATAGAGAAATATTACTAATATAGGAGGAAGAGGATTACCAGAGTCGATAGAGAAATATTACTAATATAGGAGGAAGAGGATTACCAGAGTCGATAGAGAAATATTACTAATATAGGAGGAAGAGGATTACCAGAGTCGATAGAGAAATATTACTAATATAGGAGGAAGAGGATTACCAGAGTCGATAGAGAAATCATCTTTATTGTCATGTTTATTATATTTATAGAGGTTTATTGTCATGTTTATTATATTTATAGAGGTTTATTGTCATGTTTATTATATTTATAGAGGTTTATTGTCATGTTTATTATATTTATAGAGGTTTATTGTCATGTTTATTATATTTATAGAGGTTTATTGTCATGTTTATTATATTTATAGAGGTTTATTGTCATGTTTATTATATTTATAGAGGTTTTATTGTCATGTTTATTATATTTATAGAGGTTTATTGTCATGTTTATTATATTTATAGAGGTTTATTGTCATGTTTATTATATTTATAGAGGTTTATTGTCATGTTTATTATATTTATAGAGGTTTATTGTCATGTTTATTATATTTATAGAGGTTTATTGTCATGTTTATTATATTTATAGAGGTTTATTGTCATGTTTATTATATTTATAGAGGTTTATTGTCATGTTTATTATATTTATAGAGGTTTTGACATTATTGTCATGTTTATTATATTTATAGAGGTTTTGACACTTTGTTATGTCATCATCAGTATTCTGCGGGCAAATCATATATATATATAAATATTGAATATACATTGCATAATGCTAAGAATTGTTACAACTTACAAATAATGAAAGTTATCACGTAACCTTAAGGGGAGGTTTTTAGTTGATTCCCTAGACTTCCATCAAGCTTAAAATTACTTCCCCTTGACCCCCTTTCAAGATAAATTTGTACATTTTTCGGTAGAAAAATGTCCCGGCTGAAGGCCGGTTCCCCTTAAATTACAGGCTCGCTATCGCTCGCCAGGAAAAAATCGACACCTAAATGGCATGAATGGTCTTAACATTGACAGAAATGGGGGAGAGTTCTTAAAATCACCAAACTAATGGGGCAAGCATCTTTAAATCTCACAAGCAATGGGGCTAAACATGAGGGAGAAAGAGGTTCAGAAAAAAATCCTCCTGGTGGAAATCTCCCCTTAAAGGACAAAATTAGATAAACCAGACTATACAATTAAATAAAACTAATACAATGATTTGTTGGCGTGAATTAATGTTCAGATCAAAGTCGCTCGAGATCCGTTCAGCAATGTATACTAGGTTAATGTTAAGAAAGATTGTGACATATGATCGGAGCAAAGTACTAATAAATTAATTGAAATATATGTATAAAAGGAGACTGAGGACTTTGCTATACAAATTATGTATGTATTTATATTATTTTATGTAATTGGATAAGATAAAAAATATATAAATATAACTTAAATAGCTAAGTACTCAGTCTCCTTTTATACATATACAGTATATATAAAATAAATAGATATATAACTTGCAAAGATAAAGATAAATATGTATCCCTCTGCTTCTGTATCCTCCAGATCAACTGACGTACTGCCCTCGGACATGGGATGGGTGGAGCTGCATCCCCCCCACGCCCCCAGACACTACCCACTCACTACCCTGCCCCCACCACGCCTACAGAGGGTACCCTGAGTGTACTTGTGAGTATTATGTTTTTTCCACCAACCAACTTCACCTCTAAACTCAATTAATTAAATCAACAAATACATGTGGCACTCCACGGACTCGAACCTAGGATACTCACATCGAAATTCCGCGCACTTATGCACATCTTTATAGTTTTGGAGGACTTAGTGACATATGAATTATAACTAGATAATCCAATGTAAGTATTTAATCGAATTCAACTATTATTATACATTTATTTTCAGTAACATCAGGTTAAAGGAAAATATTACTAACATAGCCATCGGCTTAGAGAAATATACCCACACTAGCAGATGAAATTATTTATTTCAATAACTTTTGGTGATAAACTGCCACCCCCTATATTAGAAAGATGAAGTACTTCGTCATCTCTCCAAAGAAGAGCGTGGTAGTTCTGATAAACAATGATTGGAATAAATAATTGTATTTAATAGTGTGGGTTTATTTTAACTCTGAAAGTATTTATTTAAGCTTAAGAAGGACCTCTCAGAGTTAAAAAGTGAAAATAAATTAAATACATAAAAATAAGAATATATTAATAAATATGTTTCGGACGCTTCCCCCTGGCATCCTTAGTGACAAAACCAACAAACTATTATACAAACTCAATGTCATATGCTATTTATAATGTCCTTATGATCGGTTTAACGCCTCAACGTGTCATCCTAGCTTGTGTTCCCAGTGTTTGGCCAGAAGTAGTGAAAAAGCACCATCTCTCAGTTCTACAGCTTATAAAAATTCGCCCCTTTGGTTACCAAGTTTAAATAAATGGCATAGGGTAATGTGAAAAGAAGGTGTTCACATGCAGTAATTTTTCCTCATTCCCCAGTGAGCGGGCAGAAGCAGTGCACGAGTAATGGGAGCTGGGCGGTAAAAACCTTGAACGAGATAGACGTGGAACACACAGACTACAGCGGGTGCAGCCACAGAGACTACCACATAGCCAACTACCACTGGGAGGCCGCGACACATGCTGTCTCTCTCATAGCGCTCCTCCCAGCCATTGTTATCATTATCTACTATAGGTCAGAAACGTTCATAGTGTTGTTTACTGAGTCATAATACAAAGTTGCCTAATCTATGAATTCTAACAATTTTTGATGTAATGGTCTATTCTCCATATTTTGATCCTGCTTGGCAAGATTCTCCAAAATAGTCACGATAAACTTCCCAAAAGTTGTACTGGTTTTCTCGTTTACATCAAATACTTAAATAGTGGACAATTAAATTAAGAACAATATTCAGTTATTGAGTAAATATACTAGACAATATATCGGTACCAGTTTGCGGCTAATAGTATTGTATATAATAAACTGGAAGCCATATATCCATTCAGTTCCAATTAGGAAAAACAAAATCAATAATCGGCATTGATATAGAAGTAGGAAATGGGTCAGTCCATCGACTTCTAGATAATGATAATGGTATGATAACAGATCGCTGAAATAATAATACAAATAATTGTTTGTTGTTTAATATGTAAAAGGATCTGTAAATTAATTAGATAATTAAATTGTTACTAATATGACATGCAGATACAAATAATCTCTAAAGAGGTTCACCACGTATTGTATAATGAACATTGCTAATACTGTAATTTGCAGTCGATAGTCTTGTTACTATAAATGAACCATATATGACAATACAGTACTTTATTTTGTTTATTGATATATTATTTGATATATATATATATATATATAGAGAGAGAGAGAGAGAGAGAGAGAGAGAGAGAGAGATCCCCAAGGATCCTCAAGATCGTAAGCGAAAAAAGAGAGAGAGAGCTAGTCCTGATAATTACAGCAGCCTCTCCTATAAACTCCGTTCTCTATCAACATTTAGAGAAACAGAAAACTAATTGTTTAACGTTACCTAAAATAAACTTGATAACCTCCAGTGGACTATCCGTCATAAATCTGTACACATTTGAAAAGTATATATGAGTGACAATATTTTTTTAATTTACTCACCGTATGCATACAATTAGTAAAAGATAAGACAAACAGTTATGAATTATTACCAACCCCCTGCGGAGCACAGATGCCAGTTTGTTTTTGTTTTCAAATATTTGCAGTTAGGAAACCTTTACTGAGTTATGCCTCTAAAAATAGTTTTCTTTAAATCATCATTGAAAGAAAACTAAAGAGGTTAGGGGTAACTAAATTAACATGTTCAAGGTGTAGCCTATCTGGGGTATTTCAAGGTTTAAAGTATGCTACGAACCACATGAACCCTGGGTGACATTATGTGATGTTCATTGTGTGTATGTACTGTACCCTGAAATAAAAGTGATGACGTTTTGAAGTAACAATATCAGGAGCTGAATAGGGACAATGTACAGAAGGTAACACAGAATATAGTGGTGGTAATGAACATCGGAGTGGATTAAGTTGCCTGTTTTAGTAATTGACTAAACAAGTTGCTATCCCCAATTACTCTCCTACCATCCCTCCTGCAGACACTTGCGAGTCCAGCGGTTCTTCCTGCACCTGTCCCTGTTTCTTTCACTGCTGGGCGAGGCCTTCTTCGCTACCCTGGATGTATGGCTCCTTAGACTGCCCGAGTATATACAGGTCAGTGATTGTGTGTGTGTGTGTGAGAGAGAAAGGTGTGTGTGGAGGGAGAGGGAGGGGTTCTTTATACACCTGTCACTATTCCTGGTGCTGGAGGACGCCTTCTTCGCTATCCTTGATATATGGCCCGTTAGGCTGCCAGAGTAAATAAAGGTCAGTGTGGGAGAGGGGGTGGGTGGGGGGAGGGTTAAAGATGGATGAATTAATGGGTAAACATATAAATAGACAGTCAGATAGAGACAGACAATATATATGCATAGATAGATGGTGAGATACTGAAGATTTATAGATAAACAGTGAGGAAGGCAAATAAACTGTTTGAGAGATAGTATGTCTGTATACAGGATGTCCCAGAAAAGGTGTGCAAAACTTCAAAACATATGCTGTATATTTAGGTTATTCTAAGCAAACGAATTTCTATGAAAAAAATTCAAATTTGCATTGCTCTTTAAGGTCTCCAGACCAGAATTTAGGTATAATTTTGAATGAATCCATTAAATTAAATTTCTGGTGGTTATATTTATAAAGTACAGTAGTGATCCCTCCACAAAACGGGCTGATCGTTAGTGCTGTCTGAGCTATCATGAAACCTAGGTTTGCATCTTTTCTGGTGATGGTCAACCCGATCGAATGTGCCACTTTGACATACAGCATGCGAACATTTGCAGTTGCCAGATGCCCTCAAGTTTATTTATATTTTTCTGCTGGTCATATCTGGGCTAATATTTTATTTATAACATTAAATTTTGTACTTCCTTATTGATAAACACAATCGGGAGCTCTATTAACATGTATGTAGTATATAATATTATATAACATTATAATTTTTACACACTTCAAAAACATGTTATATAATATATAACATGTTTTACCTTTAATTAACATATTATGTTACATTAAAGGTAACTAGATTTTGGTCCAGTATTACCCAAACTGACTAATTCCTTGAACGTGACGATAGTGCGTTGTTATGTGTGCGATTAGTTTGCTTGGGAAACAGATTAACTTGCTCATGTAGTAATGTACACCCTATGTGGTGGATTGTGTTCTTTTATTTCATGAATTTTATTTTAGTAAGCGTTGTTTCCACATAGCGATTTTGATTGGTTGTTTTGCCTTTATATTGTTTTTGTCTAAGTTTTGTTTTGTTTAGTTTGCAATTTTACATTTTAATATTTCTAATTAGAATAACCTTATAAAATATACTCTGAAGTTTTGCACACCTATTCTGGGATACCTTACAGTATATCTCAGATTCTCAGAGCATTCATTCTTCCACATCTCAAAGTTTAATCATATTATTAAGCGTTTATTCTTCAGACATCTTCCACTTTCCAAATGAACCTATCCACTCAGAATCAGAGCACCTTATTAAAATTAATCCTCCAACCTTCATGCACCTCTCCACTCCCCAACTGAACTCTTACCCTCAGACCCAGAGTGCCCTGGATGACAACAGCGTGTGGTGCCGCATGGTGGTGTCATGCCGCAAGCTGTGTAGCCTGGCGGTGTGGTGTGGCATGCTGGCAGAGAGTATATACCTGCACAGGCTCATTGTGGCAGCGTTCAAGGGAGGCGGAAAAACATGGGTGTACATTGTCATTGGCTGGGGTGAGGAGACATAATTTCAGTCCTAATTAATAGTGTGACGTTTAAATATATGGCTTATTTAGGGTAGGTAAGGTAGAGTGATCTTCCTATTGACCTGGTAACCCAAGGTTCGCGAGTTCAAATCCTGATGTGTCCATTGAGATGGAATTTGTGATGTACTTAGTTTCAGTATAATACAACAAAACCCACCGACAAGTCACATAAAATCTCTGCTGTTTCTAATACATTAGCAGTGTATGAATATTCCCATATTCAAAATAACCAACAGTATCTAGTGAGTGAGGAGCTCAATAGGTGGCATGAGTGGTGTGTAGTCAAAGGTGATTAACAGGCTGATGAGACAGTGGCGAAGCAGGTTCAGGGTGCCGAGCCACTCTGAGCCAAGGGGAGACAGCCAGGCCCTGTTGGTGTGGGAGGGCTGGGCAAGACTAAGTCAAGTCGGTTGCAAAAATAATCTGACTCATCATCTAACTCATCACCTCGGGGCTGTTGAGCCAGGCAGCCGAGGGAACGACTACTACTATTCATCTCCTGGAATAAGACCTCCAGACCTCATCACGTAGAATTGTTAATCATTGATCTGGTGGGAGAGTTAGAATAAAAATTATAAACAGTTTTAATCTCTATTCCTACGTTGGAACCACCACAGCTCTTTGAATAATGCTACTCTCTTATGTGTGCGGGGTCTTGCATTCGAGCCTGTCAGAGGCCGAATGGCGAATGCGCACTGCAAAAAAATCCATTGGAAAGTAGACAATAAATAGGTTGTCAGCCAGTGTCATTAATGCTAGCCTCTGATCAACGTGTTGTCATGCTGTAAACCTCAATGTATTATTTATTACTCTTATTATTATTACATGTTTGTATATTGCAGTGCCGGCAGTGTGTATAGTGACAGCTTGGTGTGTATGTCGAGGGTTACTAGAGAACTACCAGTGTTGGCTAGGAGACGACCACGCCACTTCTGCTGATTTATACCTTATTACTGAGGTCCCCAAGTTCGTCATTCTTATTGTGAGTTTAATGAATACATAATTATTTCCCCCTTGCATTCAGAGTTGAGTTGTATACTCCTTACCTTAACTTAATCTTAACATTAATCTTTCCCTAACCTAAGCTTATACTGAAGATTTTACAGTACAATACTGAAATCAAATCTACGGACCGAGACTATCATAATTGTCTATCAAGAAAAGGAAGAGTGATTTACTAACTATTATAAAAGTTAATTATTCATTTCAATACACCAATGAAATAACTTTACGATATCCAATATGCCTATTAGAAAAGCTTCAGATCTCATCAGAATTATGGTCACATTCACTTGGCTATCGACCATAGGGATTAGGGAGTATGTGATGGATTGCTCTTGCTACTCAGTTAGTACAGTTTTAGTAACTATAAAGTCCCAGGTTTAAATCTTATTGTGTCAATGGAAGATATTATGGAGATGGAATTTGTGCTGTACTTAGTGTCATTACTTCACAACAGAGGCCACTGGCACGCCATAAAGAAACCCTTGCCATTTCTAATACATTAGTATTTTATGAATAGGCCTATACCGATATTCACAATACGGAGTGGGAAGCGGTACCTATTTAGATTGAGAAGCTCCACTAGGTGGCCTAGTGGTGTGGAGAGTAACAGCATCTGAGAAGACAAAACACTGGCACTGTTTGTTCAGTAAGCCAAATGAAGCACCGAGCTCTAACAGACAACAATTAAGATACAGCTAATGAGGCGACGCTTGTTCGGACGGCCAAAATAACGTCGAACCGGCAGAAAAATCGTCATTTAGAATAAATCTTCCACTGAGTAGAAAGACTGACTCTATACCCTATAGAAAAATAACTTAAGTCAACTGGGTAACCAAAATCTGCACCACCCTATATATATCCTTCCTTCAGGTGAACACGATACTGCTGGCCAACATGACTAGGGTGCTACTGACCAAGCTGAGGGGTGTCGGTGGAGATCAGTCCGTAGCCACAAGGTACGTCTGAGAGAGAGAGAGAGTAATAATGTGAAATGATGTAATGTATGCATTATATGTAAATTATGTGCAATGCTTGCATATTGTTTTATACCTGATGTAGAACCTTGTCTACTTATGAGTTGAAATAACTATGCATTACCTGAAGCTGATCATACAGTTAAGATAAGACCAGATCAGATCCACCTTATTGTCACATTGAATACAAAAATACAACATGAAATTCATTTTGGCGTTAAGCTTATTCGTATGCTAAAAATACAAATTGTACATTTAAAAATACTGTATACGCCATACACATTACCATTAGTACCATGCCTATCATATTATATAAGTAATAAGTTATACCTTACCCGATGGCATAGTGTTAAAAGTTTAATCATACCTTACTGATAGCATAGCATATATAGAACCTTACCTATCATTCGTAGCCATGATGTCATGATGTCTGGCAATAGGTAGATATATCCATGCACTCCGGGTCTATTCTCTTCCCTAATTTTTGCTTATTTCCTTGAATTAGCCTGCTTTCTCTTCCGCTTTCATTTTCTCCCTTAATTTTCCTCGTCTTCTTCTCTCTTCCATCACTTTCTCTACCTTTCTTCCTGCCCTTCGTTTATTATCGATGTCTTCTCTCCTCCTGAGGGCCAGAATAATCAATACTTCAATGTTGATGTGACTGGGGTAGTGAGAGCATGTGTGTTAACCTCACGGAGAGCGAGAGAGAGAGAGAGAGATGAACGTAGATTTATGGAGGGCGGGGAATAAAGAAGGGAGGTAGGAAGAGAGGGACACACAAACATACAGACACACGGGAGAGCCAGAAAAATCAATACTTCAGTGTTGTTGTTGTTGTTGTTGTTCCCCAGACTGTCTGGCCGAACAGCCCCAAGGTCTCGAGCAAGGCCAAGGCCATAAACGAGCGCCCCCACAAAACCCTCCCTGCTTACCACTAACAAAGCCCGGGTGACCGAAGCCACTCCAAGGCAGGGAGCTGAGGAGGGTGCGGAAACGCCCGGGAAACCGAAGCTACACCCAAGGCCCTGTGCCCCTCAGCAATTATGAAGGGAAAGTTGAGGGGCAAGGGAAAAATGTGACGCTTTGGTTCCCAATCTGCCAATTTCTAGGTTGGCAGTAGGGAGGTCAATCCACGGAAAAGACGCCGTCACATGAGATCTAGAAGATATATAAGTAAAAGGAACAGTCAGAGTAAGCTATGGGTATGGCAGAGATCACTCAGCTCTCACTCTGATAGACCAGCCCATATACTTCAGTGTTGATCTTAATGGGGGAGTGAGAACACATGCATTAGCCTCGCGGAGAGTGAGATAGAGAAGAAACATAGGGCTATGGATGGTCATTGGTCAAGGAAGGTGAACTGTATAATTATACCTTGTGGAGGGTGGGAAAAGGAAGAAGGAGAGAGAGAAGGAGCAGAAGTAGAGAGGAAATGAGAGGAGAAAGTGGGCAAAAAGAGGATATAGATGGATAGAGAGATAAATGAGATATACTGTAGATTGAAAACATAGAGTAACAGAGAAGCGAGTGTTGAGGTAAAAAGAATAGAGATGGGACGGACTAAAGAAGGAAAATAGAGATAAGGATAAATAAAGAGGAAGGAAGGACAGATGAAGAAAGGTGAGAAATTGAGAAAGGAAGAGAGAAGAACTTAAAAGGTGGAGTGAGGACAAATAGGATACAGAGGATAGAAAAAACGATAGAGAAAGAAGGAATAGGGGAGGGAGGATAAATATAAAAAGGGGAAGAATAGATAAAGAAAGTAATAGAAATGGATGAGAGAGCAGAGAGAATGAGGTCCGCCTCTCAGAAGGTATGGAGAGAAGTGAATAAAGGGAGTAAGAAGCGAAGATTTGCAAATTACGGGCGCACCCAGCCTTGCAAGCAACCTACGGGGGCCCATATCTCCACTTTCCAGGATTCAATGATTAAAACGTTTTCACTTCTCCATGGTTTTAGAACATGTAGATTCCATATCTGCAATTTTAAAAATCCGCAAATGGCCTGACGCCAGCGAAGTCACAAATTAATTGGACCCCTGACGCTGTCCAGGTTTACAAAAGTGGCATAGATGTGTTGCGTATCCTCTATTGATCAAAGTAAATATAATTTTGAGAACATACTTGAAATTGCATTATAATTAAAGATATTAGTATATTACTGTATTTTAGTTATTATGGTGATGGGCTTCACTAAGGAACATGGTTGTTAAGTGGGGTACAACAGGAGTTTAAGAGAGTTTATCTTCAATTTTCGACACTCAAAATATTTTCGACAACATATTTAGGATCTGTTGCACTGGTATTGGAAACTAGACGTAAGATATGGGAATTTAGGTGAAAGAGTTATCTTAAAAGTTTACCTCATAAGTTGCTAGACCAGAGTAGATGATAATACTGGAGGGATAAAGCGCTCGTGTGATACCAGTTTTAGATGTACATATACTGTACATTATTTGTGTGGGACTGTATGTTATCCGTGTATAATGGTTTTGTCTTCCCCCTTCGTTTATTGCATTTGTCTTCTCTCAAGCTTGCCCCAGACTTTCTTCCAGAAATGGCATCTGTATCAGCGCTAGCTGATACTAATAAGTAATGAAACTGTATAGGAACACAATACAACGGGAATTTACAGAAAATCCACTAAACCATATTTGCACATGTCCCTTACCTCTTCTTATAGGCTAAGTTATAGCTAACCTTAAGTCCCACCCACCAAGAGTTATAGCCACATACTGTATAATAATTTGTTTATCATTCCTTGTATGTGATCAGAAGAGCAGTAAAAGCCACCGCCTTCCTCCTGCCCATGTTCGGCCTGCAGTTCTTCGTTCCTCTGTATGTGCCCCCGCCCTCCACCCCCTGCCAAGCTATGCAGGTACAGTCCTCGGATACTGATTCTAATGGGTGTGTTGCTCTTTATGCTCTTGACTGTACATCCCAGTATATCATGGCGTCTTTCTTCCTTCATTTTGGCTCACATTATATGACTTTTCTCGGCTTTGGAAGGATCTGTAGGAGTCAGGTGATTAATAGAGATAGTTTGCACCTAATTTGACTCTTAAAGGTCTTTTCTTAACTGAATACAATCGAATATATATTGTTATGCTACGCCAAAACAAGTATTGAGGATTCTTGTAACGGTGAGAAACTGTGAGCTCAATATATATACGCAATCAAATACAAGGTGAGTTATACAATTAGTACACTTAAATGTTACAGTTTGCTGTCTATATTATCTATATACACAGAGCTTCAAGATGAGAGTGGTACATCAGTTGTACAAGATATTAGGCCTATTGTTTATATTCGCTTGCATACATCAAATGTTTATGTATGTATCTTTTAGGTGTGTCCTGGTATCAAAAGAATAAGCCTGCAATATTTACAGTAATGTGAGCAATTATTGGATATAGTATTATAGTACATATATTTGACGAAAAAACAACCAATCAGTCAATCAATCTAACTATATTTTCTCGCCACCAGGTGTACTTTTACTTCGCTATGGCTGTGGATGGTTTACAGGGACTCTATGTGGCCACTGTTTACTGCTACATCAACAAGGAGGTGAGAGAAACCGAAAGAGAAATACAGTTTTTTGTTTCGTTTTCTGTTTAAACCGAACATAGGTTCAAGCAAGTAACTGAGTGATGGCGCTGGAAGGCCGCTCATTGCCATCATAGTTACCTACAGATGACATTCAGTGTCGTTTCACTGTCTAGATTCAAACTACGCAACACGATCCTAGACTCGTATTGATGCCAATTGGATTTTGGATTTTTCTAATTGTTGTTGTTGTTGTTCCCCAAGCTGCCTGGCCAAACAGCCCCAAGTCCCCGAGCAAGGCCAAGGCCATAACTGAGCGCCCCCACAGACCCCTCCCTGCCGACCACAATAAAGCCTGGGTGACCGAAGCCACTCCATGGCGGGGAGCTGAGGAGGGTGCGGAAACGCCCGGGAAACCAAAGCCCCACCCAGGGCCCTGTGCCCCTCAGCAATTATGAAGAGAAAGTTGAGGGGCAAAGGAAAAATGTGACGCTTTGGCTTTCAATCTTGGTAGATTGGGAGGTCAATCCACGGAAGAGACGCCGTCACTTGAGATCTAGAAAATATATAAGTAAAAGGAACAGTCAGAGTAAGCTATGGATATGGCAGAGATCGCTCAGTTCTCACTCTGATAGACCAGCCCATCACCACATGACTAGAATCCAATCCTCTCAGCATCAGCTAGGAAAGGCCCTAGAAAGCCGCCTTTGGCGGGGGGATAACTCCCCTATTTCAACCACTTTCGGGGTTGGGCACCCGCTGTTTCGGGGTTGGGCACCCGCTGCCCAATTTTCTAGTGATACTCATACACTACTAGTCTTTTGACTAGTGTATTTCCAGGAAATGTCAGCGAGTTTGTGCCAAACTACAGAAACTAAGCACGTTACTAATAACTCCCAATAATATCCACAAGATATACCGGGAATTAAACCTGGGTAAGTAATCCTCAAATGGATAAGCAGGCAGACAGACACATTAGACAGAAACAGAGATAGGATGTACAAAACTCCAACAACCACCCCACCATCTACGCTACAGCACCCTCCCATATCCATGTTTACAAGACTGATATCAAAATAAAGTGAAGACAGACAGGTGAACAAAAAAAAACATAAATTAACACAACAATGCTTATCCACATGCCCTTTAACCTACACACACGACTAATCTACACCTGGCGTTCATTACTGACAGGTACAGCAGCAGTTACGGCGGTCCCTGCACCGTGCCCGGGGTCCGTGGGGCACATTACCCTCCACTGCCTACGACCCTCGCACGGACGTCAGTATGTTGTCGGCCTCCACAGTACAACATCCACCTTCAGCACCGGAGGAAATCCCACTTACCACCGTGCACAAAAATTGACATGCTGCAAATTTACGAGTTCAATGCTGTCTTCTTCATTACCCCTTTTTAGTATTTATGAATGCCTTCTAGATACTGTTCTGGCTATCACTGGACGATATTATATAGTTAAAAATTATATCTAACAAGCAAAAGGTTATATTCATCTCAATTAACCCTTTTTAGTTCCACAAATCCTTCCTTAATGAATAAAATTATCTTGTAATAGCCAGAATAAACTGAAAGAATGCGCCATATGGTATACTGAAAGGGTTGTCATTGGGGTTTAGTGGTAACTAGAATTAAGTAAAAATTTCATCGTCCTATTTTCTTTTGTAATATACTTTGGCCCATGGATGATAGCTTCATGTATTGCAAGCAAGGTTCGCATTCAACATTGTAGGTCAACATATGGATTTGTTGGCACCATCATTATCACGTAGGGGGAGAGCGATGATGGTTCGGACAGTGGGATGGTTGATGGTTCGAACATTCACTTTCCTGTAAAAACTATAGGCCCTGTGAATGCAAAATTTTGCAAGAACATGTGTTAATTTGTTACCAAAGCCCGTATGGCTTCCCTAAGAAGTGATGCCAACTGTTGAAGATTGTGGTCATTTTTGTGTGTTTTTACAATTATGATGTAGTTTTTTAGGTTTGTTTCATAACCTCTACTATGAATATGTGATGCATCACTTCAATAAATTATTATGTTCCTTCCAACAACCAACTATACTCCTAAAATCGATTAACCTAACAAGTGCGCATGGGGGTAATTGGAAACGTCCCCCTGTGCTGACGTATTTGAGGTGTTTCCGTCACTAAAATATTCATTGTGCCATTAATAGCATTAATACTTATCCATATGCGCCTATTATGGGTTGATTATAAAGGTATTAACCTGAAGCAACAATAAAACGAGTGAAAACAGCGTTTGGATGGTCAAAATCGGAGATATAGCCCGCGAGTTGTATAATGTATGGGTGAGGCAAGCTGCTTTCCCGCCAATTTCCCCCAAGGCCACTGAGACACAGTCGATCGATACTCTCTCTCTCTCTCTCTTGCATTCGCTTGCTATCAGTGATGACCACACCCTCCAACCGGATTTCTAATGTTAGCACGAAAATATACCTCAGAATAAGGGAATAACAGGGAAAATAGGTGATAACTGAAGGAGAGGAGGAAAGTGGGGAAGGAGGGGAGGTAGAGGACTGAGATTTTGCATGGCCCAGGGGCCAAAACAAATGTTTTTTTTTTTTTTCGATGTCAAAAGTTGATTTTTTTTTTCCACTCACTCTTAAGAGTCTCCCCACAGTCCGCCGGGGGAACTCTTAAGAGTCTCCCCGAAGTTCCCGGGTTAATGAAATTTACAAACACATGTGGCAGTTATTATGCTGAATCTTTATTGTATTTAAGATATTTAGCAGTGAATATCGTGTATGAACTTGATATATACAGTATATATTATATATATATATAATTATATCAATCACAAATTCACAAAAATATAGAGATGTGTGGGATGGTTCGGACAGCTAATAATGAAAGGGAGGGATGGTTCTTCCGCTGGTCGAACCATCCCTCCATAAATGTAATCTTATGTGTGGAAGATAAAACAAATATTCAGCAGCAGTGAAATATAATTAAAATAGTAAATAAATAAATAATATTAATCCCAGATCTATTTAAATTGCGATTAATTAACACATAATATATGGTCGAACCATCCCTACCTTGTGGCCGAACCATCCCACCTAGTCGAGATGGTTCGGACTTGTTGCGGGGGGTGTCTCGTAATTGTACCATTCATTTACTAACCTAGATTAAGCTTCAAACGTAAAAAAACAAAATAGACAAGATTGGGGGCTATACTTTGGCACCAATAAATGTATACTGCTTCCAATACTTATTGTTTTACGATTATTTTCGTAAAAAGTGGCCGAATCATCACTGCTCTCCCCAAGCCACCGGGTTCTTAACTCATGCATGCACACATATACTTTAGAGACTGAGTGATCCATAAGAAATATGGTTTCAGTTGTTGTTGTTGTTGTTGTTGTTCCCCAAGCTGCCTGGCCGAACAGCCCCAAGGCCCCGAGCAATTCCAAGGCCATAACCGAGTGCCCCCACAGAACCCTCCCTGCCGACCACAATAAAGCCTGGGTGACCGAAGCCACTCCATGGCGGGGAGCTGAGGAGGGTGCAGAAACGCCTGGGAAACCAAAGCCCCACCCAGGGCCCTGTGCCCCTCAGCAATTATGAAGAGAAAGTTGAGGGGCAAGGGAAAAATGTGACGCTTTGGCTTCCAATCTTGGTAGATTGGGAGGTCAATCCACGGAAGAGACGCCGTCACTTGAGATCTAGAAAATATATAAGTTAAAGGAACAGTCAGAGTAAGCTATGGGTATGGCAGAGATTGCTCAGCTCTCACTCTGATAGACCAGCCCATCACCACATGACTAGAACCCAATCCTCTCAGCATCAGCTAGGAAAGGCCCTAGAAAGCCACCTTTGGCGGGGGGATAGCTCCCCTATTTCAACCCTTTTCGGGGTTGGGCACCCGCCTTTTTCAGTTGTAAGCCCTAATGGCTGCATTGGGACTTTTACATTATTTGGTATAAGCCTTATACAGCGAAGCTATTTTGTTTGACCATTGAATGCCATTTGTCACATGCTTTATGATGCAGTTTTAACACTGTGCACTCCCTTGATTGCCACCAGGGCTAGGGCGTCACCTTCTTATATATACTGTATATACAGTATATATATATATAGCGCGGAAGGTGCGGACGAATAAGGACTAGAAACACCAGCATATATAGGTAACCACATGTTGACTTCTCTATTTTAGCTAACGTTTCAAATCCATCTCGTTTCATCATAAGAGCCTAATGGGAACACTCAGAAAGTAGGCCTATCTATAACTACAAAATATCAATATCATTAAATTATTTATTTATAACATTACGATTATTTGGGAGTTATACTGTATATATGGTTAAGTGAATCACAAAGTCGGATCCAAAACATTCTAAAACAAAGAATTATATCGTTGAAACTTATGAAAAACGGATCCACGTATTTTTCTATACATTAGATTAAGGGAAACTAAATTACATTTGTTATGTCCAACTTCTACTTTAACTTAATTCCTACTCACTCATATCACACCAGAGTAGCAGTCACCCCTTATAATATATGTCAACAAACGTTTTCTTCTTTTGATTCACCAAGCCGCAGCGGTCGAATGGTGAGCACGCTCACGTGTGAATCTGCAAGACCCGAGATCGAATCCCTGCCACGGCGGACATTTAGTGGGTGTGGTAGTACGTCCTAGCATGTTTCACATGCTCATTGCTCGCACCCAGTCAGGGGACATCCAGACGACGTATACAGACTAAACACACATAACAAAGCCACTCCAACAGCTTCCTCTCTCTCCAACACCCCTTCTCCCCTCTAAACACTTCTCTGAGCTAGTGCCGATACAAATGGACAGCCCTGTATAGAATCGTAAGATTCAGAGTCGTAAACATTCCAGGACGAGCTCAATAGAAGATGATGATGATGATACACCAAGACCAAGAGAATTCACCATTAAAATGATAACGAGTAATATGAGAGAAATAATACAAGATATTTAATTCCTAAAAATCTGCTATCATACAGTACTTTGCAAATAACAATGCCAACAATAGCTCCGCTTTCCAACACCCCCACTGGTAATCTATAGGGCTTGTGGCAGAAAATACGACAAATTTATCTGCGATATCACAGAAATGTTTACATACAGTACTCCCATCGTCCATCATTCTATCTATCTATCTATCTATCTACTGTATATGCTGAGGCCCAATCCCCACTTTTCCTTTTTTTTTTTTACTGCTTAGTAATTATCAGCCAACTTATAATAGCCATATATAATTTTTAATTATCACTAAAACAATATACTATAATTATCATGTAGGAAATCTTTTGGAGAAAGAGAGCAAAATCAGCATACAATTCAGGATAAACTAAAGCACAAAAGTATGCCAGAATAGAATTAAAAAGTCGCTACATAGTCCCCAGACACTAAAAACTTGCATACGTTCACTAGAAAAATAAGGTAAAGTATCTAGAATAATCTTTAGCAATCGAAAAATTTCTACAATTCCTTAAAATGGTAAAAATTTCTTTAGCATCGCTATAATAATAATAATAATAATAATAATAGTTGTTAAAGCTAGCGCATGCTAAGCCAGCTAAGGATAGCCCATTAAGGCCGATTAGGCGTATTTCCATTGGGGTCCTGTACTACTATCCCATCCCCTTGCTCATGAGGGACGGTAACTACTCAGTGCTTGTGAAAAACCTTTACTGCGCCGGGCATGGGGGCGATCCTGGGCCTTCTGGGTGGAAGTCCAAAACGTTAGTCACTACACCAGCGAGCCGCTATCATCACATCTTGATGTCGCTAGATGGAAGTGATTTGCTGTATCTATCGATAGCCACTACATTGGCACCATCATACAAGACCATTCATTCCGGTTATTATGAACAAGCCCAGATTTCGAAACTTTTACAATTATTTCAAAGTTCTGAGATAATTAGATTGGTTTGGAAATCGATTTACACAAATACAGTTCTATTAGTTTCGAAAACATTCACATAAAATGCTACTGAGATGGTTATTAATAAACGAGGTTATAGTTTCCATGTTTTATTGATATATTTTAAGCAACTACAAAAAATGCAAAATATTTATTGATTGATTTGCGTGATAAGTGTTCAAAATTATATACAATGTAAATATTATGTTAAAATAGGAAATTGGAAAATTTAATATTGTTAATATAAAAATACTGTACATAGGCCTACATCACGTATATAAAAGTGTTATATGTTACCATGCAAAACGAATTCCAGTTTTTGTCAAACCACATAATGTGGACATTGTATTTTAGGGATGAAATAAGGAAAGTGTTTATGTAATAAATAAGAAAAAAAATAATAATATATAGGCCTATATTTGTTTAATTATTAACCTAACTTGTTGGAGCCAATACAGTTCAATAGATAGAATCAATATTATGTATTATACTGAATAAGTCGTGTGTGCAATAAATATTTCATTCGAAGATGAAAATAATTATATCTAGCCTACAACCATAGACCACAAATGTTCCTTCAGTTGCAGTGTAGAATATATAGCTAATAATGATCACATATGGAACTAAAAAACAAGTAAGTCCCTGCTGAAATTTCAAAACTTATGTTGGCGTTCTGCAAGTACTGTACTTACAATAGTAGGGCTGGGTTTTAAGCTGTCTATTTTATCGTCCATTTAAAATTAGTTGCATTGTATACTACCTGCCAATAAGTTTCAGTCATGCGGGAGATGCGGAATAAGAGATAGGCTACATAAAAAGGTATCAATATTCACCTAATAGGACACATACTAGTTGATAGGTAAGGGTTAGTCTTGTATCCCACGTACATGTTCTGCCCGGAATCAAGTCAAATCTATTTGACTCACTAAAAACTCTTTCATCAATAAAACATGCTCTGAACTTTCCAACTCTAGCTCTTCCCCAAGCTTTTTGGCATTAGCCAGAAACCTCTCCAACAATTTCATTTGCTCCTCTTTTCCACTCTGACGGTACCACAGTCACCTCTTCCTCTGACGAAGCTGAACTTTTCGCTCAAACTTTTGCTAAAAATTCCACCTTGGATGATTCTGGCACTATTCCTCCCTCTCCACTCCCCTCTCACTTACTTATGCCTAATATCATAATCTCTTCTAAGGATGTACTTTCTGCTCTCTCTAGGCTTAATACTAAGAATTAAGGCATATGGGCCAGATGGAGTTTCTCCCGTTGTACTCAAAAACTGTTCTTCCATGCTGACTCCCTGCCTATAGACAAACTCTTTCGTCTCTGTCTTTCCTCTAACGTCTTTCCTTATTTCTGGAAGTTTGCTTTTATTCAACCTGTCCCAAAGACGGATTGCCGCTCTTAATCCTCCAACTATTGTCCAATTGCTCTAATTTCTTGCATCTCTAAAGTGTTTTAAACTATTCTGAATTCAAAATGTCTTAAGCATTTATTTTCCCATAATCTACTTTCAGATCGCCAGTATGGTTTCCTTAACCCGATAACTGCCGGGAGACTCTTAAGAGTTCCCCCGGCGGACTGCGGGAAGACTCTTAAGAGTAAGGAAAAAAAAAAAATCCATTTAAAACACCCCAAAAAAAAAAAAACACATTTTTTGTTTTTATTTTTTGTTTACCCCTGGGCCATGCCAAATATCACTCCTCCACCTCCCCTCCTTCCCCACTTTCCTCCCCTCCTTCAGTTATCACCTATTTTCCCTGTTATTCCCTTATTCTGTGATCTATTTTCGTGCTAACATTAGCGAGTTGGTAGCAGGGCGTTGTCATCACTGTTACCAAGCGAGTGGAAGAGAGAGAGAGAGAGAGAGTATCGATCGACAGTCTCTCTCCAGACTTGGGAAAGAGTGGTGGGGAGGGAGGTTGCCTCAGCAATACATTATGTAACTCCCGGCCTGTATCGCCGATTTTGACCATCCAAACGCTGTTTCCACTTGTTTTATTGTTGTAACAGGTTAATACCTTTATAATCAACCTATAATAGGCGCATATGGATAAGTATTAATGCTATTTATGGTAAAATAACGATGTTAGTGATGGGAACAGCTCAAATACGTCAGCACAGGAGTGTGGTGTCTCATACCCCCCATGCGCACTTCTTAGGTTAAGGGCCGCTCTACTGGTGATCTTATTTTCTTACTAACTCTTGGTCATCCTCCCTTCAGGATTCAGTGAGACATTTTCTGTTGCGCTAGACTATCGAAGGCCTTCGATAGTCTGGCACAAATCTCTATAATTTCGAAACTACAATCCTTTGGTTTCTATCCCTCTATCTGTGCCTTTGTCTTTAATTTCCTTTCTGATCGTTCCATAGCTGCAATTGTGGACAGCTATCGCTTACTTCCTCAATTCCTATCAACTCCGGTGTTCCTCAGGGTTCTGTCCTATCTCTAGTTCTCTTTCTAATATTAATTAATGTTGTCCTTAACTGTACCTCTAGTCCTATTCACTCATAGGCTGATGACTTAATTTACCTTACACTATTTAACTAGTTTTCCACAACAACCCACCATGCAATCACTCCAAAACGCACATGTCGAGGCCATAGCACGCCAATATTCTGATTTATCAGTTATTTCTGATTGAAGCAGATATTTTTTTTTTACTTTCAATGCCTCCAGGACTCAATTTGTCCTATCTACTCATCGCAATCCCCCAGCTTGATCGATCTCCTTCCTTTATGCTGCCCTGCTTTGCCTTTCTCGTCTTCTGCTCATCCATCTGTGCCGGCTTCACCCTATGCCGCCATCTGTGTTTCTCTCTAATTTGGTAGGGTTTGGCGCTTCCCTGGACCTGTGACCCGTAGTTTGCTCGCTGTAGGGACGTGGCCCCCAAGGTGGTGGCACTGGGCCCGGCACTATTTCTAGCTTCAGGGTTCCTTCGTGGGCCCCACCTTCCCCATCGGTGCCCTGGGCCGCCTTCAGCCTCTAGGCGTTGTGATGATGCCCTCATCTCTTCTCTTCACCATGCATCTTCTTCCTGCCGGGTGTCATCGTTCATCACTCAGGTCAAGTGAAGGTATTGAGGGATAAACCTTTACAACGGCACATACTCATATCTAATTTTCGAAGAATGTTGAGAGGGGAGAAGGATCGATGTTGGATAGAGAGAAAGCTGTTGGAGTGGCTTTGCTATGTGTATTATTAGTCTGTATACGTCGTCGAGGTGTCCCCCGACTAGGTATATACATTATACATACATTTCTAATTGATACACTGAAAAATAGTTTTTCTTTTCAGTGCCACTGTGCCAGTATCCCCAGTAGGCTATGTTTTGTGCATTTCTTCTTATTTTCTCTTCCAAAATATTATCCTATTTTCTACTAAACAAAGTTGGCAACACTGTCTGGACAGTATTTTTCAACCTGCTTTTAAAGGGCAACTTGCCAACTTCAGCGAGTTCCTCAATACCTTCAGGGTTAATTCCTGTGACACCTAGCAGCTACTGTGGTAGGGCGAAAAGTGGATGGCCCTCATCTGCAACGCCCTTCAAATCCTCAAGATTCAAGAAAGATTCAGGGTTAATTGGGCCTGCCCCACAGCTCTTCAATCAACCTCAATACCTTCACTCTGCAAGAGCAAACAGTAAAACTGCACATTTAAACAATAAGAAGAAGAAGAGGTTTTGAGAATCCATCGTCTCTTCTGTACAAGATACTAGAAATCTAGAATAATTAGAGTAGCTTTGAGAGGGGACAGCAACTCCACAAGAAGAAGAAGAAGAAGAAGAAGAAGGTAATATTCATTGACACTCACGGTGAGGTAACATTCAAGATTAGGTAATATTCATTGACACTCACGGTGAGGTAACATTCAAGACAGCTAGAGCCGCCTTAGGCTATTTACCAAGTTTCTTTATATTTTTTCCAGGGAATATAGCCTAGTGTTTAATTGTTGTTTATCATGGTTTGAGTGGAGGATTTGCATTAACTTACCCATTATTCCTTAATCTGAAGATACTCCGTCAAGTGGTGCCATTTATTGGGTGAATTGCGCTTTTACAGTAGGTAAGGAAAATTGTGGGGAGGCCATGCACGCTTCCAAAATGTACAAATATTAGATTAGATTAACCTAACCTAACCTAACCCTAATAGCCTAGCCTATAATATAATATAATATCGTTTTTGTGAGTAACGTTCAAGCCATTTATTGGGTGAATTGCACTCACCGCATCTTTCAAAACAAGAAGAAGAGGACCCAGGTCGAAGGATTCATTGGGTGCAATGCTTTGTTTACGTTCGGAACATTAGGCCTATTTTCGTGTAGCCTAATCGGGTTTTTTCAAGTGTCGATAACGAAATTCCTCCATGCGGACTATAATGAGAAAAATATGGCGAGTCTATTGGTCCCTATTTTCCCTAATAAATTATTTCGGTCAATATACAGGAGGCGCTATAATATAGGTAGCAAAATTCTAATGGTAGTTTTGGGTTCCTATCATCATAGGCCTATGCTTCATTTCTATATACTTTTTATCCCCGGGGAAAAAAAAATAATCTTGGGATTTTTCATTTAGGCCTATTTTCTTGGGATTTTTTGTTTTGGTCATTAGGCTAACCTAACCAAAAAACCTAACCTAACCTAATAGCTCCCAAATACATTTAGGTTAGGTTAGGTTAGGTATTTTGGTTAGGTTAATAAAAAAAAAAAAAAAATCCAAAAAAAAAAAAAAAAAAAAAAAACTTAGGCTAAGATTTTTTTTCTTTTTTCCCGGGGATAAAAAGTATATAGAAATGAAGCATATGATGATAGGAACCCAAAACTACCATTAGAATTTTGCTACCTATATTGTAGCGCCTCCTGTATATTGACCATTATTTCTAATAAGGCGGCGAAAGAGGTCTTGACACGGTGACACACCACATAACATAACATCTCAATGCGGGTGCATCTTGGGCGGGTGCCCAACCCCGAAAAGGGTTGAAATAGGGGAGCTATCCCCCCGCCAAAGGCGGCTTTCTAGGGCCTTTCCTAGCTGATGCTGAGAGGATTGGGTTCTAGTCATGTGGTGATGGGCTGGTCTATCAGAGTGAGAACTGAGCAATCTCTGCCATACCCATAGCTTACTCTGACTGTTCCTTTTACTTATATATTTTCTAGATCTCAAGTGACGGCGTCTCTAACGTGGATTGACCTCCCAATCTACCAAGATTGGAAGCCAAAGCGTCACATTTTTCCCTTGCCCCTCAACTTTCTCTTCATAATTGCTGAGGGACACAGGGCCCTGGGTGGGGCTTTGGTTTCCCGGGCATTTCCGCACCCTCCTCAGCTCCCCGCCATGGAGTGGCTTCGGTCACCCAGGCTTTATTGTGGTCGGTGGGGAGGGTTCTGTGGGGGCGCTCGGTTATGGCCTTGGCCTTGCTCGGGGCCTTGGGGCTGTTCGGCCAGGCAGCTTGGGGAACAACAACAACAACAACAACAACATCTCAATGCGTTAGGCTATAGGCTAGGATAAATATTGATAAATCTACAGTTAGCCTATAGGCCTACTAGGCCTAGGCCTACCCCTATTTTGTCGCTATTCTGTTGGTACTAATGGGTTAATATTATGATAATCTTCAAGGACACTACATCCGCCTTATTAGAAACAATTTATTAGGGAAAATAGGGACCAATAGACTTACCATATTTTTCTCATTAGGGCCTAGGCCTAGTCCGCATGGAGGAATTTCGTTATCGACACTTGAAAAAACCTGATTTCACAGAAAAATACACCAAATATCTGTCAAAGATGTCAAATAGCGATTATAGCGGGGTAGCCCCCCAACCATAATACTAGGATAATTGTACTAGGATACTAGGATAATTGTTAGGTTAGGCTAGTGTCCTTTCAAAGGGGTATAGGCTAGCCTAGGCTAGTAAACACTAGGATAGCCTATAGCCTACCTGGTCACTTACACTTTGTTGTATTCCGTCCGTTAGTGACACAGTTGAGCTGGGGCTCCACTGCAACCAAGAAGCTCCCTTTCTTAAGTTTCTTCCACTCTCCATTCCAGAAGTCGGTTGGAGTTGGCGCTGGGGTATCCTGGTGTTGGTGGCCGGTCCGGTATTTTGGCCAGCCACATGTCCAAGTGTTTCTTGAAGGTGTCTGGAGACACCCCGGTCATGTTCCTGAGAGGGGCTGGTATACAGTTGAACAGTCTGGTTCCATTGTATGCAAAGCTGTGATGGATCAGGGATTTTATTTTTTGCGTTGATCCCGGCATAGTCCTCACATAGCACAGCCTCCCTCGCCTTTGGTGTTGAGTCTCTTGGATGTTTGGATTTGGTACCTTTTTTTCCAAAAGCTTCCAGACATAGATGATGATGTATCTCTCCCTACGTCTTTGAAGTGAGTACAGCTGCAGCTCCTTGAGTCTCTCCCAGTAGTTAAAGTGTTGAAACCCATGGATTTTACTGGTGAATGTCCTCTGGGTGGCTTCAATTTCTGTTATTTCTCCTACTTTTTGGGGAGACCAGAGCCGAGAGCAGTACTCCAGTCGTGGTAGGACCAGTGACTTCCACAGTGTTAACATACACCTCTCATTTCTTGTGTGGAAGGTTCTCAGGATCCAGCCTGCTATTTGTTTTGCTGTTGTTGTGGCTTTGGTAATATGCTGGGAAAAAGTGGCATCACTGCTCATATTTACTCCCAAGTCCTTCACTGTGTCCTTGGCGGTAATTTCTTGCTGTCCACTTTTGTAGTTGGTGGCGTTTTGTAGTGCTCTCTTGTTCCCGTACCTTAGAAGCTCGAACTTGTCTCCGTTTAGGGCCATGTTGTTTTCTTCTGACCACTTCATGATTTTGTCCAAGTCTTGTTGTAGTAGCTGTGCATCATGTTGTGAGGTGATTTTCTTCATGAGTCTGGTGTCGTCTGCAAACGATGAGGCTGTTGAGTGTTCCAGGTCCCTGTCGATGTCTCCTATCATGATGAGGAATAGGAGAAGTCCCAGTACTGATCCTTGTGGGACACCGCTGATGACCCCACCTGCTTCTGATAGGGTCATCTGATAGGGTCATCAGCGGGTCATCTGATAGGGTCATCAGGTAAGAAGAAGAAGAAGAAGAGTCCTGCTGTAGTCTCCTTGAATGCTACCTCCTAGGTTAGGTTAGGTTATTAGGTTGATAATATTCAAGGACACTAGTGCGACGTTATGAGAAACAATTTATTAGGGAAAATAGGCACCAATAGATTCGCCATATTTTTCTCCATAGGCCTATAGTCCGCATGGAGGATTTTCGTTATCAACAAATTGAAAAATACCCACTTCACAGACAAATACACCAAAAATCTAAGTCAAAGCGGGGGTGTGGGGGCGGCAGCCCCCACCTATAATACTAGGTTAGGTTAGGTAAGGTTGTTAGGTTAGGCTAATGTCCTTTCAAAGGGGTATAGGGTAGTAAACACTAGGATAGCCTATACCCGGTCAGAGGTAAGAAGAAGAAGAGTCCTGCAGTAGTCTCCTTGAATGCTACCGTTAGGTTAGGCTAATAGGCCTAGGCTAGCACATAACAAAAACAAAATCAGTGGGGGTGTGGGGGCAATAGCCCCCACCCATATACTAGGTTAAGTTAGGTGAGGTTGTTAGGTTAGGCTAATAGCACATAACAAAAAAAAAATAAAAATAGCCTAGAAAAAAAAAAAAAAAAGTAGGCTAGGCCTAGCCTAACCCAACCAGCGGGGGTGTGGGGGCGGCATCCCCCACCCATATGCTAGGTTAGGTTAGGTTAGGTAAGGTTGTTAGGTTATGCTAATGTATCCTCAAAGTTGACTATTTTTATAACATAAGATATTAGGCTACTGGCTACCCACTCCACCCCGTGAAATCCGAGCCAGCTTTCGTCAAAAGTTGGCTCGGGTTTTCACAAAATTGGGTTTTATGGGTTTGCAATTTGGGAAAACCCGAGCCAACTTTCGAAATTAGGCCTAGGTCACTGTCTTTTCGTTTATTAAATTTTGCAAAATCTGAGCCAACTTTTGACAAAACTTGGCTCGGGTTTTCGAAATATCAGGATTTATGCTTTTGAAAATCATTAAAACCCGAGCCAAGTTTTGATATAAAACACTATATTATTGTATTTTTATGCTTTTAACCCCTCATTTTCCCTGAACTTCATAGCCCTCCCCACTAGTGGGGGGTGTGTTTTTAGATTGTTGGATAATGGATAAATACTCATTTCAGCTCCTCTTCAGTATAAAACAACACTAGCCTATGTCTGAAGGAAAAATAAAAAATAAATAGGCCTAGGCCTAAATAAAACTTACTGAAATCGCTGTTGGTCCAAAAAGTCAGGTTTACCAACCGGTCTTCCCGCGACGGTCTAAACCCAGCTCACGTTTCCTGTTTATGGGTGCGCGACGGTCTAAACCCAGCTCACGTTCCCAGTTTACGGGTGCGCGACGGTCTAAACCCAGCTCACGTTCCCTGTTTATGGGTGAACAGTTTCTCGTATTTCACTTACTGTATAGTGAATTTGCGACAGTAATTACATGTACACCAACAAAGTATCGTCCATGAAACTTCTAGAACACTGATAGCCTAATTGGTTAAAATTGAAGACAACCCGGATACGAGCCCCATCGATAATTATCAGTGTTCTAGAAGTTTCATGGACGATACTATGTTGGTTGGTCAGGTGTACATGTAATTACCGTCGCAAATTCACTATAAGTGAAATACGAGAAACTGTTCGATTGTTCACCGATAAACAGGGAATGTGAGCTGGGTTTCGACCGTCGCGTACCCATAAACAGGGAACGTGAGCTGGGTTTAGACCGTCGCGCACCCATAAACAGGGAAAGTAAGCTGGGTTTAGACCGTCGGTTAGGTTAGGTTAGGCTAGTGTTGAAAACACTAAAATGCGACGGTCCTCGGTGTTAAACAACACTGTATATCAAATAAAACTAAGAAAAATACTAAAATTAACTAGTAAAAAGGCTGTCCGGGGTCTCTTCAATTTTTACCGCCTAATTATCGATGGGGCTCGTATCCGGGTTGTCTTCAATTTTATCCCATTTTAGGTCACGTAGGGGGATATCATTCTCGGAATGAGTTGTGTTACCGGGCGTACGTCGTGTTAACAGTCACTTGAGTTGATGTCAAACAGCGGGAGTGTGGGGGCCCATAGCCTAATACTGTACTAGGATAGCCTAGGTGGTAAAATTCAAGACAGCTATTTACCAAGTTTTCTGTATATTTTTTCAAGGAATATAGTGTATTATTGTTGTTTTTTATGGAGTGGAGGATTTGCATTAACCACTTACCCATTAGCCTAGGCTAATTCGCCTATTCATTAATCTGAAGATACAGCGTCAAATGGCGCCATTTATTGGGTGAATCGCGCTTTTACAGTAGGTAAGGGAAATTGTGGGGTAAATTGGATACACGATGGGTTGAGGGGGGGCGTTGCCCCCCTTGATTTATTGTCATCCTCATATATGTAGATCAGTAAGGGGGCAAAAACAGGTTGCCGGTATTTCGTTTTTGTGAGTAACGCTCACACCATTTATTGGGTGAATCGCACCCACCCCATCGTTCAAAACAAGAAGGAGGAGAGTCAAGTCGAAGGATTCATTGTGCTCAATGCTTTGTTTACGGTCGGGATTGTTGTTTATCTTCAATATACAGTAGATTTATTTTGTTCACTTACCTTGACAATACTGTCAACGGGGGTGAATTCGGACATCGTCGTAAATAAAAAGTTATTTATATAATTATTTATTAATTAATGAACTTATTAGAAATCTCTTTTCACCAGGCTTTTCGTAATACAGTACTTTTGTATAAATTTTGTGGGTAAAGACCTTGTATTATAATTCAACAAGTAATAACAATTAAAAACCAAAATAAGGTTTATAATGAAATGTAACCAATGAAAGCTTTCTTTGACAGAAATGATAATGAGTAGATGCAGGAAAGTTATTAGTAGGCTACCAAGATTTACTTTCGTAATTAATATGAAAGTACTGTACTGTACAAAATAATTAATTGGCATCATCTTGTATATTATTCCCGTAACTGGGTATTTAATGATATATTTTTGTTTTATATCTGTTAAAATGGGGTGAATTCAGACAGGATGAAAATTAATAAAATAAAAATATTATTATTTAATCTAACTTTAGCTACAACCTGTCAGATTCGGATATTGTGTATAATTGGGTTTATAGTTGTCATTTACACAGGGTATTTTGGAGTTATGTCACAATAATCATTATTTTTACATTGTCAGGGTAATACTGCTACCCAGAGTATAGGTCAATAAATCCAGATACAGTACAGTTTGTCCGAATTTGCCCCAAAAGTGTTTTATCTTATGATTTGTCATTTATGGTCTTTATGTTTTCAAGGAGTGTGATAAGTCCCTTTTAAAATGTTAAAAGATGTCCGAATTGATCCCTGAAAGATCCAAATCTATAGTGGGATCACTGGTTAGTCCTATGAATATTTTTTTATCCATGTCCGAATTCAGGTTAGGTGTCCAAAATTGCCCCAAATTCTGTCCGAATTCGGACACCTTTATTATATTTATATAAAATATATATACCATAATGTATTTTTATTTCTTTAATACTATGACTGTATACCCCAATGTACCAGCTACACATACAATACTTAAGATCTTACATTGAGATAAAAACAAGATTACATGCTACAGAAATACGCACAAATCGTCCGAATTCACCCCAGTTGATGGTACTGTAGTTACATTGAGCGTATTTATCAATACCAAATATCAGTGTGGTTTGTTTAGTTTGCAAATTTTACATTTTAATTGGTTATTATCCCATATGCTCCTCCAAAGATAATTTTTTATGTGCTTTTCTATATAATTTCGATACTCCAAGATCGTTCTCATGCTGTGTTTTGCCAAAAAAAAATTGACTGCCGGCTCTCCCGACTGGGGACAATATTACCTACCGGTGGGGGACAGCAGGTCGCCGACCATTGGGGAGCCAAACCGCCACAAACTACCCCTGCGGGGCTGTTCGGCCAGGCAGCCTAGGGAACGTTGACAACAACAACACCATTAACAAACCACAAAGAAGGGTGGCACACTCCTCGGTGCCACTAGCAGAGTGGCTAACTCTACATAGGTGAACATAGATAGGTACATGTACTACCGTACCAAAGGAGCAGACCAAGAGCAGTCCCTCACCTGGACAGCATTTCCATGACTGTTCCTTCAATGTTTTGGGGCTTTCTTATTCCCTCCACCACCCCAGGGGCTCTGGCTGGCAGCATATTGGGCATACAGTAGGAATTTTTTGGAAGAGGGGGAACAACTGAACTACTGCTACAGAGGCTTGTTTTCACGCCGCGTCAGTCTTTTAGCAGCAGAATTCCACAAACTATTGGGGCTTGTACTGAAGGGTAAATAAAGATAAAATAATTATTATCATCTTAAAATGTTCTAGGGTGTCAACTCTGCACCTAGTGGATATAGCTAACATCTTGGACATTCGGAGACAAGGAATCTGCAAAAGAATCCAGTGAAAAATAAGCTATTAAGAATAGGATTAAGATGGATTAAGTAACTTATAATTATATTAATCATGAGTTCATTATTGTACAGCAAAACTTATAATTTCCTTATTGTTTCAGGTGCTTAGTGGTAGCTGAAGTAGGTGATGGGTGGTGGCTTCTTGGGCAGACGGTCGGTGAGGTTTGGTGCACCCTTCATCTTGCTTGTGGTCGGAGGGTCATTTGGCCTTAAGGAGTTCGCACAGCTCAGGTAATAATGGTTCAATACCCCTCATGGTCCTTGATCTCTGGGTCTTCTGGGCAAAATAGTTGAGTGAATTTGTTGTTGTTGTTGTTCCCCAGGCTGTCTGGCCGAACAGCCCCAAGGTATCGAGCAAGGCCAAGGCCATAAACGAGCGCCCCCACAAAATCCTCCCTGCTTACCACTAACAAAGCCCGGGTGACCGAAGCCACTCCAAGGCAGGGAGCTGAGGAGGGTGTGGAAACGCCCGGGAAACCAAAGCCCCACCCAAGGCCCTGTGCCCCTCAGCAATTATGAAGGGAAAGTTGAGGGGCAAGGGAAAAATGTGACGCTTTGGCTCCCAATCTGCCAACTTCTAGGTTGGCAGTAGGGAGGTCAATCCACGGAAAAGACGCCGCCACTTGAGATCTAGAAGATATATAAGTAAAAGGAACAGTTGTTGTTGTTGTTGTTGTTCCCCAAGCTGCCTGGCCGAACAGCCCCAAGGCCCCGAGCAAGGCCAAGGCCATAACCGAGCACCCCCACAGAACCCTCCCTGCCTACCACAATAAAGCCTGGGTGACCGAAGCCACTCCATGGCGGGGAGCCGAGGAGGGTGCGGAAACGCCCGGGAAAACAAAGCCCCACCCAGGGCCCTGTGCCCCTCAGCAATTATGAAGAGAAAGTTGAGGGGCAAAGGAAAAATGTGACGCTTTGGCTTCCAATCTTGGTAGATTGGGAGGTCAATCCACGGAAAAGACGCCGTCACTTGAGATCTAGGAAATACATAAGTAAAAGGAACAGTCGGAGTAAGCTATGGGTATGGCAGAGATCGCTCAGTTCTCACTCTGATAGACCAGCCCATCACCACATGACTAGAACCCAATCCTCTCAGCATCAGCTAGGAAAGGCCCTAGAAAGCCGCCTTTGGCGGGGGGATAGCTCCCCTATTTCAACCCCTTTCGGGGTTGGGCACCCGCCCCGGAACAGTCAACGGAGTAAGCTATGGGTATGGCAGAGATCGCTCAGTTCTCACTCTGATAGACCAGCCCATCACCACATGACTAGAACCCAATCCTCTCAGCATCAGCTAGGAAAGGCCCTAGAAAGCCGCCTTTGGCGGGGGGATAGCTCCCCTATTTCAACTCCTTTCGGGGTTGGGCACCCGCCCTGTGTGAATTTGTTATTGTTATTTGATTTTGCTGTTTCTGTTCAGGCTCTGTCTCAAGTCCGCCACCCCCAGCTATGGGGGATGTGCCTGAGTATACAGTATACATACATGTATGTATAGACAATCTAAATAAAACTTAAATTGAAAAAAAAAATTATAATAATTTTTTTTTTTTTTTTTTTTTATGAGTGAGGGAGACAAAAGGCAGAACTACCTGTAGCGAGTGCCTCCCTCAGAGTTGAAAGTGTGACTGGGCCAAAATCAAGGGACATTCGAGCCAAAATACCTGGACACACGTAGTTTGAAGCAATTTAAGTCGTAGGAAGTAGAAAAGACTGATTCTGGGAGAGAGTTCCAAAGCTCAGCAGTTGAATAGAAGAAAGTCTGAGAATACCATTTCACTCTTGGGTTGGAGAGTTGCACAGAGTAAGGGTGGGATTGTGTTGCAAGACGGGTACTACGTACCCTACGTAGAGGCGGTGGTATACACTGGGAAAGCTCCGAGGAACACTGATTATTGTAGTAGCGATAGAATAGAGAGATGCAACATAGCGGAAGAGAGATAGATTCCAGAGAGCATACATACATACATTAATTTAACCGATAATGTTTCATGCATGTTTAGTTTACAGTAGTCTATTTTCACCTACTGGCAATACTCCCGACTGCCCGAGTGCCTGGATACTCATAGATGCCAAGTTAAGGCATGGTAAGACCGTGAGAGGATAACAAGTCAATGGTTTAACAGCTTATTCCTTGTCCATGATGTCATAACATTCTCAGTCTCAGGAAAAATAGGCTATTTTTTGAAATACCCAATTATCACTTGTTTTGGGATATTAGCGGCATTACAAGAACAATGTTAACATTTAGGATACCGTACAGTAATCAGAAGGAGATAAGGCATCATAATTGTTTTAAGGGAGCCCACCTTGCTTTTTTCTCTTTCTCTCCCTCTCTCTTTGGCTTGTATCCATTCGGCCTTATTCCGCCTACTGTTTTAAGACGTTTACCCCCATCTAGGTGTCAATATTTTCCTGGCGAGCGGTAACGATCCAGCATATATATATATTTGTTTTGACAGCAAGCTAAATTTGTACATTTTTCTATAGTAAAACGTCTCCGGCGAAGCCGGATTTCCCCATACAATGCTGGCTCGCTATCGCTGAATGGGATACAAGCCAGGGAAAGAGAGAAAAGGAGAGAAAAAAAAAAAAAAAAACGGTGACCCCCCTTAAGTCCAGCACAGTATACTGTATACCTCTCCCACAATAATATCGGAGGAAATTAAAGTTTGTATTTATTTTTCAGGTATGACTTTAGGAACCGCAAAAATATTACCAAGGAAGATGCAAAGAAGATGGGCATCAAGATGAAGGACCAGGAGGATGTAACACTGGATACAGAATATGCCAAAGTAAAAGAGGTACTGTACTGTCACTTTTATTTTTACTATACCATTGCCATACTTCTGATTTAATACTTGCTTAACCTGGGAACTGCAGGGAGACTCTTAAGAGTTCCCCCGGCGGACTGCGGGAAGACTCTTAAGAGTAAGGGAAAAAAAAATCCATTTAAAAAAAAAATAAATAAAATAAAAAAAATAAAATATACAGTATATATATTTATTTTTATTTATTTTTTTATTTTTTTGCCCCTGGGCCATGCCAAATATCACTCCTCCACCTCCCCTCCTTCCCCACATTCCTCCCCTCCTTCAGTTATCACCTATTTTCCCTGTTTTTCCCTTATTCTGTGGTTTATTTTCGTGCTAACATTAGCGAGTTGGTAGCAGGGCGTTGTCATCACTGTTACCAAGCGTGGGAAAGAGCGAGAGAGACTATTGCGGAACAGTGTCTCTCCAGACAAGGGGAGGGGTGGAGGGCAGGGAGGTTGCCTCAGCCATACATTATGTAACTCCCGGCCTGTATCGACGATTTTGACCATCCAAACACTGTTTCCACTTGTTTTATTGTTGTAACAGGTTAATACCTTTATAATCAACCTATAATAGGCGCATAAAGATAAGTATTAATGCTATTTATGGTAAAATAACGATGTTAGTGATGGGAACAGCTCAAATACGTCAGCACAGGAGTGTGGTGTCTCATACCCCCCATGCGCACTTCTTAGGTTAACCCTCCTGGCCCGGGCTGTATCTCCAAAGGACAGGGTGGGCTACCCGGGCGATCTGGCCGAAAAACTTCTAGGCCTAGGCTACCGTATTTTTGTAAATTTTAACTGCTAGAAATTTCCCACGCATCTATAAATGTAGTGCGCTTTCCAATCTGTAGACTGGCGTTAAGTAGAGCTCTCTAAGTCAACTGGTTCAGTTGTGATGACGATTTCAGTGGAGAGCATTTTCAGGCGATGTTAGCAATACGACGATCTTTTCACTACTGAAACAACGACATACAGACATATAATAACAAACGAGTCTTCTCCTTGTTTTCGGAGGTGCGGTGACGCAACGATCGGCTTTGTTTACATGCGTCGGACGCACGGCGTTCAGACCAAGCTGAATAGGCTTTCAAGCTTAAAAGTCCTGAAAGGACACCCGGGCAGGAAGGGTTAAGGGGGGAGGGTTCACTTTTTGGGCGATTTTTGTATGTATTAATTATTTTTCTTGTTTCCTCCCTAAATCTCTATCAAATTTATAAAAAACATCCATTAGATCCCCCTTCTAGATTAATTTGTAAATTTTTTGGTAGAAAAAAATTCCGGCCAAAGGCCGGTTCTTTCAACATTACAGGCTCACTATCGTTCGCTAGGAAAAATATCGACACCTAAATAGCACGAAAGGTCTTAATATTGACAACAAAATGGGGCGAGAGGTCTTAAAATCGATAAACTAATGGGGCAAAATTCTTAAAATCTGAAAACTAATTGAGCTAAACCTGAGGGAGAAGGGGGTCTAAAAAAGCGGCCCATGTCCCCTTAAGACTGGTCCTTGCAGAAATACCTCCTGGCTCACACATTTTTGTCTTTTTCATTATACCTCCTCAAAAGGGGTGAAGTCACAGAGTGTGAGGTGAAGCTGAACGGTCAGGCTATGTAGATCGTCAACTCTTTCAAGTATCTGGGCAGTGTGTTGAGTAAAGATGGGACTATGGATGAAGAAGTGCGGGAGAGGGTACAACAGGGGAAGAGGGTTGTAGGAACGCTGAAAGCAGTAACAAGAAATAGGGTGGTCAGTATGGAAGTGAAGAAGTCCTTGCATGACAGTGTGGTAATCCCGACACTGACTTACGGAAGCGAAGCATGGACGTTGGTTGAGAGAATCAGACCAAGAGTGAGAGCAGTGGAAATGAATTACTTAAGAAGTGCGTGCGAAGTTACATGGAGGGATAGACAGACTAGGCCTAATGAGGAAGTAAGGAGGAGGTGTGGTGTGGAGGTAGATGTGCTGGAAAGTGTGAAAAGGAATAACTTGAGATGGTTCGGCCATATGGAACGTATGAAAAGCGAGAGAATGACTAAGAGGGTGTACGAGAGCGAGGTGGAGGGACAGAGAGGGAGAGGTGGAAGGATGGAGTGAGGAAGTATATGAACGAAGGCGGTGCTGGTTGGGGGGAGGGGCGTCCACTGACTGGGGACAGAGGTGCATGGGGCGGTTCGTTCGTGGCCACCCCTTCGGGGATCACGGCGTCAGGCAATAGATAGATAGATAGATAGATTATACCTCCTGTCATTTACTGGTAGTGTTTCACTCATATAAAATATTACAGTACCGTATAGTACTGTATTCTACTTTCTTGTAACACGCTACTGGGGTCTTCTTCTTAGCTATATCTGTACTTTAACTCGCATATACAGTATATTTATTGACATTCGTAACTTGTACGTTCTATGTACAGGTACTGAGGGTAAGGGAGCTTTCACATTTACTTGAGGAAAAAGAATATGCCCCGCATATCCTTCTGCGTGTTGTACAAGGTGACCAAAAAGGGTATGGCGGAAGTATGGACTAACAGTCATCCTATACTGTACATTAATGTCTCATTTTGACACTGTCTTGTATCAGTGTTAAGACTGGTTAGGTTTCAGATACTGGAGGTGCTGCAGGGGGACATTGTTGTGTCTTGCTAAGGCACGGTTAGCACTATACCAACATCAGCCACAGTGATGACATGATGGGGCAGTGTTATGGCAGGTCTTTATTGTACTACACTTAAACTGCTGAAAGGCAACCCTGTTTGAGCAATTACAATGTAATGGAAAATTATGTTAAACCATTGTACGGTATGTACAGTATATAGCCATATTCTACCCAAAACCATCATAAAGTACTCTCTTTATCCAGTATTGTGCAGATTATTTTATCATAATCTATCTCATCTGTTTGCAGCAGATACCCTGAGGAGATATATTTTTCTTACAGCTCTTAATTTGGGCCTCCAGCAGCCTTATGAGTGCTTGTGCCCAGTAGGCTGTTAACAAATAGTCGTAAGGAGTGGGGGTCGTGCGCCAGTTGGACTAGATAATAGTCAGTCTGGCCCTGGTAGCTGGTTTATATATGAAGGGCCCTGCCTGGAAGTATGTGGGCGGGCATTGTGGTAGGGTTCCACTTCGTGTCTGCCTGCTGTGACCGGAACCTCTCCGGGAGATCTGGGCCCTGGGAATCTTTTGCTGGGGACCCCTCATGGTCTTTGGTTTCTGGGTCTTCTGGGTGACCTAGTGCATGTGCATGAATTTTTATTTTTGTATTTTTTGTTTTCTGTTCGGTCTCTGTCTCGAGTCGGACACCCCCAGCTATGGGGTATTTTCCTGAGTACAGTATTTTCATACATATATACAATTACTGTATCTTAATTTGGGCATGTCACCCCTCGCATGATATTTTAACAGTATTTTGCTTCTTTTAAGGAGGTTTTGTTAACAAGATTCCCCTATGCAGTGTTTCCCTCAATTACTGAGTTACTATTATACTCTCCACTGAGTCGGAACAAGAGTCGATGCTTTAATCCACTCTACCACGGCGTGATAAAGAATGCCTAAAGAATAGAGTGGATTAAAGCATCGATTCTCGTCCTGACTGTTGTTGGTTCAAGCCCGGCTGAGAGTAGAAAAACATTTAGTAGCTTGCATGTATTTGTGAGATATACTGTATATACTTAACCCTTTCAGGTTTGGGGGTTGCTGTTTAGTATTCAAAATAGAGTTATCTTACTCTAATAATTACCTTTCCAAAATTAGTTTTCTGCCCACAACTCACTCAAAGACAACTGCAGAGGTTGAAGTAATTAAACTAAAGGTTTCTAAACACCCTTGATGGTCACAAAGGTTTAAAGTATCCCTGTAGGACACGATCGCGTCCACACGTGCGTGAAAGGGTTAATATTAATGACTATTGTCTTGGCTGGGCAAGAATTTAAATTAAATCTATTCAGCCTGAGTTGCATGGCGATGTTTGTAAAAATCTTGTATGGTATCCTGGAATATGGGTCCTACGAATTGTGTTTGAAATGGAATACTTTCTCCAACTATAATTTCCCTTCTTGATATAAATAGGAAAAGATTAAACATTCTTTAGCATGCTGTGGTAGAATGGATTAAATCATCGACTCTCATCCTGATTGTCAGTGGTTCGAACCCGGCTGAGAGTATAAACATATATCAGCTAAAAAAAAAATATATATATATACAGTATATATTTATATATATTTATATATATATATATATATATATATATATATATATATATATATATATATATATATATATATATATATATACCGGTATATACAGTATATATACTGTATATATACAGTACTGTATATAGATGGATAGTTATTTTTTTTTATTTTTTTTAAGTTTCTGTATTGTGGGGCTGACATTCTCTACTTTCAGTTGAATTTTCTATGAAAACAAAATAAGTATTTTTGGATTCTGCATGGAGTAGGAGTAGCGTTCTAAACTTTTATGTAGGAGGCTTGGGATCATGCTCTCACTAGATGAATGCTTAACCCGAGGAGCGCGCAATTGAGGTGTAAAAAAGTGCTACGTATGCGGGGAAAAAACTTTGATTCTGACAGAATTTGTTACATTTACCATATAAAACATTATTTCTTCTCTATGTGCATTGATTTTACTTATATGATGAACAGTGAAGACCAGAAAATATTTGCAAACAGCAAATATCTAGTGAAAAACATATATACCTGTACTGTATGTGACGGGAGGGGGTGGATGGAGGCAAGAGAGAGCGTGCAACATAGGTCTGCTTGAGGCACACTGACCCTCCCAGCTGTCTTCCGTGCATGTGAAGGGGAGGAGGGAGTGTGAAAGACCGTGACTAATCATATTTCGTGAAGGGAAAGGGAGGAATCATAAAAATAAGAGGAATAATAGCCAATAATTGAGGAGGGGGGAAGTGGAAGGAGAAAGGGGGAGAAAGTGAGGGGGGGGGGGGAGCTGGGACACATGTAGGGGAGAAGGAGGAGGTACTGGTGAGTGATTATACTGTACTACCTAATCACATTGCTTCCATTTGAGTGCCTGTGGTGCATTTTTTGGGTATATTTTCATGGGCTGTCTTATGTGAGGCCTATCGCGTACGCTGTACAATCAGATCTCGATATACGCGCGTTTCGTATACAGTAGAGCACCGATTTTGGCGCCAGCTAACTTGGCGAATTCAAACTTGGCGCCACATCTTAAATATTCCCGATTTCAAACATGGCGCCTAAATATTCACTCATCGCGCAGAAAATCCCAGCCGCAAGTCGACCGTCACTTGGTCCCGCCCACACCAGCTAGTCATAATAATCGAGTGAGTTGCCTCGGCTCATGGAAGCATATGATGGAGATTCATTTGTGGCCATCCCCTCTCTGGGATTATGGCGTCTGGCAATAGATAGATATATAGAGAATTAATATCTCTCATTTAATATATGCTTATATTTTCACAACTAAAAGTTATTAGTAAATCTTCCATCAGTAACAACAATTTGTCACTTTTGCTTTCAAATTTTAGTCTTAATAATTTCATTCTGAATAAGGAAAGACTATATCTCTACTTTATATTATTAGTTTGTTTTCATAGCGAACTATATACTATACCAGTACTCTGTAAAAATCAATTCACAACTCAATTAATGAAGATAAGGATGTGACAATTTCTGACCCTGTAATGATGAACAGAGTTTATGCTTACAGAGGCAATCATATCCTTTTGTAATGGTGCTTGGTCAATTCAAACAACTCAGTCTCTTGCTAAAATTTAGTTAGCTTAGGTTAAGTTTTAGGTTAGATAGATAGATTCAAGTTAAATAGCTAATTTGGACCTTAAAGTGGGGTTGAATCAGCCATGGGAACAGATGATAAATACTGTATGCTGTACATTTATACTGTACATACCCAATTTAAAAAAATAAGTGGTCCACACAGGGTGAGGCAAGAATCTCATGTTGTAATGGCGGCATTCCAAGCAGACCTGTTCTGGGTTGATTCTCCTGTCACTTTCTACAATTTGAGATCAGATCGAAAGACATGATCCCACATCTTTCTAGGTCTACCCCTCAGTGTTGACTGTCTGACCCGTTTTCAGACGCCATTCATGACTTGCTTTTGACATGGTTGATAGTTTCCAATCGATCAATCAATCAATCAATCCCTTTTGCAGATTGACACGAGCAACTGGGAGAACAAGCGAGGTCCACGGCCATGGGAGGAAGGTAATGAGTTGTACCAGGAGGCCCAAGAACGTTCAAAGACCCTCGGTCGCTCCTCTTAGCTTGCTGTGTTGAAGCTGCTTAGTCTTGTCTGCTACAATATTGCTAACCCTTACAGTACGATGAAGCCTTAATTTACTGGAGAACAAATTGTTCTTTGCCATTTTTGCACTTAAAAAAAGAACTTAAAAAAAAAAGTTTCAATATGGAGAGCGACCATCAGGGGACCAAGGCATGTATGTTCCATGTATGCATGGAACAGCCTTATAACCGATACAGGATTCAACCGATACCAAGAACGTCTGCATTGATGAGGTACCAGTACCAGATTTGCTGCTGATGTTATTCATGGGCCAACTTTGGAGTAGGTGGGTGGGAAAGTATGATTTGGTTAGTTCTAGACTAATTTATTTAACCTTTTCTGGTAGGTGGGGATGCCCATCATCCACATTCTATGGCCAGTGTGTTGGTCAGAGAATGAATCTTTGCTGAAAAGTGTATCAGGTCACTGACCAATTACACTCTCCAACATCATGTCAAGGTGGTTGACAATATAGCCCAGGGTGTCAGTAAGGACATGCGGCCCTGTCGTTAGGAGCAATGTGTTGTTCCCAGTGATATCATGTGGTCTGTGGAGGTGGAAATGTGTTGACTTCAGTGTGCAGACAAACTTGGTAGATGTCACCAGATGCGCCACTTATCGTAATAAAATGTGAACAAGATTAGGAAGGGTGTCGGTTTCTAAATTATTTTTTCAATTTTTCCTGACGTTATCAGAGTTTTAGAACAAGGCATTTTAATCTTAGAAAGTCTTCATTTGTATTATAATATTATGATATGACTTTAAGCTCACTACTTAATTGTACCGTACTGTACAGTTTATTAAAAATAGGAGGGCAGAAAAAAATACTGTGTAGTGAGATAAATCCACTGCAAAACTGTAAATACAAGCGTCAAAAATTAAAAAGTAAATAATTTACCTTCTTTCGTATGCCAATGACATATCTACTACAGTATATTGGTAGCCTACCGGCATCTAAATTCTATCTGTCTATTGCCAGACACCTTACTCCCCTTAATGGGGGTGGCCATACACAAAAAGCCCCCAAGCGGACCTATCCCTTGTAAGAGGGACAACCCATGCCATTTTACTGAAGGACTTACGGGATTGACCACTCAATGTAGGGTCCGTCCGACTCCGAGGCCTTTTATGTATTTTTTAGCACTATTTTTCTGCAGTGGTGTGCGGCTAATCCATCCACTAACCTGCTTCACCCTAAGGTAGCAGTACAGATTTGTATAAGGCTTACCCCCTAGACAGGTTACCGACCAAGGCTGACGAGCCCCATCCACCCAGATTTTTATAAGGTTGTTGTTGTTGTTGTTGTTGTTGTTGTTCCCCAAGCTGCCTGGCCGAACAGCCCCAAGGCCCTGAGCAAGGCCAAGGCCATAACCGCGCGCCCCCACAGAACCCTCCCCGCCGACCACAATAAAGCCTGGGTGACCGAAGCCACTCCATGGCGGGGAGCTGAGGAGGGTGCGGAAATGCCCGGGAAACCAAAGCCCCACCCAGGGCCCTGTGTCCCTCAGCAATTATGAAGAGAAAGTTGAGGGGCAAGGGAAAAATGTGACGCTTTGGCTTCCAATCTTGGTAGATTGGGGAGGTCAATCCACGTTAGAGATGCCGTCACTTGAGATCTAGAAAATATATAAGTAAAAGGAACAGTCAGAGTAAGCTATGGGTATGGCAGAGATTGCTCAGTTCTCACTCTGATAGACCAGCCCATCACCACATGACTAGAACCCAATCCTCTCAGCATCAGCTAGGAAAGGCCCTAGAAAGCCGCCTTTGGCGGGGGGATAGCTCCCCTATTTCAACCCTTTTCTGGGTTGGGCACCCGCCTTTTTTATAAGGTTATCTCCCCTAGATAGGTTGCCGACTAAGACTAACGAGTCCCATCCACCCACTAAGTTAACCCCTTCAGACTCATATGACGCAGAGGTTGCCAGATTAGCAATAAGAAATAGAGTTCTCTCACTCTTATAATTACCTCTCCAAAATTAGTTTTCTGCCCACAGCTAACTCAAAGACAAATGCAGAGGTTGAAGTAACTAAACTAAAGGTTTCTAAATACCCCTGATGGTAACAAAGGCTTTAAAGTATCCCTAATCGGCTCAAAATCGCGTCATATGTCGGAGAGGGTTAAATAACTATTATATTTAAATTGACAAAACTATCACTTACATGTTTTTCTCTGAACATGACTGTCAAACTTATGAAGCATCTCATTTTATGGTTCAGGAGTAATTTATCGAGAGGCCTTCCCTAGTGGTTAAGGCCCCATTAATTGCTCTTTCCATTCACATATGCATAGCCTACGTGAGTTGCAGTTGGGATGTGTGTACATGCTTAGATTGATATGCAGGTTTCGAAGTTGCATAATAAATCGTAGGCAGTGTCCACCATTCTTTAACTGCCTTCGTGGTGCAATGTATAAGGTGTTGATATTCGGTGTGAGCATCCTGGGTTCGAATCCACGGACTGCCACATGTATTTGTAATATTTCATTAATCGATTTTAGGAGTAGAGTTGGTTGTTGGATAGAACATAATAATTTATATAGAGGATGTTGATTGGCTGATAGATAGGCGTATGTTTAGTAAATTCAAGATATCTTCATTAGATTATAGCAATGTTATATTTTCTGCAGTTACAAGTTATTTTTATCTATAGAGGTACAGTATATTCGAACCCAGCGATATAAAATATGTCGCATATAACAAACTATTAACATAAATTTGTTTTCATAAAGTGAACACAGACTAGATAAGAAATGACAAGAAAAACAACAAAGCAAGAATGGAGACTGACTGCTGAGACGCGGCTCAGTTCTCTACCCTACTAACCAATCAGCGGCTGACTTAGCAACTTACCAACACCGTAGTGACTTACCCTGGTGTTGGGAAAAGCCACTGCACGTATTAAAAACGTAACGGCTAATGCATGGCATGTGATTGGGTAAGGTGGGCGAGATGTGAGCCGATACTCAGTCAGCTTTCAAATCTCACTTGTGTATTGTTTTTATCAATTTTGATCTCGTTTGTGTTCACTTTGTGAAATCTATGTTACGAAAGAAGGATTCTGAGGAGAAACTGCAGCGAGTAATCAAAGAGTTTGGTGTGGTATGTGGGAGGAGGAAGCTGAGGGTCAACGTCAATAAAAGTAAAGTGATGGTATGTAATAGTGGTGCTCGTAGGGTGAATCTAGATGTGCGGCTGGATGGGGAAATACTGGAACAAGTGGAATGTTTCAAATATTTAGGAGGAATGGTAAGCAGGGACACGGGTATGAACATGGAGGTAAAACAGAGAATATGTGAAGGAAAGAAAGTTTTCAGGGCAATGGGAAGTATGTGGAAGGTGAGAAATCTCGGAATGAAAGCTAAAAGTGCAATGTATCAAGGGATAATTGTACCAACAGTGATGTATGGGGCTGAGACATGGGCTCTGAAGGCAAAGGAGAAAAGAAAGCTGGATGTGATGGGCTGCTTGAGAACTATGTGTGAAGTGACTCATAAAGACAGATTGAGGAATGAAGAGATACGTAGAAGAGTGGGGCAACAGGAACTTTGTCAGCAAAAGTGGACAAGGGTGCTGTGTTGGTATGGACATGTTGAGCGAATGGAAGATGAAAAGCTTACAAAGAGAATATGTGAGTCAGATACAAGGGGAGGTAGAAGGGTAGGAAGATCTCCATTGAGATAGAGAAAATGAGTAGTACAAACGTTAGAAGATAGAGGAATGACTATAGATCAGGCAAGAGAAGTGATGATTAATAGGAATGAACGGAGAATGCTAGTGAATAGATGAGTGAAAATGCGGTCGTTTGGGAGAGGGGGTTGGGCGCCAATTGGACTAGATAATAGTCCATCAGGTGCCTGGCTCGGGGAGCCGGTATATATGAAGGGTCATTCCTGGATACGTGGTGGGCGGGCACTGTGGTGTGCTCCGCTGCATGTCTACCTGCTGAGACCGGAACTTCTCTGGGAGGTCGGGGGCCGGGAGAGTGCTGGAGTGCCCTTAGTTGTTGTTGTTGTTGTTCCCTAAGCTGCCTGGCCGAACAGCCCCGAGTCCCTGAGGAAGGCCATGGCCACGATCGGGCTTTCCCACAGAGCTCTCATTGAGTGTAGATTGTGTTGTTGGCGTAAGTGGTTGTGTGAAATGCAGTCTTCTATGATGTGTTTAATGGTATGGGGTGCTGTGTTACATCCCGGGCAGGCGTCAACAACAGAGTCATCCAGTCTCTTCTGATAGCTCAGGAGAGCTGGATGGTGTCCGCATCTCAGCCTGGCCAGGTGGACTCTGTCCTCGCGAGGGAGGGAGGATTAGGAAGGATGGATTTCGGGAGGTCGTGCATGCAGCTTAGTGCCCTTAGTTATCCCTGATCTCTGGGTCTTCTCTTGGGTGACCTAGATGTGTGTGAATTTGTATTTTGTGTTTTGTTTTGTGTTGTGTTGTCCCTGTTTGGGCTCTGTCTCGAGTCGGCCACCCCCAGCAATGGGGTAATAATAATAATAATAATAATAATAGTTCTTAAAGCTAGCGCATGCTAAGCTAGCTAAGGATAGCTCAATAAGGCCGATTAGGCATATTTCCATTGGGGTCCTGTACTACTACCCCATCCCTTTGCTCATGAGGGATGGTAACGACTCAGTGCTTGTGAAAAATCTTTAATGCGCCGAGCGTGGGCGCGAACCCGGGCCTTCTGGGTGGAAGTCCGAGACGCTAGTCACTACACCAAGCGACCCGCTTGGTGTAGTATGTGCCTGAGTACATACATATATACATACATGTTATTAATGTACTAAATGTGATATTTTTTAGCTCTCTGAGTTTGGAGATCACTTTAGATTAGCACTTTATCATTAAAATTACTTGCAATTTCAGAGTTTCAGTTATAAATATGGAATAATGAAGATATCTCAACTTGATCAACACACCTTAATCCACTACCATTCAGCATCTTCTGTGTACAATATTCTAGTCTCCAATTAAAAAACACAAATTTGATTAATATAATATATAGCTTCATTATATTTATTTACAGTATTATACAACATTATGTAGGAAAAGTTAATCTTAACTTATACGCTATATTCTGACGTTACAAAAGAGTTATAGTAATTATTATCAATGTTCACATATTATTTTATCTTCTGGAAATGGCTGCCAAGTTTAATTTTTTGTTGAGGATGTAATTGGGGATTAACGTCTGTTTCCACAACCACCTTTGAGTACTTAGAGCTGAAACGTGCAATTTGTGTGTCATGCATGCATGCATGTATTGAAGTTAAAATATATACAAAAAAAATGGGGGGGGTAGGGGTATTTGATCAGATCCTCTGCTAAAGTGTGTTGACTTAAGAGCTGGTCTTTTGACTTTGGGTTAACCATGCAAGGATTGCATTTGTGGCTGGGATCAATGTTGTTGGATGCATAATTAATCATTATAATAATATTACATACATACATACAAGTTTAAAGACCGCTTCTTGCACAGAGAGTATGGTTTCAGTCTTACATCCTAAATGGCGGCATTCCAGGCGACCCTATTTTGGGCTGCCTCTGGCATTAGGTACTTTATGTTAAGCTTGGACGGAAATACCTGTTCCCACGTCTTGCTAGGTCTACCCCCCACGCTCAAAGGCATTTTTTTTACCCAATTCTGATCATATATTCTTTCCACGTATCCAAACCAGCCAAGTCTACTCATGTGGATCACTTCACTGATACTCTTTATGCCCAGATGCCTTCTATTTCCTCATTCGATTACCCATCTCTATGTATGTATGTATGTATGTATGTATGTATGTATTTCTGAAATACATCCAGGTTTTAAGCAATGGAAGGTATGTATTGCTTTACCCCAAATTTAACCAACCATCTATACTTCCATCTACTCCCATAAATACTGTAGTGAGAGGACCAAAAACTCAAAATGAGGATTCTGAACCATGTTGGATAGTGAATTCTCTAGGTCCATTAACAACAGGATGATAGAGAGAGATAGAGTGCAATCAATTAATGAAAGACTTGGGATGCTTCACCCCTATCTTAGTGGGGTCAACCTACCACCTGATTGTACAGTGTGTAAATATATATTATTTTTGTCTATCTATCTATCTATTGCCTGACGCCGTGATCCCCGAAGGAGTGGCCACGAACGAACCGCCCCCATGCACCTCTGTCCCCAGTCAGTCGACGCCCCTCCCCCCAACCAGCGCCGCCTTCGTTCATGTACTTCTTCACTCCATCCTTCCACCTCTCATTCGGTCTACCTCTCCCTCTCTGTCCCTCCACCTCGCTCTCGTACACCCTCTTAGTCATTCTCTCGCTTTCCATACGTTCCATATGGCCGAACCATCTCAAGTTGTTCCTTTTCACACTTTCCAGCACATCTACCTCCACACCACACCTCCTTCTTACTTCCTCATTAGTCTGTCTATCCCTCCATGTAACTCCGCACGCACTTCTTAAGTAATTAATTTCCACTGCTCTCACTCTTGGTCTGAGTCTCTCGACCAACGTCCATGCTTCGCTTCCGTAAGTCAGTGTCGGGATTACCACACTGTCATGCAAGGACTTCTTCACTTCCATACTGACCACCCTATTTCTTGTTACTGCTTTCAGCGTTCCTACAACCCTCTTCCCCTGTTGTACCCTCTCCTGCACTTCTTCATCCATAGTCCCATCTTTACTCAACACACTGCCCAGATACTTAAAAGAGTTGACGATCTCCATAGCCTGACCGTTCAGCTTCACCTTACACTCTGTGAGTTCACCCCTTTCGAAGACCATAACCTTGCTCTTCCCCGCATTTACCTTCAAATTCCGTTTTTCGCACACTGTTCCAAACTCATTTACCAGACCCTGCAACTCCCATTCATTATCACTCATCAGAACTGTATCATCCGCAAACAGCAGTATAGGTAGCTTCCACTCAATTCCCTCCCTTTTCAGCGATACACCAACATCCACTGCTCTTGATAGTATTTCTTTCATGACTCCATCCATATATAATTTTTTTTTATTGAAGCAGTATAATTTTTGTTGTTCAGTTGTGATTCTGAATACAGAGGCAATATATATGTACAGGTACTATAATTAAAATTTCACTTTTATAATATATATATAGAAGTACACAATGGCTGTAATTTTTCCCAAGCATACTTTACATTATTTTAAGACACCCAGGGTTAATATCGCTTGGGTGAGAAATGACGGTGAGAGTGATATGTGGGTTAGGTGCAGTTTACTGGAGAGAGATCAAGGGTTGCTCAAGTGGTATGGGCATATGAAGAGAATGAATGAATAGAGGATGAATTAAGAGATTCTCTAAAGCAGAGGTGGAGGGTGTGAGTGGGAGAGGAAGACCAAGGAGAAAATGGAGGGTCGGTATGAAAGATGTTTTTGTAAACTGGGGCCTGGGCATCCAAGATGGTAAGAGGTAGAGCAATTGATCACGTGCGAGTTTTGGGAAATAAGGAAGTTCAAGCTGTAGGCATATATACTGTATGTTTGTAAGAAATACAAATTTATATAGGTTTATGATTAATGAAAATATGATTGATTTTTGTTTAATGTACTATTGTGGACATAAGTCCTGCTACACCTGCCTGGCAGAGAATCACGAATTGAGAGCAACTCTGGCCTTGAGTACCTTGTCTAAAGACACTTTGGTCAATCTCACCAGGTTAGCCACTGTTTGTCTGAAGGATATTGTAAGTCAAAGTGTCAAGTTAGTATTGAGACAAGCAAGTGTATATAATTTATTTTCTCATTTGGCCATAGAATATTTTTCTAGCTTTGCATCTATTTTAAGTATTTTTGCGTGTTACTCTTGTGCCTTCAGGAATCTATCAGTGTAGGTGGAAGTATTACCCCACAGAAGCTTAGTCCAGGAAGGATAATTTGTTTAATATTATTTTTTTATTTAGTTTGGGGGCTAGGCTATAGGAACATTGTGTAGGCTGTGAAGATGATCTTACCCTTTGATTTGAAGACCTCTTCATAGAAGGAGCAAGGGTTGAAGTTATTCCAAACCAATTGGGTTCTAGTCTGGGAAGATGAAGGTTTTAGATGAAACCAAAGACCTGGCCGTCTGTTTTATTGGCTACTGCGCACAGTATTCCTTTGACTTCATTTTTTAGAATGCCAACTTTGTTTCTGGTGTATAATTGGCTGAGTCATCGGATGAGGCCGAGCTTTGATACTGGGACTAACCTGAACATCTGTTCTACTAGTTACCATGTTGGTGAGGGTCATGCTAGATTAGTGGAGCTTGCCCCTTGAGGGTGCTGTGTGCATCACACATCTGGACATCCTGAAATTTGTAATGATGTGGGGCTCCTCTGTATTTGGTGTTGGTGTTGCTGCCATCTTGTCCAGAAGTCCTAGATTAAGTTGTTTTAGCTCTGTGACCTGCTCAGGACAACTTCCTTTGTAGATTTTAAGACATACAGTATTATGGAGAAAACGAAGTAGCGTTGTAGCGATGACTTGATTGTTGGTTCTCTTGTCTTGCTCTTGGGTTATCCAGTCCTGAATTAGATTTAGAGCTTACTGAAGTAGTCATTTATTAGCTTTAAGGGTATGGGGGGACCTGGCAGGGATTAACTGCAGGAGCTAGGGTTTTTGGTTGCCTCTCGCTACTGTGAGTTTGAGTTCGTAGACTCAGGGAGTCATAGCAGAGCTATTAAGAAGACTTGCAAAGAATACGATCCTGTACAACATGATCGTAATTATTAGGGTTGCACTGACTTGAATCAACCTGCCTAAGTAAATTCAGAACCAGAATGAAGTGACAAGACATTACAAAAGAAAGAACAACAAAAGGAAGTGTCCTGAGTAGCCAGGATTGAGATATTCAATGCATTCAATTGTTGTTGGTTGTACCCAACGTGAATGATAATAGAGTGGATTGTTGGAAGTAATTACATTAGTAATCTACAGTATAAGGCTGCAATATATATTTATATAAATGTTGAATAAGCAGGTGACAACTACAATCAGTCATGCCCTCTATTATCTTTATCATCAAGAATGACTGACATAGTTGTTTTAGGTGAGCTTGTTGCATTAGGCATGATTATTGAGTGATCAAATGTACCGCAATTAAAAAAAATATTATTACTGTATATTTAAAAAAAATATATATATATTTGGGGGAAATGTAGAGGATTTCTCTAAATAAATCAGAGAACCTATAAAATGGATTGCTTGACCTCTAAAATGCGTCAGGACTTGAATGAGGTTTTATTGATCGAAATGTGGCTGGACTTGATTGAGTCATAATATTCTCATGCACTAAAACTGTGGTAAAGGCGATATATGCATGAACATTCGGTGACAACTAGGACAAAGTGGCAACTCTTGATTCCAAACCTCACAAAATGCTCACAACACACTCACACCTCACACACCACACCATTAATCCTCGCTCATCATCGTGAATGTAGTGGCAGCGCTCAAGGACCAACACCAACTACAGTATATCCTATATCCTATGTAAATATACGAGAGACAAGCAGATGGAGACAAAACCATCACAAAGCACTCTGCAAGCAACGGAGGTGGAGGGGAGGAGGCATGCATATTTACCTCCTCCCCCTCCCTCTGGCAACAAATCCAACATAGCCATCATAAACACATACATCCCCCCCAAAAAAAAACATCCCGTACAGTACCTAACTATTACAGATCACAACTACAACAAATCCCAAACACCCCACACATCATCCTGGTTGGTGACTTCAATGCCAAGTCGTCGGCCTGAATTGTCGACAACCCAGACAGAAAGAGGGCTGGCCCTACAACGCCAATTAGACAACCTGTTTATCCTTAACGACACCCATCAACATACCCATACTCCCCACCAAGCCCTCTTTGATCCATCATCTCCAGATATCACCTTTTGCTCCCCAGAACTCACCCCCACAACATCCTGGAGGGTGGTAAAAACCTTAGGCTCCGACCACCTCCCGATCATTATCACCACCAAAACCAGACTCACCCCAGCTAGCCACAGATAGACATACACCAACTATAAAAGAGCCAACTGGGAAGCTTTCACAAACGAGACAGAACAACACTTTGAAACCCTAAACAGCGCACCCATCACTAACATCAATAATGCTGTCCACACATTCAACACAACTATCCAAAACGCTGACAACAAACACATTACAAGCGGTAACAGAAAAAGACAACCATAACTTCTCACCAGAAATTCAAAACCTCATCAGACAACGCGACACACTGAAACACTCCCCACACAGGACATCACGCAACAAATCCAAGCACTCAACACACAGATTAACAACAAAATACAAGAACAAGAAACACAGGCTGCACAGCTACTGCACCCACAGATCACCTACATCAAGAAACCAAAATCCTCAAAGTCAAAGACCATCTGGACATGAGAGGCACTCAATTCCTGGCAGCAGCCTCCACGAACCAAGACCACCCACTAAATTACATGGCAACACACCCACAGACACCAAGAAATATCAAAACAACACCCAGCACACGGTATCACACACAATTATTGTCCTCTCTCCCTCCCTGCCCACCCCGAACCAACTTCCAGAAGCACATCCATACTCATATCTCTCACCGATCCATCCACTCACTCACAGACAACACGCAGCTGCATGCACGACCTCCCGACATCCATCCTTCCGAATCCTCCCTTCCTCGCGAGGACAGAGTCCACCTGGCCAGGCTGAGATGCGGACACCATCCAGCTCTCCTGAGCTATCAGAAGAGACTGGATGACTCCGTTGTCGATGCCTGCCCGGGATGTAACACAGCACCCCATACCATTAAACACATCATAGAAGACTGCATTTCACACAACCACTTACGCCAACAACACAATCTACACTCAATGAGAGCTCTGTGGGAAAGCCCGATCGTGGCCATGGCCTTTCTCAGGGACTCGGGGCTGTTCGGCCAGGCAGCTTAGGGAACAACAACAACAAGAAACACTAAATTGGAATAACTACCTACAAATACTTGATCACAAAACAGACCCCAAAAAACTCGGAAATATTCTATAATTACACCTATACGAGCTAAACAAATTATTGTATTAACAGGAAGGTACGACGAGGTAAGTGATGTGGTATACTGTAGGTGGCAATATGCGGAAATGGATTATAAGGGCATTCCGCCCCCTCTGACCCCCTTACGAAAATCTATGGTTACTCACTCCACCCCAACTGGATTTTTACCGTTTTACCCAACCAGCGGGGGTGGGGGGGTGGCAGCCCCCACCCATAATACTAGGATAGGTTAATGTCTCTCTGAAACATTGTAAACTCCGTGTCGCATCTAGATTGATAGACTTTTGTCAGAGGGGGCGGAATGCCTTTATAATCCATTTCCGCATATTGCCACCTATACCACATCACTTACCTCGCCGTAGCTTCCTGTTAAATACAATAATAATTTGTTTAGCTCGTATAGGTGCAATTATAGAAATTTACCAAAAACTCTACAAAACACTAAACAACATCACACTTTCCAACAGCAACACAACACAATCACATGCTGCAATCACAACAACTAACTCTACTCCTTCATATTATTATTATTATTATTATTATTATTATTATATGAGATGCCGAAGTCTCCAACCAGGGTGCAGAAACACCATCAAGATCAATCCACACAAAACACCCGGAGGCACTGGAGAGAGACTATGGCAACTTAGGAAAAAATATAAACAACAAGCAAACACTCTCATTAATCACTTCTCTCATGTCAGCCATCTATACCCCATAAAGACGACCGACGTGTCATCCCACGTAAGAGACAATTCCCCACATACCCTGACTATGCACCCTTCACCAACAACCAGACAAAGCACATCATCAACAATCTCAAGCACTCACCCGCCTGTGGCCTAGACAACATAAGCTACATACATCTCAGACACCTAGGACCACAAGGCATACAAGTAGGCTACTCACCAACATATCAAACTACAGTTATTCACACAACACAATACCAGACATCTGGAAGCATGGTGTCATCATTACATTCCCAAACCCAACAAAGACCCCACGCTACCCTCCTCACACCGCCCTATCACACTCCTTTGCACCCCCTACAAAGTCATAGAACGCCTTGTACAGTACTACAACTGACCACACACACTCTACCCCTAGATCCAACACAGCACGGCTTCAGGCCACTGCACTCCACAAACACACTTCTTACAGACCTTACACAAAGAACTTTTGACGGCATCAACTCAGCCAGCCCACCACACAGATCACTACTTGCCACACTCAACATTAGTAAAGCTTTCGCTGCCATCCCCCGCCACAACCTAACAAACAAAACCTACAACACAAACATGCACAGCAACGCTAAAAGGTGGCTGGCCAACTTCCTAGCAGGCAGATGTGCACACGTATCTTTTGGTGGTCAGGTATCTAGCATCAGAAACTTCCCAAACGGAGTCCTGCAAGGATCCGTCCTGTCACCCGCACTCTTCAATCTATACGTGCATGATATAACTACACCCCATACACCCCAAATAAACATAGACTCCTTTGCAGACGACATAACAGTCACATGCACACACCAAAACCCAGACACAGCAACACTTCTCCTTCAACCCTATTTCAACACACTACATGACTGGTGCACTACAAACAGACTCAATTTAGCCCCAGCCAAATCCACCGCAACCCTCCTCACAAACTGGACAGCTGAACACAAATTCACCCCACAACTCACCATAAACAACACACCCCTAACACACACACACTCACCCAAAATCGTAGGAGTAACATATGATACTCTAATGACATTCAAACAACATACCACAAACATGAAAAATAAACTGACACCCAGACTTAACGCCCTCAGGTCACTTGCCCACACACAATTTGGACACAACAAAGAAATTACCACTACAGTTTACAAACAATACATAAGATTAGTGATGGAATATGCAAGCCCTGCCTGGGCTTATAACCTAGCTGAAACACATCACAAGACCTTATTGACTATACAAAATAAAGCCCCAAAAATCATCACAGGCTGCACAGCTACTACACCTACACCAACAAACCAAAGTCCTCAAAGTTAAAGACCATCTGGACATGAGATGCACTCAATTCCTGGCTATAGCCTCCACAAACCAACACCATCCACTACACTACATGGCAACACACCCACAGACACCAAGAAATATCAAAACAACACCCAGCACACGGTATCACACACAAATACAAGTTTGCCCACCCCAAACCAGCTTCCAGAAGCACATCCATACTCATATCTCACGCCGTTCCATCCAATCACTCATAGACAACACGCAGCTGCAGGCACGACCTCCCAAAATCCATCCTTCTGAATCCTCCCTTCCTCGCGAGGACAGAGTCCACCTGGCCAGGCTGAGATGTAGGCACCATCCAGTTCTGAGCTATCAGAAGAGATGGCCTGGGATGTAACACAGCACCCCATACCATTAGACACATCCTAGAGGACTGCATTTCACACAATCACTTACGCCAACATCACAATCTACACTCCTTGAGAGCTCTGTGGGAAAGCCCAACCGTGGCCATGACCTTCCTTAGGGACTCGGGCTGTTCGGCCAGGCAGCTTAGGGAACGACAACAACAACAACAATCTTCTCCCTCCCTCCCACCTTTGTATATTTGACTAATATTCTTTACAAAAATGTTATCTACATCTAATTTATGGGTCCTAATTCTTCTAAGATGCCTTATTATTCAAACCTATGTACACTCGGTCAAAGAAGTATCTGCACCCCTATGCTGATCATCTGGTGTGTACAGCTCGGTAGGGTTGGCACCTCTGCCTGCAACTATATCCATGTGTCAGAGACGATCCTCTCTGACACATGGATATAGTTGCAGGCAGAGGTGCCAACCCTACTGAGCTGTACACACCAGATGATCAGCATAGGGGTGCAGATACTTCTTTGACCGAGTGTACAGTCGCGCTAATAAGTGATGTCTCGGCACCAAGTATGTTTTGATCAATAATTGGTATCAACAATATCTAAGCTTCATTTTTTCATATCGAGTGAAATATACAAACATGTTCCTACACTTACCCATGCTTTTCAACATCTGACAGACATTAATACAGCACAGAGCAAGCCAAACGTAATGCCAGCTGGGACATGACTTATTAGCGCGACTGTACATGTGGCATTATAATATTGCTTTATATGGGAGATGATACACAAATCCTCCACATTCCTTCACCTGTCCACCCTTGACTCGATTGCTTACGCGGGCCAACCTTGCAACTAGTGGCCACAACATCGCCATTCCAGCATTATTTCTGTATAAAAAATATATCCGTGGTGGATGAGTGAATGTGTTTACAGTATGTTGATGTGAAAAATATTACTGAAGAACAGGCAAGAGAAGTGGTGATAAATAGGAATGAGTGTAGAATGCTTGTGAATAGATAAGTGATAATACAGTCGTAGGGAGTGAGGGTTTGGCACCAGTTGGACTAGAGAATAGTGACAATATTCTATCAGACAAGCAGCTCAGGGACCCGGTTTTATATGAAGGGTCCTGTCTGGAAGTAGGTGGGCGAGCATTGTGGTGTAGTTCCGCTGCGTGTCTGCCTGCTGTGACCGGTACTTCTCTGGGAGATCTGGGCCCTGGGAATCTTTTGCTAGATACCCCTCATGGTTCTTGGTCTCTGGGTCTTCTGGGCGACATAATTGTGTGTGCTTTTTTTATCTTTTATGTCTTTATTTTTTCTGTTCAGGATATGGGGTCACAACTGTTTTCGCTGTGCATTAGATTACTACAATAGTCAGAAAGGAGACTACTATTGACCGTGACTATATTGGCAGGGAAGAAGTAAGGATCAAAAGAGGGTTTGCAGTCTCTCTCTCTCTCTCTCTCTCTCTCTCTCTCTCTCTCTCTCTCTCTCTCTCTCTCTCTCTCTCTCCCTCTGCTCTCCTCTCCCTCTCTCTCCTCTCTCTCTCTCCTCTCTCCTCTCTCCTCTCATCTCTCTCTCTCTCTCTCTCTCTCTCTCTCTCTCTCCTCTCCTCTCTCTCTCTCTCTCCTCCTCTCTCTCTCTCTCTCTCTCCTCTCTCTCTATCTCCTCTCTCTCTCTCGTTCTCTCACTCTCCTCTCTCTCTCTCATCTCCTCTCTCTCTCTCCTCTCTCTCTCTCTCTCTCTCTTCTCTCTCCTCCTCTACTCTCTCTCTCTCTCCTCTCTCTCTCTCCTCTCTCTCTCTCTCTCTCTCTCGCTCGCTCGCTCGCTCTCTCTCTCTCTCAGAGAGATAGCGTTAAACATGCATGTGTTCGCCTTTACCTTTATTTATATACGTTGGTGTGTGTATGTGTGGGTGGGGGGCAAGCAGGTGTGTGGTGGGATGAGTAAGCGGGTCTGACAGTGTGTGGGGGGGGGGATATGTACGCACGTGTTAATGTGTATAGTATTTGTGTCTGCATATGTTTTATTATTTAGTTTAGTGTGAGGTTTATGTACATGTGTGTAATTGTAATACTTGTAGCCTACCTTCAAAAATCCCGCAACCACAAAACTACCCGAGTTGACGTCTGGAATAGCGTAACATATTCGTTGGTGGAGTCTGATAAATCCACCACGAGACTCACCTGGTTCTTTCAAGGAGAACTAAGGTTGCTTTTTTATTGTACGTCCGTGGTACATGCGATGCTGGTACACCTACTGAGGCTACTGACAGGGTTGGAAACCACGCCAGGCCTGGATTTTTTCGGGAGATGGGTTAAATTCCCTTCGCACCCAGCATTTCGGTAATAATTTAATTAGACGAAAATGCAGTGTGTGTGTGTGTGATCGCAGAAAATCGTGGATGTGAAATATAATTAAATTAATAAAATAACCAGATGCATCTCTCTCTCTCTCTCTATATATATATATATATATATATATATATATATATATATATATATATATGTGCGTGTGTGTGTGTATATTAAAAAAACGGCTTTCTTAATTTTAAGGCGTATTCGCCATATACAAATAAAACCATGTTACTCTATGACCCTCAGGCTGACTCTGCGATATTTCGAAGGTATTGCAAATTTAAAAGCTATAGAAGTATAGATAGACTGTTAACCCTTAACTGTCGGCGAGCAACATAAGTCGAGTTAAATAAAGCTGGACTATGTGGCGGCGCTCGACATAGGTCGTGTGGCAATTTCAGCACGTAATGTTGCTGAGAGAGAGAGACAAGTGGTGGCAGGAGAGTAGCGAGCGTATGACTGCTCCAGACCACCGCGGCGAACCTACTGACACGAATCCCACCTCCTCCCTCCCTCTCTCACTCGCTATATACGGAATTGTATGGGGAAAGTGCCTAATTACATGCTTTTTGCACTCGCGTTGCACGGTTATTGCAAGAAAACTAGCCATCATAAAAGGATCGTTATGGTGTCATTCGAAAGCTCTGTTTATGCCCTTTCAGGGATAGATACTTGTTTTACGTTCTGGGTCTTATTTAGGCATGAAAATGATCACGTAAACAGCCCTATTTTGGCTAAAAACACCCCGCTGGGCGGTACATATAAATAAACCGCATAGGCCGCTCGTAAGGTGTTAAAAAGTCTATTGAGTGGATTTTTTTTTCTTTTCAAAATCTACATTACTAACTTAATTTATAGATGTGATACAAACTTGTTCGGTGGGAGGAGAGACATGGTTTGACAAATTTGATAGAGGTGCAGGGAGGCGATTCACTCTTGGACACCCCTTCGGGGGCCAAGGTGTCTGACAACAGATTGATAAACAACTATTTAACATAATTATATAGAGCTAGTGATATTCAGTGCCTGTTTGTTTTTTTCTTTTTAAATTGGTATCATTAACTCTTTTGCTGCGGGCTATTTAGGGCATATTCAGGCACTCCTGAATGATGAATCAAGCATCTGCATTAAATGAACTGTATTCTGCCGAAAACTAGGCGAAAATAGCTTCAAAATGAGACCAGAACGGGCCTCGTACGTGGTCTGGTTCACCCGCAGCGGTGCCATAGAAACGCGGGAAACCCGCTATTTGTTAGCAATCGCTCACTTGGCAACACTGTTGTGAGAGACCCGCGCAAGACACAGTCTACCTCAGTGGGCCGATCGCTGCTCTGAGGAACGGAGGTGGGCCCCTCACGCTCCCGCCCACTGACACTCGATTTTTACGGTTTTTTCAGGTTTTTGAAGCCTGGAAATTGCTGTAAATTGCCAGGACGTTCCAGAACATCACCCGCAGTGAAAGGGTTAAATGCACTTTCTGGATTGAGAGAGAGAGAGAGAGAGTACTTGTGACTGGGTGCGTGTCCACTCACCAATTCTCTTCAGTCTCTTTTGCCGCAATGTTGCATCTCTCATTATTTTACCGCTGTTACAATAATCAGTATTCCTTAGAGCACTCTCAGTGTATACCACCCTTTCTTCGTAGAGCACTTAGCATCCGTCTTGCAAAACAATCCCACCCCTAGTCTGTGCAACTCTCCAACCCAAAAGAGAGACGCTATTCTCAATCTTTCTTCTATTCAACAGCTGAGCTCTGGAACTCTCTCCCAGAATCAGTCTTTCCCTCTTCCTATGACTTACATTGCTTCAAACTCCGTGTGTCCAGGCATTTTGGCTCGAACGTCCCTTGATTTTGGCCCTGTCACTTTTTCAACTCTGGGGGAGGCACTCGCTACAGGCAGTTCTGCCTTTTGTTTCCCTCACTCACATAAAAAATAAATAAAATAATATAAATATATACAATAAAATAAATAGAGTACGAGTGTGAGGGATGGTCTGTATGAGGAAGAATTAAATTGTGTGTGGCTGTGTGTAGACCAGAACAAGAGATCGAGTGACTGTATATATATGTTAAGGTGTGTGTGTGTTTGTTTGTGTGATAGAAAGATTGATGGGAGAGAGTGTGCATGTGCATGAGAGAGAGAGAGAGAGAGAGTATTCTGAAGGTGTGCGTATGAGAGTATTCTCAGTGTGTATGCATGTTTGTGTATAATTATGTGTGTGTGTGTGTGAGAGAGAGAGAGAGAGAGAGAGTATTCTGAAGGTGTGCGTATGAGAGTATTCTCAGTGTGTATGCATGTTTGTGTATATGTGTGTGTGAGAGAGAGAGAGAGAGAGAGAGAGAGAGAGAGAGAGTATTCTGAAGGTGTGCGTATGAGGGTATTCTCAGTGTGTATGCATGTTTGTGTATATGTGTGAGAGAGAGAGAGAGGAGGGGCGGGTAATAGGCGTGAGGTGCAGCAAAGTAAGTTGAACACAGCACTGAGGAACTACTATAATGTTAAGTGTAGCGTTGTGTTGGTAGGGAGAAGTGGAAGAGAGAGAGAGAGAGAGAGAGCGGGGGTGTGGTGGGTGGGTGGGGGGTGTTGCAGGTGTAAGGTAGGTGGAGTATACAGCACTGAGACACTACTATATACCGTCAGTCAGGTGTAGCCTTGTGCTGGTGGTGAGAGGAGGTAGTGCTGCTGGTGGTGGTGATATTATACAGTGTAGTGATGTAATATACTCTGCAGAACTAAGCTGGCGACACATGACCAGTTTTATCGGATAATCGTATCGGTGTCTGATGTACGATTATATTTTTTGGAGGGAATTGTGCCATATATTCTTGCATTATACTCTGTTTCTTTTCAACTGACGGTAACTTGCTAAGTTCCCATCAGGATTTTCTCAGTTATTTGGAAGAATTTGTGTTGAAATATGGTGCTAATTATATATAGTTGGTGTTAATATGATGCTGAGACATAGTATACAGTTACCTAATTTTCCATTAAGTATCGATAAATTAGCTGCTAAGGGATTCAATTTACCGTCAGTTGAAATAAATCGGACTATAGTTTTATCGGAGTATCGTATCGGCGTCTGGTATTCGCTACAAGTTATTAGTATTTGGAGGGATGTGTGCCATATATTCTCGTATTAGATGGGCCCATTAACCCATTCATTACCAGGGACGTAATTTTCATCTTATTCTGGCAGGTATTAGACGATTTTATTCAGCTTAGGAAGAACCTCTAGCAATAATAAGGCTTCAAACCATCTCAACCGACCCTTTTAACTACCACAGATCCTTTCTAAGGTGCATACTATCGTCTAAATGAAGCTAGAATAAAATATAACACGTCGCTGGTACTCAAAGGGTTAAAGTTTACGAGCTATAAGTATAAGAAACCGAAGTAAAGAAAATCGTCAGAAATACATTAGGCTTTATCTTAGTGGATTATAATTCCGATACCGTGACCCCAATACGCCCGCCGTTAGGGGGAGATGGGTCGCTTTTCTGGTCCACCTTCTTCCTCATGTTTAGCCCCATTAGTTTTCAGATTTGAAGATGTTCGGCCCATTAGTTTGGCGGTTTTAAGACCTTTCGCCTCATTTCGTTGTCAATATTAATACCTTTCGTGCTATTTAGGTTTCGATTTTTTTTCCTGGCAAACGATATAGTGAGCCTGTAATTTTGGAAGAATCGGCCTTCGGCCAGGACAAAATGCACAAATTACTCTAGAAGGGGGATCTAATTGATGTATTTTAAAGTTTGGACGAGGTCTAGGGAGGAAACTAAAAAAAATACAAATTAATCTAGAATGGGGATCTAATGGACGTTTTTTAAAGTTTGGTGGAGGTCTTGGGGGAAAACTAGAATAATAATAAATATATGAAATAATCGACCAAAAGTGAACCATCTCCCCCTTAAAAGTTCTCGCGTTTTGAACATTACGGTGAAAAGTTGTCGTGTTGCGTATATTTGAAGGTCTCTATTATGTGGTGATGCTGGAGGTCAGTTAACCCTTTCTGTACCGGGAACGTCCTTTCAACTTTCTTCTGGCTACTATTAGACGATTTTATTCAGTTTAAAAAGGGTCTTCAGCAATTAACAGGCTTCGAACTATCTCACTTAACCGTTTTACTACCTCAGATCCTTCTTAAACTGCACAAAATCGCCTAAAGAGAGCAAGGATAAAACTTAAAAGACGTCGCTGGTACAGAAGGGGTTAAGGGAGGATGGATCGTCTTCTCCCTCACGTGTAGCCCCATTAGTTTTCACATTTTAAGACGTTCGGCCCATTAGTTTGGCGATTTTAAGACCTTTCACCCCATTTCTTTGTAAATGTTTAGACTTTTTGTGCCATTTAGGTATCAATTTTTTCCTGGGGAGCGAAAGCGAGCCTGTCATTTTAAAAGGAACCGTCCCGGCTGAAAAATGTACAAATTTATCTTGGAAGGGGGTCTAGGTGGTTTTTGTTTAAGCTTGATGGAAGCATAGCGAGGAAATACACAAATATATAGATACATTAATACATAAATAGACCCAAAAATAACCACTACCCCCTTAATCTGTCTGGTGAGCAATATTTTCCGCACTTCTCTGGTGGCCCCGTCAAAAGCAAGTTACATCAGAAGTCAAACATCCAAACCTAATCTACCTTCAGTCTAGTGGCTGGTACCATGGCAAGAGAACCCCGAAATAATGGGAGAATAGTACTTGCTCATTTAAGGGGAGATGGGTCGTTTTTCTGGTCCCCCTTCTTCCTCATGTGTAGCCCCATTAGTTTTCAGATTGATGACGTTTGGAGCATTAGTTTGGCGATTTTAAGACTTTGCCCCATTTTTGTTATCAATATTAAGACTTTTCGTGTCATTACGGTGTCGATTTGTTTCCTGGCGAGCGATAGCGAGCCTGTAATTTAAGAGGAACCGGCCTTGGGTCAGGACATTTTTCTATCGAAAAATTTACAAATAAATCTTGAAGGAGGGTCTTTGGGTGTTTTGTTAAAGCTCGATGGAGGTCTAGCCAGGAAACTAAATAAATAATAAAATATGTATAAATGAGCAACTAAATACGCCCATCCCTCCTTAAAATTGTGTGTGAAAGTGCTAGTGTGACATTGGCTTGATGGTGACGATATGGTGAAGTAACGATGATGATGACATTACAGTATTATCGCATGACACACTATGGGCGAGCTCACACGGGCGGATCTGCTGTGTGAGAGGAAGGTGATCACTTAAGGGGCAGGTAGTCGCTTTTTCTGGATCCCCTTCTCTCATATTTAGCATATTACTTTTGACACTTTAAGACGTTCGTTCCGTTAGTTTGGCGATTTTAAGACCTTTCGCCCCTTTTCTCTGTCAATATTAAGACTTCGTGTCATTTAGGTGTCGATATTTTCCTGGCGAGCGAAGGCGAGCCTGTAATTTAGGAGGAACAGGCCTTTGGCCGGGACACTTTTCTACCAAAATGTGTACAAATATATCTTAAAGGTGGATCCTGTTTTTTTTTTTTTTTTTTTTTTTTTTTTTTTTTTTTTTAATTAATTAAGTCTAGGGAGGAAACTAGAATAATACAAAATAAATGAAAATATCGACCAAAAATGAACCATCTCCCCCTTAATAGCGTGACGACATTAGTGGTATTTGTGTTGTATTTCAGACTATAGGTCCTGATGGTCTTCTCCTTAGGGTCTACTCTTCCCTGCTGCCACTACCACTACCACGGCTCCTTTACTAACACGGTAAGCTTAGACCTTTCGTGTCATATAGGTGTTGATTTTTTTCCTGGGGAGCTATAGCGAGCTTGTAATTTAAGAGGAACTGGCCTTCGGTCGGTACATTTACCTACCGAAAAATGTACAAATTTGTCTTGAAAAAGGGTCTAGGTGGGTGTAATTTAAAGCTTGATGGAGGTATAGGGAACAAACTAAAAACCTCCCCTTAATAATTGCATCATTTACGTGTTAAAGATGCCTGAATTAAGTCTCCGAATACTTACGCAAAACTATTATTAACCCTTTGGTTGCAGGGACCGTAATGGTACGCCCTGGAAATATTCTGGAATTATTAACCCATTAACTGGTACAGGGTGGGTCTTTTTGGATCAGCCCCGTACCACTTCATTTATTTATAAGTTTTAAGATGTTTCACCTCAGTTCAACCCATTTAGATGTGGGGTTTTTCTAGACACGGCTTCGCCAGGATTTTTTTTTTTTTTTTATAATTAGCAAGGGTCTGGGGGAGTTTTTTTTGTTGGCTTGAAGGGGGTCTGGGGAGGCATTTTTTGTTAGTGTATGGGGCAAAGTAAATTAAGTTTTATACATTTGTACATTTTTCGGTAGAAAAATGTCGCGGCCGAAGGCCGATTCCTCCGAAATTATAGGCTCGCTTTCGCTCGCCAGGAAAAATCGACACCTAAAGGACACAATTGACAATTTAGAGGGGCTTCCAAAAATATATTAATGGAGACAGTTACTCTACTCATATATATATAATATACTGTATATATATATATATATATATATATATATATATATATATATATATATGATATTTTTGTAATATTTGTTTGCCCATGCGATCTTCATTTATCCATCCAGAATTCGTTCATAAGTATGCAGTGTCAACCTTGTAGCAATTAATATTATTATTATTGGTAGTAGTAGTAGTAATATATAGTAGTAGTAGTAGTAGTAGTATCTCCCCGTGCTCTTCATTCATCCCTAGTAGTAGTAGTGGTAGTAATATCTCCCCGTGTTCTTCATTCATCTGTAATATTGGCTCCGGAAGTGCGCAGTCACCACCTCAAAACTGCCTTGCCATTTTTTGTTGACAAGCAGCCGACCTTGGTTGGTTTGTGGTGATCTGCCTTACTGTGTGTGTGTGTGGGGGGGGGGGGGGTGTTGCTGGATGTTCGTGCCTGTGGTGGGTGTGGGTGGGTGTGTGTGTGTGTGTGTGTTTTTATGTGTGGGTGGGTGTGCCTGTGGGTGTGTGTATGTGTGTGTGTGGTGGGTGGGCGTATGTAGGTGTGGGTGGTTGTGTTTTGTGCTTGGGAGGGGGAGGGGGGTTAATTGTGTGGTAACGCGGATGTTCCTTGCAGTGTAAGTAGGTGAGAGTGAGAGCATGTGAGTGTGAGTAATGATAGTGTATTCGTGTGGTGTGTGTTTGTGTACGTGTGGGTGTGTGTGTGTGTGTGTGTGTGCTTGTGTGGTAACGCGGATGTTCTTTGTAGTGTAAGTAGGTGAGAGTGAGAGCATGTGTGTGTGTCTGTCTGTCTGTCTGTGTCAGTAAAGAGAGTGTATGTGTGTGGTGTGTGTGTGTGTGTGAGAGAGAGAGAGAGAGAGAGAGAGAAAAAATTTGTGGTGTGTGTATGTGTGTGTGTGAGAGAAAACAAAATGTGTGGTGTGTGTTTGTGTGTGTGTGATAGAGAGAGAGAGGTTGATATGATATGATATTTAGCATTATGCACCACATAGAATTGTTGGCTTAGCAAATAATATTAATTGAAATATATTTATAATATGAAAATGTTAAATCTCGGAGAGGTTCAAAGATAAAACATGTGTCAATCTAGTGGAACAAATGACAAGGAAGACGATAATAACGTGTATTGATAGATGGGTATGGCATTATATATTGATAGATGGGTATGGCATTATATATTGATAGATGGGTATGGCATTATATATTAAGAAGACTATGCTGTATTATTGGAGTAAATATAATTATATAGATACATTCTTAAGATGTGTTGTGTAACCCATTACAATACAAAGGTACACAATTGGCCATGATTAAGGGGACATATTTGTTTTAGTTGGTCATATATTTATTCATATATTATTTTCTTTGTGTCCTCCATAGACCTCCAGCAAGCTAGAAGAAAAAAAATCGGTAGAAAAATGTCCCGACCAAAGTCCGGTTGCTCCTAAATTGCAGGCTCGCTCTCGCTCGTCAGGAAAAAATCGACACCTAAATGGTACGAAAGGTCTTAATATTGACAAAGAAATGGGGTGGAAGGTCTTAAAATCGCCAAGCAAATGGGGCGGACGTCTTAAAAACTCAAAACTAATGGGGCTAAACATGAGGGAGAAGGAGGTCGAGATAAAGCCATGCGTCCCCTCAAATAGTTATCATACACTAGGGTCATGTTCATGTGGTGGTATGCACGGTGTAAGCTAATTTACTTACAATATGCAAACATATGTTTTCATTATTTTGCCACATCTTTAAAATATTTTATTGATGAAATTCTGAATTGTTGAATCTATTCACGTTCATTACATGATAATGTAATGTGTGTACGTGGATAGAACGAATACGTGTGTGTGTGTGTTTTACAAGGAGTTACAAGAAATAGTTTTTATCGTACTGTAATCTCATTATAATGTGCAATATGCTATCTATTTTTGTCTCAATTAAACTGTTCTGCTGAAGAACCTTTAAGAGAGAAGAATTACGCTTGATTAACTTAATTTCAACTTAATGCGATTCACAATTGTCTCTGTCGGAAAACTGGAAACATACCGGTAAAGCTATGAATATCATGATTGTTGATGTTAGGCTAAACTAGAGACAAGGATCTTGTAGGGGTGGAAAGGGGGCGTGGGGGCGTCCAACCAACCCAAGAATCTCCTCCAGGTAGCTAAGGGAGAGCCCCAGTGGGAGTCACATGAAGTACAACCCCAGGGGAGGCATGGGGATCAACTGAGGGGAGGTATAAGGCAGGGAAGGGGAGTACACATTCAACCCATACTCAGAGGGACACTTTACTCTTGCTACCTTATTTTAGTCTTATGGTTTGTGCGTGTGGTGGAGCGTGTGTGTGCATGAGTCACGATATATTTTTATTAGCAATGTCTATACTTAACTCATAGATTCCCATTTCGTTAAAGTAGTTTACTTGCATATGTTTATGTACTGTACCATATATTATTGTTTTGGTGCTGAAGATACCAAATATATTTGAACTTTTCACTCCATTAATCGAGATAGCTTTTACTCGTTTGTTTTGTACAGGTTATTCCTATGCTATATAACATATAATTGTCTTGTATTTGATACTGTATAATACAACGAATAAATGGCACAACCATGCTGAAGAGTATTATTTTTTTTTTACCAGCTTACCCCTGGTAGCACAGCGGTTTGGGACATTATTTTTCTCCTTTCTCCTCAGTTGTTTGTTCTTTGTTGTAAACGGTTTGATCAATTTATGTTGAGGTAGATTGCGTGAGATGTGCCAAGACTGTGTGCTCTGTGTTTATAACTGGGGTGGGGGTGATGAGTGGAGGTGATGGGTAGGGGTGGTGGAGGTGATGGGGAGTAGGGGTGGTGGTGGTGGGTGGTGATGGTGATGATGGGTGGAGGTTGTGTTGGTGGGTGGGAGGTAGAGGTGATGGGAGTGGGGGTTGTGTTGGTGGGTGGGGGTGGAGGTGATGAAGGGGGTCTGTTGGGGTGGAGTAGAACAGGTTGGTGGTTGTGGTGGTGGGTGGGTTGTTGGGGAGTAGGGTTTATTGATTGTGTTAGGGGTGATGGGTAGTGGAGGTCGTAGGTGGGTGAGGGTTATGGGAAGTGATGACAGTAGGGGGTTGTGGTTGTGTTGGTGTTTAGTGGGGGGAGGAGATGGTTGTGGGTGAAGTGATGTTGTGGTAGGGAGTGTGGGACTGTAGAGGTTTGTGGAGGATATTGGTATGTGCTGGTTGTGGATGTGTGTGGTCTTGCTAATGGGAGGGTTGTGAGTGGTATGGTGAATGTTTATTATGGGTGATATTGGTGACTGGGTGCTAGTAATGAGGGTAGTGGTGACTGTGGGTGGTGATACTGGTGATTGATGGTGGTGATATTGGCGAAGAGAGAGAAATTGCAGAGAGTCGGTGAATGGACACGAGTTAATGGGACGAAAGGCTTTCTTTTCTACTTTGTCAAGAAGTGATATGGGGACCCTCCACACACACGTGAACAATACTCAATACATGGATGCACTGTGCCCCTGTACAGAGCAAGAAGCTGTGTAGGGGTAAAGAACCCCCGGAGGTGGGTTATGGCTATGGTGTATTGGTGTTGCTGTGTGTGGTCTGGTAGGGGAATAATGGTGATGGTGGTGTTGGTAGTCATATTCTCTAGATCTTGGCTGGGGTGAGATGATATCTGTCTCTGAGAGGGCAGAGAGGGAGGGGATCATCAGCCCACGGGCTTGCATCCCTGGGCAAATGCCCCCACCGTCCGCAGCCCCCCATTGCAGTGCCACCCAATCGGGCGATCTCACCAGCACCTAGAAGGAAAAGTAGTACAGGAAAAGAGACAGACAGAAACGGCTAAGGTTGGGTAGAGGACGCCAAGCCTCACTCTGGATAGGACCAGCCCTCATCCAGGTGTAGTGGTGTTGCTGTGTGTGGTCTGGGAGGGGAATAATGGTGGTGGTGGTGTTGGTAGTGATATGTGTGGTGATAGTGATTGTGGTGTTGAATAGTTGTGGTGTTATAGTAGACTTAGTAGTGATGTATATTGGTGGTGGAAGTGGTTGATGTTTGTGTGGTGAAGATATTGGTGGTGGTATTGGTTTTAGAAGAAAGTTACCTTCTTGGTGGCATTGGTAGTGTTACTGGTGTGATGTGTGGAGGTGGGTGATGATGATGGTAGTGTGTGGAGATGGTGAATTTGGTAGAAACGTGTGAGCCTTTGGAGGTGGAGATATTATGGTATGTGGTGATAATAGTGCAGATGGAGAAGTGTGAGCCCTTGGTAGTAATGGTGTACATAGTGGTGGAGGGACTGTTTAAGGTGGTGAGGAGAGAAGGGTAGCCTAATGAATTAATAGTGGGTTTGTTACGCGAGTGGTGGTGGTGGAAGTGGTGGTGAAGAGTCTTCTGTTTTCAGGATGACTCTTACGAACTAAATTCCGGATATCAAGCATAATTATATTCCCATTGTTTTATCTATTATATATTCAGTTATATGTCTCTCTAATTGGCTCCATTTGATGTGGTTGTGGTGTAATTGGTATTCGTGTGGTTGTGGTGTAATTGGTATTTTGTGGGGGGTTTTTTCTATGTGAGTGAGGGAGACAAAAGGCAGAACTGCCTATAGCGAGTGCTTCTCCATAGTTGAAAGAGTGACAGGGCCAAAATCAAGGGACGTTCGAGCCAAAATGCTTGGACACACGGAGTTTGAAGCAATTTAAGTCATAGGAAGAGGGAAAGACTGATTCTGGGAGAGAGTTCCAGAGCTCAGCTGTTGAATAGAAGAAAGTCTGAGAGTAACGTTTCACTCTTGGGTTGGAGAGTTGCACAGAGTAGGGGTGGGATTGTGTTGCAAGATGGGTACCACGTGCCCTACGTAAAGGAGGTGGTATACACTGGGAAAGCTCTGTAATTGGTATTTGTGTGGTTGTGGTGTAATTGGTATTTGTGTGGTTGTGGTGTAATTGGTATTTGTGTGGTTGTGGTGTAATTGGTATTTGTGTGGTTGTGGTGTAATTGGTATTTTGTGTGGTTGTGGTGTAATTGGTATTTGTGTGGTTGTGGTGTAATTGGTATTTGTGTGGTGGTGGTGTAATTGGTATTTGTGTGGTTGTGGTGTAATTGGTATTTGTGTGGTTGTGGTGTAATTGGTATTTGTGTGGTTGTGGTGTAATTGGTATTTTGTGTGGTTGTGGTGTAATTGGTATTTGTGTGGTTGTGGTGTAATTGGTATTTGTGTGGTTGTGGTGTAATTGGTATTTTGTGTGGTTGTGCTGTTATTGGTATGTGTATGATGGTGGTTTAATTGGTATTTGTGTGATTGTGTTGTAATTGGTATTTGTGTGGTTGTGGTGCAGCCTAATTGGTATTTGTGTGATTGTGGTGTAATTGGTATTTGTATGGTTGTGGTGTAATTGGTATTTGTATGGTTGTGGTGTAATTGATATGTGTATGGTTGTGGTGTAGGCTAATTGGTATTTGTTGCGATTGTGGTGTAATTGTTATTTGTGTGGTTGTGGTGTAATTGGTATTTGTGTGGTTGTGTAATTGGTATTTGTATGGTTGTGGTGTAATTGATATGTGTATGGTTGTGGTGTAGGCTAATTGGTATTTTTTGTGGTTGTGGTGTAATTGTTATTTGTGTGGTTGTGGTGTAATTGTAATTGGTATTTGTGTGGTTGTGGTGTAATTGGTATTTTTTGTGGTTGTGGTGTAATTGGTATTTGTATGGTTGTTGTGTAATTGGTATTTTTTGTGGTTGTGGTGTAACTGTTATTTGTGTGGTTGTGGTGTAATTGTAATTGGTATTTGTGTGGTTGTGGTGTAATTGGTATTTGTATGATTGTCGTGTAATTGGTATTAGTATGATTGTGGTGTAATTGGTATTTGTATGATTGTGGTGTAATTGGCTACTCTACAAAGAAGCTCTCAAAAACATACAACTTACGCGTGTTGGTTGAGCCCCGACGCCTTCATCTCCTCCTCCAGTTCCCTTCCTCACCCCTACTACTTCTTCCGTCCCCTTCGAGGCATGAAAGTAATCAAAATTATTTCTTTTCTACGTTTCCTATATTAAAGGAGGATGGGCCGTCCAGGGGGTGTTTTTTACAGCTTGATGGAGGTCTAGGGAGGAAACTAAACAATAATACGCAGATACACAAATAAACCAATAAATACTCCCATCTCCCCTTAATGCCATACCATGTTACTGAAACAATGAATTCGGTATCCAGTTATGTACCCTTTGATTCCTAGAGATCCTTCCTAAATTTAATGATAATAATAATAAAAATAATAATACAAATAATAATAATACTAATAATACTAATAATGATAATACTAATAATGATAATAATTAATACTTTTCTAATAAATTGCATCTAATGATAACTGGAATAAAATACTAAATATGCGTTCACCAATACTGAAAGTGTTCAAACGGTAAGCAAATAATTAGGTCACAGGTGTGGGTAGTGGGTGTGTGCTTGGTGGTGCGAGTCCACAGAGGGATTAAGGGGCAGGTAGTCGCTTATTATGAACCCCCCTTCTCCATCATGTTTACCATATTAGTTTGGACATTTTAAGACGCTCGTTCCATTACTTCGGCGATTTTGAGAACTTTTGCCCCATTTTTTTGTCAATATTAAGACCTTTCGTGCCATTTACAGTAGGTGTCGATTGTTTTCCCTGGCGAGCGGAAGTGAGCCTAAGTAATTTACTGTATTTTAATCTATTTAAGGAATACTTATTCAACTGTTCAAATATGACAAGCTGTTAACACCAACATATGATATAAAGCCCAAGTCCTAAACTAACTATTGTTATCAAGGTTCTTTATCTGGGCTTACTTATCAAACCACTTCACCTCTCCCCCCTCCCCTCCCCCCACTCCCTTTCATGGATGAGGTATCGCTCTACTAAATATTCTAGAATCTAGATATTTGAAGACCCTCCATCAATGCGAGTGCCTATCTCTCTCTCTCTATACATATATATATATATATATATATATATATATATATATATATATATATTGGCCTCAGACAGGATTCGAACCGCAGACAATCAGCATGACGTCCCACACTTTAAGCCACTCGATTACGGCGTGATGATAAAAGCTAATTATTTGTTTCCCATATACCTGTATATATGGGAAAAGGGAAATAATACTTGGGGAACATAAATGTCATACCAAGTCGTAGGACCCATGTTTTGGAGTAACACTACAACATATTTGTTTTGGAGTAACACTACAACATATTTGTTTTGGAGTAACACTACAACATATTTGTTTTGGAGTAACACTACAACATATATGTTTTGGAGTAACACTACAACATATTTGTTTTGGAGTAACACTACAACATATTTGTTTTGGAGTAACACTACAACATATTTGTTTTGGAGTACACAACATATTTGTTTTGGAGTAACACTACAACATATTTGTTTTGGAGTAACACTACAACATATTTGTATAATGTAAATGTTGGTTAGCATTTATCACGCCGTGGTTGAGTCGGTAAAAGTGTGGGATGTCATTTTGATTGACTGCGCTTCGAATCTTGGCTGAGGCTTTCATATAATATTAATGTAACTCACGTGTAATAATTGTGAGACATTCTACATATTAAGGATATATACCTCTATACTTGCCTGGAGGAGAATTATATTAAGGGCAGATTTCCACTTACGGGATTTTTTTCTTGACTCCTTTCTCCCTCATGTTTAGCCCCATTGCTTTTCTAATATTAAGACGTTCGCCCCATTATTTTGACAATTTTAAGAACTTTCGACCCATTTCTGTCAATTTTAAGACCTTTCGTGCCATTTAGGTGTTGATTTTATCCTGGCGAGCGATAGCGAGCCTGTAATTTAAGAGGAACCGGCTTTCAGCCGGGACATTTTTCTACCGAAAAATGTACAAATTTATCTTGAAAGGGGCTCAAGGAGGTGTAATCTTAAGCTTCGTGGATATCTAGAGACCAAACTAAAAATCTCCCCTTAAATTAATTCGTCCCGAGTTGTGTGGGGATAACTGTAAAAAAAACAAGTATTGGATGTGTTGGCAGTATGACGTGCGGAGATTAGGGATTGCTCTCAGGAAGCATGATGTGCGGGGTTTGGGTCACTCACAAAAAAAAAAAAAGGAAGCAGAAGAGTTTGGAGCAGCTGGGTGGTTAACAATAAACAATGTTAGACTGAGGCCTTGGGTGATTTACAACGCTTGTTCCTGCAACATTTTTCAGGATTTTGTTTTGATCAACAACTATACCGAGCGATGGTAGTGTAGTTGATGTTACTGAATATAAGAAATTTAGATAAAAGTGTGTGTGTGTGTGTGTGTGTGTGTGTGTGTGTGTGTGTGTGTGTGTGTGTGTGTGTGTGTGTGTGTGTGTGTGTGTGTGTAACTCCACCTTTGATGTGTTAACCTGTACATGAGCTTGTACATTTTATCATGAGGGCTGAAGACGACTTCTTGAAATTGGTAGTACAGGTGATGGTGGCTGTAGATAGCCGTGACCACAGCTTTATTTAAGGTTGGAACAGCTGTTTTGAGTTAAGGGGGGTCACCGGCTATTTTTATCGTTCTCTCCTTTTCTCTTTTTCCCTGGCTTGTATCCATTCGGCCCCATTCAGCCAACTGTTTTAAGATGTTTATCCCCTTCCAGGTGTCGATTTTTTCCTGGCGAGCGATAGCGAGCCAGCATTGTATGGAGAAATCCGGCTTTGCCGGAGACATTTTCTATCGAAAAATAAAGAAATTTAGCTTGCTGTCAAAACAAAAATATATATATGCTGGCTCGCTACCGCTCGCCAGGAAAATATTGACACCTGGATGGGGGTAACCGTCTTAAACCAGTAGGTTGAATGCGGCCGAATGGATACAAGCCAAAGAGAGAGGGAGAGAAAGAGACAAAAAAGTGAGGTGACCCCCCTTAAGCACAGGTGACGGGCATGTGGAGAGTATAATTATGTTGTGTTCTACAGGTAGTTGGCTGAGCAGGGGGGGGGGGGGGAGGCTTTATTAAAGGGGAGATGGGCCGTTTTCCTGGTTCCCTCCTCTTCCTCATGTTTAGTCACTACCATTAGTTTTCAATTATTTTAAAATGTTTCCCGCATTAGTTTGTCGATTTTAAGAATTTTTGACCCATTTCTTCATCAATATTAAGACCTTTCGTGCCATTTAGGTGTTGATTTTTTTTCCTGGCGAGCGAAAGCGAGCCTGTAATTGTTGAGGAACCGGCGAGACATTTTACTATCGAAAAATGTACAAATTAATCTTGAAGGGGGATCTAATGGATGTTTTTATAAGTTTGCTGGAGATTTAGGGAGGAAACTAAAAAAATATATGAATATATAAACATATAGACCACAAAAATATCCACTGTCCCTTTAACTTTAATATCAGTATAAGATATAATAAAGAACTCATGATTTGGGTTAGTAAGCAAATCAGTAAGGCATCTAAGCTGACCTCACTAGGCCCCAGTGGTGTCTTGGTCAATCATAGGTAATCATGTTATATAGATGTTGACTCTTGAGGCTAGTTCCACATACGGAGATTGTTATGTGGTCATTGTCATATGTTCATTATTATAACACACATGCGAGTCATTAAATGTTGGTGAACATTTAAGGGGAGAGACTGGCCGTTTGTTTGCTCTATTAATTCATTTATTCATATATATTTTTTAGTTTCCTCCCTAGACCTCCATCAAGCTTAGAAAAACACCCCCTAGACCCCCCTTCAAGATAAATTTGTACATTTTTCGGTAGGAAAATGTCCCGGCCGAATGTCGATTCCTCTTAAAATTGCAGGCTCGCTATCGCTCGCCAGGAAATAATCGACACTTAAATGGCACGAAAGGTCTTAAAATTGACAACGAAATGAGGCGAAAGGTATTAAAATCGCCAAACTAATGGGCCGAACGTCTTATAATCTCAAAACTAGTGGGGCTAAACATTAGGGAGAAGGGGGTCCAGAAAAACGGTCTTCCTCTTAAATGATACCCCAGTCCCCGCGTCAGAGTAAGTTAAATCCCTCACACTAACCATTAGATGTGTTTGCTAGATTTCCACGATACTTGCTGTTTTACTGTCTAGGTTGCTCAAAGACTTCACAGGCAAATTTGATGATGCTTGTAAGTAACAAATTAGCCGCGGAAGATTTGACGATTACTTATATATATATTATATATGTGTGTGTGTGTGTGTGTGTGTGTGTGTGTGTGTGTGTGTGTGTGTGTGTGTGTGTACGTGTGAGCGTGTGTGTACAACGTTATGTATACACGGATTCGGAGGAAAAGATATATTAGTCTGCATTCCATTGTTCTTACATACAAGAGAATAACTTTTGGATAATATTTGATGATCCCAGCCCATCAAACATGATGTCCAACAGAAAATGTTCTCCGATATCAATACAATGTATTCGTTATTTAAATCCCTTACGAGAATTTCGAATGATGATTAAATGCAGACACCCCAGCCCCCTCACCCTTCCCCCTCCCAAATACCTGTATGAAGAAATCACCATCATCTGCACCACCTTGCCTCCTCCTGGGAAGTCCACGGTAATGACAACAGTAAAAACGCCTCCAGGTCACTTTGTCCAGATATGATCCCTTTGCCCGTACCACAGTAAAGCCGGTATCACACGAGCACTTTTTCACTCAACATTTATCCTTAACACTGGTCTGGCAGCTTACGAGGTACACATTTAATATGTTTCCGTTACCTAAATTCATCTATCATCAGTCTAGTTTCTAATACCAGGGCAAAATATTCCAGAAATGTTGCCAGAATTTTTTGATTATTGAATGTTGACTATAAAATCTCTCGTGTGATACCAGCTTCATGCTCCCCCTGATACTGTACATACAAGTTTGTATTCAATAAATCTTCCAAGCTTCATCTCCCATACCATTGTTGGTATTCCACTACCAGCAGTAACAGTTTAAAATCACCTCAGTATGCATAAAGTATATAATTATGTAAAAATATAATTTTGCATATCTTCAGTTCTCAATACCATCTAGCTTGCAGCACCCTTCCCAAATGTTTAGCATGACTCTTGTGGAGAGAGTGTATTTGATTAGTGGAACAATGACTTTCACATTGTTTATAACCCCCCACCCCCATCCACCAAAGCAAAATAAATATAATGTAATAAACCGCGCGAATACTTTGTGCATATCAATTTTAGACAACATTACCACGCAGAATAAATATCTGTCATACTAATTGTATTTTAAAGTTTTTAACGTAAATGTACACACAATTGAGTATGCTCACCATATTCATTCTAAATCCACCTTATCACTTATTATTAGTTATGTTGTTCGTAATCAACTTAAGGGAGCCCACCTCGCTTGTTTTCCCTTTCTCTCCCTCTCTCTTTGGCTTGTATCCATTCGGCTGCATTCAGCCTACTGTTTTAAGACGTTTCCAGGTGTCAATATTTTCCTGGCGAGCTGTAGCGAGCCAGCATATATATATTTGTTGTTTTGACAGCTAGCTAAATTTGTACATTTTTCGATAGAAAAATGTCTTCGGCGAAGCCGGATTTCTCCATAAAATGCTGGCTCGCTATCGTTCGCCAGGAAGAAATCGACACCTGGATGGGGATAAACGTCTTAAAAAAAGTTGGCTGAATGGGGCCAAATGGATACAAACCAGGGAAAGAGAGAAAAGGAGAGAAAGCTAAAAAAAAAAAAAAAAAAACGGTGACCCCCCTTAACTGACAGACACCGATGATCACAATACCGCCCACCCCACTAACAAGATAAACAACTATCAAATATAATCAAGCTAACAGGTAAGTGTCAAAAACAAAACGCAAGAAACATTATTATTCTTGGAGTTGTGGTCATTTTAATGTAATATATATAATTACGTACAGTAATTGCGGGTACCAATTATTGCCAGTCTAGCCGATAAATTACACGAACACACACACACATACTTTTTGTAAAAGTCTGAGCAAAATAAACTTAATTCAATTCAATTCAATTCAATTCACACACACACACACACACACACACACACACACACACACACACACACACACACACACGTGTGTGTGTGATACATAAATATGTCCCAAGGTTCCAATCAGGGGTAAAGAAGGAAAAAGAATGGTTCAATATAAGATGTAGTAAGGCACAGGATAGAAGAAACCGAGCCTGGAATATAGCACGGAAGAGACATAGTGAAAATAACTGGAATAAGTACAAGGAGAAAAGAAATTAATACGTAAAGATACGACGCGAGGAACAATATAAATATGAAAGGAATATTGTAGAGAAGTGCAAAAATGAGCCAAAACTATTTTATAGATTTGTAAATGGAAAAATAAAAACAAAAGAAGGTATTGTCAGACTAAGAGTTGGAACAAACAGCTATGAGAAAGATAAAGAATTGTGTGAAGTTATGAATGAAAACCTTCAGTCAGTGTTTGTAAAAGAGGAGGAGTTTATAGAACCTGATAGAGAAATGAGAACACCACAGATGCCTGAAATGAAAGTGACAAAAAGTGAAGTGCTGAAATTGATGCAGGATTTGGACGTGAGGAAATCAATGGAACCAGATGGAGTGGCTGGATGGATCCTCAAAGAATGTGCGGAAGAGTTAGTGGAACCAATCTATGAAATCATCAAATCTTCACTGAATGAGGGAGACCTGCCAGTGGAATGGAAGAAAGCTAACATAGTACCAATTTACAAAGGAGGAGACAGAAAATCCGCTTAACTACAGACCGGTGTCCCTCACCAGCATTGTTTGTAAAATGTGTGAGAAAATTATAAGAAAAAAGTGGACACACTTCATTGAGGGACAGGGGGTGCTTAGCGAGAAACAGTTTGGATTCAGGGAAGGGAGATCTTGTGTATCTAATTTATTAAGCTTTTATAGCAGAGTTGTAGATGTTACACAGGAGAGAGAGGGATGGGTTGACTGTGTTTACCTGGACCTGAAAAAGGCCTTTGACAGGGTGCCTCACAAAAGGTTATTGTGGAAATTGCAGGTTGTTGGAGGTGTACATGGTAGGATGTTAAAATGGATGGAAAACTTTTTAATAGGAAGAGAAATGTGGACCACTATACGAGACGAATATTCACAGTGGAGGAGTGTGACGAGCGGAGTACCACAGGGATCAGTGTTGGGTCCGATAATGTTCCTACTTTATGTAAACGACATGCCAGAAAACTTGAATAGTCATATGAATATGTTTGCGGATGACGCTAAGATCATGAAGAATGTCACCTGTATAGAAAGTTGTCAGGATCTTCAAAAGGACCTAGATGAGTTCCACAGATGGAGCCAGACCTGGAAAATGAGTTTCAATGCTGAAAAGTGTCATGTTTTGGAAGTGGGAACAAGTGAGATAAGGCCAAGCTGGGAGTACAAATTAGAAATTGAAATAATCGGCAAAACACGGCATGAGAAGGACCTTGGAGTGATAATACAAGATGATCTATCCCCGGAGAAACATATTAACATGATCATTGGAGGAGCATATGGAATAATAACCAATATGAGAGTGGCATTTAACTATTTGGATGAAGAAATGTTAAGAAAACTGATAATGACTATGATAAGACCAAGATTAGAATAAGCAGCAGTGATATGGTCACCACATTTGAAAAAAACATATAAACAAATTAGAGAAAGTCCAAAGGATAGCAACGAAGATGATCCCAAGATTGAAGGAGTTAACATATGAGGAAAGACTTAAAACACTACAACTGCCTACCTTGAAAGAGAGAAGGGAACGAGGCGACTTAATAACGATGTTCAAGGGAGTAAACAGTTTGGAACGAGTAGAATGGGAGGATCTATTCGTGAGGGATAATGGAAGGACAAGAGGGCACGAGTTTAAGCTGAGGAAGGGCAGATGTCGTAAGGACACAAAGAAATTCAGCTTCCCATATAGGAGTATAGAGACTTGGAACAACTTGGAGGAGGAGGTGGTGAGAGCGAGGAACATTAATATGTTCAAATCTAGGTTGGATAAAAGTAAATATGGAAATAGGGCAACATAAGTTATGATATGTTAGTCCAAAATACTGGGAACTGGGAATATCCATTACGATACTTGTCTAAGTAAAATGGATTGATTATAAAGTAACTAAGACAGGACAACACGAGCGCTGCTCAATTCCTGTAAACTACAAATAGGTAAATACAAATAGGTAAATACATACACACAGAAACACAAAACAAATATATATATATATATATATATATATATATATATATATATATATATATATATATATATATATATATATATATATATATATATATATATTTATTTATTATACATATACTAGTTGAGCAGTTTGTTGATGACTGAGCTTTGAGTGTTGTGTATGATTGGTGATGGTGAGTGTAGTTATAATAATGAAGTCACAACTATTTGGTATTAACGAGGAAGCAGGTGGGTTACTGTGATAATTATCCAACACCTGCGTCCAACCACCACCACCACCACACTTCCACTACCACCACCACCACCACCACCACCACACTTCCACCACCACCACCACCACCACACTTCCACTACCACCACCACCACCACCACACTTCCACCACCACCACCACACTTCCACTACCACCACCACACTTCCACCACCACCACCACCACACTTCCACCACCACCACCACTACCACCACCACCACCACCACCACCACACTTCCACCACCACCACCACCACACTTCCACCACCACACTTCCACCACCACCGCCACCACCACCACTACCACTACCACCACCACCACACTTCACACCACTACCACCACCACCACACTTCACACCACCACCACCACCACCACACTTCCACCACCACCACTACCACTACCACTACCACCACCACCACCACACTTCCACTACCACCACCACTACCACACTTCCACCACCACCACATTTCCACCACCACCACACTTCCACCACTACCACACTTCCACCACCACCACCACCACACTTCCACCACCACCACCACCACACGTATACTACCACCATCACACTTCCACCACCACCACACTTCCACCACCACCACACTTCCATCACCACCACCACCATACTTCCACCACCACCACCACCACACTTCCACCACCACCACCACCACACTTCCACCACCACACTTCCCAGACTTACAAGGAAGCTAAGGGAGGGAGAGCCAAGGTTTCGGGGAACTGCTTAAGGGGGATCACCGATTTTTGTTTTATCTTACTCTCCTTTTCTCTCTTTCTCTGGCTTATATCCATTCGGCCCCATTCAGCCTACTGTTTTAAGACTTTTATCCCCATACAGGTGTCGATTTCTTCCTGGCGAGCGATAACGAGCCAGCACTGTATGGAAAAATCAGGCTTCGCCGGGGAAATTTTTCTATCGAAAAATGTACAAATTTAGCTTGCTGTCAAAACAAAAATATATATATGCTAGCTCGCTACCGCTCGCCAGGAAAATATTGACACCTGGATGGGGGTAAACGTCTTAAAACAGTAGGCTGAATGGGGCCTAATGGATACAAACCAAAGAGAGAGGGAGGGAGAGAAGAAAAAGCGAACTGGGGTCCCTTAACGTCTCCTGACCAGTTTCTTAGAACAACTACAAAGACCTGTACAGGTGGCTCAGTAAATTTGTACCACACGAGAGCTATCAACTAGCCGAGGTACCGGCTGGCACCACGTGCGAGTTAAAGAATGGTTCCGTTCATATCTCGATCATGTGATTTGTACTCCATGAGAATCACATACCGAGGGTGACATGACAACCAAAGTAAATTTAGGTGGCGTGATGAAATAGGATTCTTTCTTGTTTTAATATTTTGTTTCAGCATATCTGAGACTCCCTGGGTATGTCCAGATTCCCAAGGTTAGTGTGTGTGTGTATTTGTATGTGTGTGTGTGTGGTGGTGGGGGGGGGGGGGGGGCTAGAGAGAGACAAACATATTACCGGTAGCGAGAGAGATTATGAATGAACAATTATATTCAGTAAACATTTATGAGATTCTTTGCCTCAGTATCAGACATTATACCGAGGGTAGATTTTCTTAGGGAGCTGAATATACAGTATGTGCAATTGTGCAGCTTATATTTAGAAATTACCACACCAAAATTGCCGAAGAAAGTTGCCGGATAAAACCGTCGTGTGATACCAGATTGTCATGTCATACTCTTTTAGTATTTGAGGACGCATTTTGACACTTTATTCTGGTTATTATCAGACGGGTTTCATCAATTTAGGAAGGCTACGAGTGATAAAAACTATCTCATTCAACTCCCTACCTCCCACAAGTGTTCTAGATTTAAGGGGCTAGTGGCTGTTTTTTGTTTTGATATATTAATTAATTTATTCATTTATGTTTTAGTTTCCTCGCTAGACCTCCATCCAAGTTAGAAATATGCTCCCTCGACCCCTCTTCAAGATAAATGTTTACATTTAGTCATGTCCCAGTGTTAAGGGAAGGATTTTAGTATGCTCCCAAGCCTCCATCAAGCTTAGTATATATGTATATATATATATATATATATATATATATATATATATATATATATATATCCATATCCAACCACACTGGTAGTCTTCCTCGTGTACCTTGTTGCAACCGCGTGCCTGGTGCTTGGTTGATTATTGCAGATAGTGTTGCAGAATATAGAAGGAAGAGAGAACACACACACACACACACACGCTATGCATTAATACGCACGGCATGCACGTACAGACAGACATAACCTACAGATATAGATATATTGATTATTCAATTAACCTCAAAACACCCAAAGAGAGAGAGAGAGAGAGAGAGTTACAAGGAGTTACTATGAATAGTTAGTATCTCCGAGACCTTACGGTCCATTCCGAGGAGATACTCGAAGTGGAAGGAGAGATACTGTTTAGTGCATTACACTCTTTAGTGTTCAAAATATATCTACTCTTTTCTTGAACTGCTCTACTGAAGAACTGTTTACAACTTAGGAGGGAAGTTTGTTCCAGGTAGAACAGATCTTATATGTGAAAAAGTTTCCACAAATACTAGTGCTGAACCTTTTCAATTCCAATTTCTAGCCATGGCTGCGTGTTGTATTCATATTGAGGCTAAACATTTTGCTATAATCCACATTGTCAAAACCATTAAGAATTTTAAATACTTCAATGAGCTGACCTCGTAGTCTGCGTGTCTCCAACAGAAAGAGATCAAGAGCTCTCAACCGGTCCTCATAGCTCATTCTTCTAAGCGATGGAATAAGCTTTGCAGCCCTAGCTTGTACTCTTTCTAGTCGCTCTATCTATATCTTTCCTGAGTGCTGGAGACCAGAATTGAACAGCATACTCCAGGAGAGGCCGTATCAGAGGGTTGTAAAGTGTGAGGACTATTTCCTTATTTCTATACTTAAATTGCCTCTTAATATAGCCCAATAATTTATGAGCATTCTTCTCTACTTCAATGCACTGCTTGGAAAATTTTAGGTCACTGCTAATCAAAACACCCCAAAACAATTCCAAGTCAGTCACTTCCAGAGGCATTCCCAATAGTGAATAGCCTAACTTGGGGTTTGCTTGGCCGATATGCATCACCTTGCACTTTTCCAAGTTTAGAGGCATCTGCCATGTCTCCCGACCATTCACCCAGTCTGTTGAGGTCCATCCTGAGCTGTTCAATCCCTTTGGGGTCTTTCACATTCATTCCAAGTTTTATGTCATCTGCAAACTTGGAGATCACACTCAACAGACCAATATCTATGTCATTGACATATATGATAAACAGAAGTGGGCCAAGGACATACCCCTGTGGAACTCCAGAAGTGACTGCAGTCCACTCAGAAGAAACACCATTGATTACCACTCGTTGTTGTCTACCTGTTAGCCAACTTTTTATCCAATTTGTGACCTCTGTATTGATTACCTAGTGCTCTCACTTTTGACATTAGCCTGCAATAAGTCACTTTGTCAAAAACATTGTTTTTTTAAAAATCTAAGTAAAGGATGTCTATGGCTCTACTTTTGTCATACTCACTCAGCATTTCATGGAAAAATTCCAGCAAATTGGTAAGACATGATCGGTGTCGCCTGAATCCATGTTGGGAATCTGTAATTAAATTGTGGATTTCTAGGTAGCCAATATTTTGTCTATTAGTATCCCTTCTAAGAGTTTTACTATGATAGAAGTCAAACTAATTGGCCGATAATTCTTGGGACACTCGTGATCCCCTTTCTTAAAGATTGGGGAGAGAGAGAGAGCGAGAGAGAGATTGTGTGTGTTAGAGAATGAAAGTAAGTTAAGGATATAATAATACCGTAGACGTTAACAAAGAGTGTACGTACATTACTACATTACCTCGTTCCCGGTATATACCCTCAAGCGCAGGTTACCAGTTCATACCAGTTCGCTCACAGGTTCTACCCTACCCAAGTATTTTCACTCAAATATTTTCACCTATTCGCCTTTTTGCCCACAAGTCCGATCACTGATAAACTTATGCCTTCACAATGTTATTCTACGGACAGCCATGTCCTATTTAACTATAATGTCGGTTATTGAATAAACGTATTATATCCTTCCATTATCCTAATTGTCTCGTATCGAGTTTTGATTATCCTATCAGCCGAATAATGTGGCACAGTCATGTTCTAAAGTCAGGGCCACCCTTCACAACTACAACACTATTTTATTCTCTTGGCATAATAAAACATTATCAAGTACTTCTCCGTACAACGGAACAATGCTTGACTATTAAATCTTCATTAATGTGTTTTCAATAAATAAATAAATATATATATATATACTGTATATATATATATATATATATATATATATATATATATATATATATAATCATTATTATTTAATGGAGGGATAACCAAAATGAAAAGCGAGGGAATATGACAAAACGTTTAATAATAAATGTACGGTCGTGAGCATATCACTATAAGGTTAAACCAAGTTTAATCTTTGAACCTTTAAACCCAAATTCTTAAGATAGAGCTTGTAGAGAATAGGTTGGAATAGATATGTTTAACATTATTATGTAAGTTAGGTTATGGTTGGGTTTTGGTTAAGTTAGGGTTAAAACTAGGTTAGATTAGAAAATGTTAGACCAAGACAAGGTTGTAGGTTTGGTTGGAATAGATTTGCTTCAGACTCACAAGGATGTAACTTAGGCTATGATTTTCACATAAGGTTTTTTATTTCTAGACCTCCTCCCTCATGTTTAGCTTCATTAGTTTTGATATTTTAAAACATTCGCCCCATTAGTTTGGCGATTTTAAGACCTTTCACAGCAGTTATGTCAATTTTAAGATCTTTCGTGCCATTAAGGTGTCGATTACTTCCTGGCGAGCGATAGCAAGCTGTGATTTAGAAGGAATCGGGAGGGTAATTGTTTAAGTTTGATAGAGGTCTAGGGATATAGCTAATAACCTCCTCTTAAGTTTGGTTATGTTAGGTTACAACTAAGATAAACAATGTTAGTATAAGTTAGGTTATAGTGTGGATGAATCGGCTCTAAGTGTGGGTGAAGCAACATGGGTCGAATGAACCGGTAGGGTTTGTAGGGGAAATTTAACCCCTTCAGTACCGGTGCCGTCATTTTAACTATATTCTGGCTACTATTAGTCGATTGTATTCAGTTTAAAAGGGAACTCCAGCAATTCACAGGCTTCGAAATATCTCATATAACTCTTTTTACTACCACAGATCCTTCTTAAACTGCACAAAATCGTCCAAATATAGCTAGAAGGGGATCCAGAAAAAGCGACCAATCCCCCATCCCCCCCTTAAACCAACTCAACTCGGTATTCATGAGAGGGTCCTTCAAATTCCTGCCTACACTCACACACTTTAATAGAGATCTGACACACATGTAACTCTATAGTGCAGTACGAGCATAACGTAATGACTGCAGGGATGTGTATCATTTAGTCAACTGAACAGCACAATTCAACATCTGCAACGTGGTTACTAGGTACTTATAAAAATATAATTATGCACTAGTAAAGGAAGTCACATTGTTAAGGATGCAGTTAATGCCAATAGTTTGTCGACTATTACAAACTCATGACGACTGTCAAGGAATAATATTAGTAACATGAAATTACACAGTTGTTGTTGTTGTTGTTGTTGTTGTTGTTGTAGCTCCCCAGACTGTCTGACCGAGCCGTCCCGAGTCTAGTAGACCGAAGCCATCCAGATGCTCGGGCCCCTGAAGGGGCCAGGGTGAGATGAGATTTGTCTCTGAGAGGGCAGCGGGGGAGGGGATCATCAGCCCACGAGCTTGCACCCCCGGGCCAATGCCCCCACCGTCCGCAGCCCCCCCACCCTATCAGGCGATCTCGCCAGCACCTAGAAGGAAAAGTAGTATAGGGAAAGACAGATAATTACACAATTTGTTAGAAAGATTTTAGGAAAACTATTAATTTTGACTAAACCTTTTGATAATAATATTATACCTACCACTTACCTAACTCGATTAATTAGTAAATTTTTCAAAACTTTTCTATATACACACACATTCAATTCAACAACTGGCAGACATTACTACATACCAGAGGAAGAACACTGAATGGCAGTGGTAACGTAACTTATTGAAGCCACTGTACGCTTTGTGAGGAAGGATTAATACCGATATTCGCGACCTTTTACGCGACAGAGTCCAAGGCGCTTGTGGGATTTCTGCCTTTACTGGGTCCACTCAGTCACTAAACCCTTTCTGTACCGTCGACCTCTTTGGAAGTGTATTCTAGCTATATTTAGAGGATTTTGTGCAGTTTAAGAAGGATCTGTGGTAGTAAAACGGGTTAGGGAGACAGTTTGTAGCCTTTTAATTGGTATATGTCCTTCCTAAGCTGAATAAAATCGATTAATAGTTGCAAGAATATAAGGAAGAGGATGTCACCGGTACTGAATGTGTTAAAGATTCTCTCTCTCTCTCTCTCTCTCTCCCAGTGTACTATGTTAACCCTTTGGTGTCATCCTGTATCAGAATTCCTGCATTCTCACGGCCATGGGATCCTTTGTAAGCTAATACTACACACATACAGACACACGCACATACGCTAACACATTTACTCATACACACACACTTTCTATTTTACACTCACGCACACTATTTCTTACGCGCACATATTCATATACACACACAGAAGCACACGCATACACAGTAGTATTCACATGATGACACACACACACACACACATTGGAACGCACATACACATATTTCATCTCTTGCACTCGCACACATTATATATATATATATATATATATATATATATATAAAACGCACACACACAAAACAGTAACACACACACACACACACAGTAGCACACACATACACAAAACACAGTAACAAACACACACCACCCACAGTAGCACACACACACAAACAGTAACACTCACACACACACAACAAAACAGTAACACACACACACACGCAGATAAACACACACACACACACACACGCAGATTAACACACACACACACACAATAATACACACACACACACAGTAACCCACACACACATACAGTATATATATACATACACAGACACACACACACACATATACACCCAGTAACACACACACACACAGTAACACACATACATACATAGTAACACACACACACACACACACACACACACACACACACACACACACACACACACACACAGTAACACATACACACACACCTGGCTTCAAGCATATAGTATCGTATGTCCTTCCTGGGAGTTACTGGGTACGTTGACTCTAGCTTTGTATCCAGGTCTGTCCCCGGAGAGGCTTAATTCATAATTATACCTATTTATGTACTTATAGTTGGATTTACAAGTAGTTCGTATTAACACTATTTGCTCTGACGACTTGTGGGTTAGTATAATATTTGGTTTAATTAGGATTGAGGATTTTGTTTGTTTTTACCATTTTCGATCATTTATTTCAGGTGTTTTCCCCCTAGGGCCCTAGGCCAACTAAAACGCCTCCCCAGGCTTCTAGAAAATATAATAATGCCCACCCAGACCCCCTTCAATCTAAATGTGTACATTTTGCGATAGAAAAATGTCCAGGCCGAAGGCCAATTTCTTTCAAGTTACAGCCTTGCATATCACTCGCCCAGAAATACATCGACATCTGAAAGGGGTGAAGCGTCATATTATCGATAAACTAATGGTGTGAAGTGTCGTATTATCGATAAACTAATGGTGTGAAGCGTCATATTATCGATAAACTAATGGTGTGAAGTGTCGTATTATCGATAAACTAATGGTGTGAAGTGTCGTATTATCGATAAACTAATGGTGTGAAGTGTCGTATTATCGATAAACTAATGGTGTGAAGTGTCGTATTATCGATAAACTAATGGTGTGAAGTGTCGTATTATCGATAAACTAATGGTGTGAAGTGTCGTATTATCGATAAACTAATGGTGTGAAGTGTCGTATTATCGATAAACTAATGGTGTGAAGTGTCGTATTATCGATAAACTAATGGTGTGAAGCGTCATATTATCGATAAACTAATGGTGTGAAGTGGCATATTATCGATAAACTAATGGTGTGAAGTGTCGTATTATCGATAAACTAATGGTGTGAAGTGTCGTATTATCGATAAACTAATGGTGTGAAGTGTTGTATTATCGATAAACTAATGGTGTGAAGTGTCATATTATCGATAAACTAATGGTGTGAAGTGTCGTATTATCGATAAACTAATGGTGTGAAGTGTCGTATTATCGATAAACTAATGGTGTGAAGTGTATTATCGATAAACTAATGGTGTGAAGTGTCGTATTATCGATAAACTAATGGTGTGAAGTATCGTATTATTGATAAACTACTGGTGTGAAGTGTCGTATTATCGATAAACTAATGGTGTGAAGTGTCATATTATCGATAAACTAATGGTGTGAAGTGTCGTATTATCGATAAACTAATGGTGTGAAGTGTCGTATTATCGATAAACTAATGGTGTGAAGTGTCGTATTATCGATAAACTAATGGTGTGAAGTGTCGTATTATCGATAAACTAATGGGGTGAAGTGTCGTATTATCGATAAACTAATGGTGTGAAGTGTCGTATTATCGATAAACTAATGGTGTGAAGTGTCGTATTATCGATAAACTAATGGTGTGAAGTGTCGTATTATCGATAAACTAATGGTGTGAAGCGTCATATTATCGATAAACTAATGGTGTGAAGTGTCGTATTATCGATAAACTAATGGTGTGAAGCGTCATATTATCGATAAACTAATGGTGTGAAGTGTCGTATTATCGATAAACTAATGGTGTGAAGTGTCGTATTATCGATAAACTAATGGTGTGAAGTGTCGTATTATCGATAAACTAATGGTGTGAAGTGTCGTATTATCGATAAACTAATGGGGTGACGTGTCAAAAATCTCCAAACTACTGGAGGGAAAGAAGATAGGTCTATAAACATATCCCTGGGACCGTATGGGGTTAACCATATAGCCACAGTGATAGGAGGTAGGCCCCCCCTAATTCCCTAACGTTGATAGTGATACACCGTACAATCACATTGGTAATTATGCTTCTCAAATGGTAAGCCAATGGATGTTTGGGCCATTTTTATCAAGCATATTTTCGATTTAGTAATTACAAAAAAAAAAGTAAAATAAACATAAAATAATGCAATTGAATAAAAAAACATACTAAGCATTTTTTTTTTTGGGGGGGGGGGGGCGTAGTTTATAGACAGTTCGAATTATTCTTTTTCAAATCACAACAAAAATTATCAACTCAAATTGTTCCCTAGTGGGCAACCCAGTGACCAGTGACGTGTGTTATACTGTATTATATTCTAGTTATATTTAGACGATAGTATGAGTATGCAGCTTAGGAAGGATCTGTGGTAGCTAAAAGGGTAGGTTGAGATAGTTTGAAGCATTATTATTATTATTAGAGGTCCTTCCTAAGCTGAATGAAATCGTCTAATAGTTGCCAGAATAGGATGAAAAGGGTGTCCCTAGTATCGTAAGGGTTAAACTGAGATCGGCATGTTGTATTCCGATACAAAAAAAAAATCCTTGTGTCTAGTGTGTGGAGTGATTTGTTAGCATGTTATCAGTGACGTCTCAACCCACCCGTATCACTACTATCACTCCTTAAGGGGGGTCACCGGATTTCTTTTCTTCTCATTTTCTCTCTTTCTCTGACTTGTATCCATTTGGCCCCATTCAGCCAACTGTTTTAAGACGTTTATCCCCATCCAGGTGTCGATTTCTTCCTGGCGAGTGATAGCGAGCCAGCATTGTATGGAGATATCCGGCTTCGCCGGAGAAATTTTTCTATCGAAAAATGTACAAATTTAGCTTACTGCCAAAACTAAAATATATATATGCTGGCTCGCTACCGCTCGCCAGGAAAGTATTGACACCTGGATGGGGGTAAACATCTTAAAACAGTAGGCTGAATGGGGCCGAATGGATGCAAGCCAAAGAGAGAGGGAGAACAAGATAAAAAAAGCGAGGTGGGGTCCCTTAACGTTATCGGTGTAGGAAAATACAATGTCACTGATAGAGGCTTGGAATATCGGTCATTCTTGTGGATATAATAAATACTTGCCTTTGATATACAGTAGGTGCAACCACTTTATTATGAAGACATTTTTATATTTATGAGGGATCTCGAAAACTTACTACTCATAATGGAAATTCAACTCCCAAGTTGTTTATGTACAGTATATATGTACAGTATATATTGTTGTATCTATCTATCTATATATATATATATATTATATATATATATATATTATATATATATATATATATATATATATATATATATATATATATATATATATATATACTGTATATATATATATATATATATATATTATATATATATTATATATATATATATATATATATATATATATATATATATATATATATATATACTGTATGTATATATATATATACGGTATATATATATTATTAATTTGTTAAAAAAAATATTAATTTGTTCTTACTAATTGGTAACTGGTCATGGGTCAGGAGAGATAAAGAAACTCCAACCCTTTCTTCTCTATCTGCCGGAAGATGTCTTGGAATACAGACGAAAGCTTGCAGTTCCACGATTCATTTTAGGAACATAAGAAAATGGGTGTCTGCAGAAAGCCGATTGGCCCACACAAGGCACGAAAGGTCTTAACATTGACACAATTTGGGCGAAATATCTTCAAATCACCAAATTAACGGAGCGAACGTCTTAAAATCTCAAACTAATCGGGCTAAACATGGGGGAGGAGATTCGAAAAAAAAATCTCTTGAGTGAAAAATCTCCCCTTGAACATTTTATACCATCTCAGATATTACAATCGTGACTTATGATAACGAAAATTATGATAAGATATGTTGATGTTGATGATGATGTTAATGGTGGTGGTGTTGGTGGTAATAATAATACAGTAATTATAATAATAATTATAATAATAATAAGTAATGACAGTAATGATGAAGGTGGTGGTAATGATGGTGATGCCGTTGATGATGTTAATGGTGGTGGTGTTGGTGGTAATAATAATACAGTAATGATAATAATAATTATAATAATAATAAGTAATGACAGTAATGATGAAGGTGGTGGTAATGATGGTGATGCCGTTGATGATGTTAATGGTGGTAATGATGTTGGTTATTGTAGTGGTGGCAATGCTAGTGAATATGATGATTCTAATAGTCATTGTAGTAATGAGGAAGATGCTGATGGTGGTAGTGATGATGATAATTATAAAGGGTACTGATGTAGATGGAGGAGGTGATGATTAATATGACGATGAAGGTAGTGGTGGTACTATAATCCGTGCATTCTAAGTTGGGCAGAAATCATAACCTCTAACCTCTGTAACTCAAAAAGGGGTAGAGCAAATGAGCTGTCAATTTATTCACATATTCCCTACCCAAGTCTTCCTATTTAATAGAAAAATTAGCTCGATTACTGAAGACCTTTTTGAGTTATGAGATCTGGTTAGAGGTTACGATTTCTGCCCAACCTAGAATGCACGGACTTATAGTGGTGATGATAGAGGTAGTGACGCCGATGACAATATGATAATTATAATGGTTATGACAATTATATTAATGAAAATGATAATGATGTTGATAATAAAGATAATGGTTATGTAGATGGCGCTGGTGATGATAAGAATAATGATAAGTGTGTTGCCCTGTATAACAATAAAGTAGAAGTGCCGCTTTGTCCAAAATCAAAACGGCATACCCAACTCTGCGACGGGTTATCATCATCACTACTATTACCACTATCATCTCTACTACTATCACCATCATTCCTACTACTACCACCATCATCAGTAGGCCTAATACTATCACCACCAATATCACAACTACTTTCTCAATCACCACCACAATCACTACTACACTCAGACACGATCTTCATCACTACAGGGACAATCAAGGGAGAATGTTTTTAACTCTTTCAGTATAGCAGGACTCGTTCCTTACTTATATTTCGGCTATCATTAGGCGATTTTATTCAGTTTAGGAAGGCATTTTGGAAGTCAAAGAATTCCTAAAAAGCCTTCCTAAATTGCATACAATCGTTATATAATAACCAAATTATAATGAAGAATCACGTCCTCGTGCCCTGAAGGGGTTAAGCAAACGAATCCTATAAAATTAAAATAAATTGTTTTCTCTAAAAACCTTGAAAATGTTTCCCATTAAATAATAACACAAGAAAGACACGGATATAAAAATACATAGCTCGTCGAGAACTCATAGTATCAATACAAAAAAAAATCCATCAGAAGAGAAAATGAATGAAGATCCTAATATAAAAATGTTAATAGATTTAGACCTAACCAAGAAAGATCTCAGGTTTAGGGACACTGGCAGGAACACTACAGGGGACTGTGTAGCTCGGAGAGTGGCTATCAGCTGACCAAGACATAAATGGGACTGCCTTTCAACCAACCGGGTCAGCATGTCCTCAACGTGAACCACAAAATTGTCTAGATGAGGGTATCTGCCCCATACTAGTAGAATACCGTCAGTCTTGTTGTGGAATATTTTCTTGATACAGTAATGATCCTTGATGGCTTCAATCTGGGCACTGTGAGTGGCATAGTCTTCCGCAGAAATGTCAACCTGTCGCCAATAGCGGTAATTTTGTGAGGTGGCGTGCTTTGCAACTTTATCTTTGTACGTGAACCTTTTGGCCTCGTTGATTCGCTCCTGATCAATTTTGTTCAGCTCGACCTTCTGCACACCCTCATTTCCAATCTTATACACCTCATGACTGTTTAGAACCTTCTTAATCTGCTTTGCAAATGGTTCCAAGTCTTTCAGTGACGAACCAGTGAAACAATAAAGCTCACGGTTATCATCATACCAGGCCTCGCGCTTCCATGCCTTGGCCAGGTAAATCAAAGAAAATTTCATTTGCACGTAAACGGTTTTGGGGATCCGAATAACCCTCTTGTGTGTAGTAGTGACGGGGCACCTGCAAAGCGTCAAAACTATTCCAAGGGTGTCAGCCCTATCAATACATCAAAAACCCAATCTTTTCAAAGCATAACAAAAGTTGGACCTTTTCAATTTGACAAAAGGCTGAAACTGACTGGATGATATCATATCATCAAAAATAGTTAGGGGTTAACATTAGCCTAACCTAACAACCTTACCTAACCTAACCTAGTAAGAATGGGGTTAACATTAGCCTAACCTAACAACTTTGCCTAACCTAACCTAGTAAGAATGGGGTTAACATTAGCCTAACCTAACAACCTTACCTAACCTAACCTAGTAAGAATGGGGTTAACCTTAGCCTAACCTAACCTAGTAAGAATGGGGTTAACATTAGCCTAACCTAACAACCTTACCTAACCTAACCTAGTAAGAATGGGGTTAACATTTTTGATACATCGATGACTTCCAACTTTTGATGCATTGCATTGAAGTGATATCAACTTTTTTACACATTGATATGATCTGGGGAAAAACTGGTTTTTGACAAAATGAACACATCTGGAAAATTTGATGTACTGATAGCTTTTTGCAGATTTGATGAAATGATAGGATCAGTTTTTGACGCTTTGATGCTCCCCCGTAGTGACGTGTGTGGTAGTCATCGTAGTTATAGATATGTTTGTATTTATAAAGGCTTTGTAAACTTGTATTTTAATAGTAGATCAAATGCACGTAATAAGTACGATTTCTCATTGTAATTTGAGAGCAATTAATTTTAGATGTTCCCTCGATGACTTTTCGGTAGCAGTGAAGTTTGACTGTTTTATCTAGTAGGCTATATCTCATATTTTGTGTACTATTGTATAGTGTTTGGTGTTAATAAAACAATACGCAAAAATATATGATTAGCAAAAGCAGAATATTTGATATTAAAATGGTGGTTCTACGATAAATTATTAATAATTAACAGTCGTTGTTTAATAGAATTTTAAATAGTTGCTGATTAATACTAATTTTCTATAATTATCATGTTTAAAGATTTTTTTTTATTCATGGGTAACCTTAGCATATTTGAGTGTCAAATCTCATCCTTCGATCTGGATTATTAAAGATCTTTTCTGAGCTTAATATAGTGTGCTAATCTACCAAAAAATAACATAAATTATCCTGAAGGCGTTATTGAAATATATGTTAACATTTTGTATATTAAATAGGCCTAATTGAGTTATCTTAGTAGCTAGCCCTATATAAATGTGTGTAGGCTACTCTAGATAAATGTTAGCTAAACAAAAAAGTGTTCATATAATTAACACCTTAAAGGCTGTTCATTGGCATTGTTGAGTAATATATTCATAGTTTGCATCATAAACTAAGTTGTTGTTGTTGTTGTTGTTGTTCCCCAAGCTGCCTGGCCGAACAGCCCCAAGGCCCCGAGCAAGGCCAAGGCCATAACCGAGCGCCCCCACAGAACCCTCCCTGCCGACCACAATAAAGCCTGGGTGACCGAAGCCACTCCATGGAGGGGAGCCGAGGAGGGTGCGGAAACGCCCGGGAAACCAAAGACCCACCCAGGGCCCTGTACCCCTCAGCAATTATGAAGAGAAAGTTGAGGGGCAAAGGAAAAATGTGACGCTTTGGCTTCCAATCTTGGTAGATTGGGAGGTCAATCCACAGAAGAGACGGCGTCACTTGAGATCTAGAAAATATATAAGTAAAAGGAACAATCAGACTAAACTATGGGTATGGCAGAGATCGCTCAGTTCTCACTCTGATAGACCAGCCCATCACCACATAACTAGAACCCAATCCTCTCAGCATCAGCTAGGAAAGGCCCTAGAAAGCCGCCTTTGGCGGGGGGATAGCTCCCCTATTTCAACCCCTTTCGGGGTTGGGCACCCGCCCTCATAAACTAAGTAGTAGTAGTAGGCATAATAATAATAATAATAAAGTAGACGTGCCATTTTGCCAAAAATTAAAACGGCATACCCAACTCTGCGATAGGTTACCCTCATCACTAGTATACTATCACCATCATCAATCATACTATTACCATTAATCAGCACTACTACTTTTATAATCATTAGTTCATCACTACTACTCTAACCATCATCACTACTACTGTCATCATCACTACAACTCTCACCATCATCACTAATACTGTCACCATTGTCACTACCATCATCACTACTGTCACCATTATCACTACAACTATCGTCATTATTTGACACCATTTTCACTACTATTGTAATGCCCTCGAAAATGTCCCGCACCCACAATAATACTAACCCGAGTTGACGTCAGGTATAGCGTAAAATAGTCGTAGATGGTAAGTCCAATAAACTCATCTCGAGAGACTATCACCGTGGTTCTTAAACAAAATCGGACTAAGGTTGCTATACTTTTGTACGTCCGTGGTAGTACAGTGGGTTAGCGCGCGGGCCTGGTGGTGCGTCACTAACCAGGGTTCGAACCCCACCCAAGGCATCTCAAAACCTGTGGGTTTTTAGGGGGGTTAAATTCCCTTCAGAGGTTCGTACCCCGTGCCAGGTACCAGGAAAGGTTGATCCTAAAGGTAGCCTGGGGATAATTCCCATTCCTATTTAACCTGGAAAAACCTAGCATTTCATTGGTGGCAGCTAAGGAACGTGACCAGGTAGCTACGTGGAGCACCCGTCACGCGAACCCTAAAAACCATATTGAGCTAGCTAAGGCAAAAAGGCTACGATACCCTACGACCTTACGAGGCTAGGGACTAGCCTAACTAAAAAGGAATGTGGTGTAATGCCCTCGAAAATGTCCCGCACCCACAATAATACTAACCCGAGTTGACGTCAGGTATAGCGTAAAATAGTCGTAGATGGTAAGTCCAATAAACTCATCTCGAGAGACTATCACCGTGGTTCTTAAAAAAAATCGGACTAAGGTTGCTATACTTTTGTACGTCCGTGGTAGTACAGTGGGTTAGCGCGCGGGCCTGTGGTGATGGTGGTGCGTCACTAACCAAGGTTCGAACCCCACCCAAGGCATCTCAAAACCTGTGGGTTTTTAGGGGGGTTAAATTCCCTTCAGAGGTTCGTACCCCGCGCCAGGTACCAGGAAAGGTTGATCCTAAAGGTAGCCTGGGGATAATTCCCATTCCTATTTAACCCTGGTAAAACCTAGCATTTCAACTATTATGACCATCATCACTACTACTAGTACTGTAATGCCCTCTCAAAAATCCCGCCACCCAAATACTCGGGTAGCAGAGTATTTGGGTGGCAGGATTTTTGCATGTCGGGTGAACGAAGGGAATTTAACCCTCCCGAAAATCTCCAGCCGGCGCGGGGATTCGAACCGTGGTTAGTGACCTCAGTAGGTCCGGTCACCCCAGGTCCGCGCGCTAAGCCACTCTGCCACCTCGGACGTTAATAGAAAGTAACCTTAGTTCTCCTTGAAAGAACCAGGTTGATAGTCTCGTGGATATCATCACGTGATGGATTTTTTAGACTTCGCCATCATGACTATTTTACACTATCCCAAACGTCAACTCGGGTAGCAGAGTATTTGAGTGGCGGGATTTTTGCGAGGGCATTACACAACATCCTTCTTTGACTAGGCTAGACCCTAGCCGAAATTTAAACGTCTTCAGGTAACGTAGCCATATCACCCCAACATTTTCAATAGTCCAGGCTTTGAGATGCCTGGCGCAGGTTCTCGTGATGGGTGCTCTATCTAGCTACCGGATCACGCACCCTGACTGCCACCAGTGAAATGTCGGGTGAACGAAGGGAATTTAACCGTCCCGAAAATCTCCAGCCGGCGCGGGGATTCGAACCCTGGTTAGTGACCTCAGTAGGTCCGGTCACCCCAGGTCCGCGCGCTAACCCACTCTGCCACCTCGGACGTTAATAGGATAGTAACCTTAGTTCTCCTTGAAAGAACCAGGTTGATAGTCTCGTGGATATAAATTATCATCACGTGATGGGTTTTTTAGACTTCGCCATCATGACTATTTTACACTATCCCAAACGTCAACTCGGGTAGCAGAGTATTTGGGTGGCGGGATTTTTGCGAGGGCATTACAAGTACTGTCACCATCAAATCTATTGCTGTCATTATCATCACTACTGTCATCATCATTACTACAACTACAACCATCATCACTACTATTATCACCATCATCCCCACTATTACTACCATCACTTCTAATGTCAACTAAGCTAAATTAACCTATCAAATGCCAGGCGAGTTGTTTTCGCCTTCAGAACGATGGCGTTCTGTGTGTGTGCCACACACACAGAACGCCATCATCAATGCTGGGGGGGGGGGCAAAAAATTGGTTTTGTTTTAACCTAAAATCAAAATTATTGCACAAATTAAAAAAATATTTGTTTAATTACCGTCGCATTCACGCACCAAATGTTTGTGTGAAGTTTGGTGAAAATCCGTCGAACGGTCTAGGAGTTTTCGGACAGACAGACAGACAGACAGACATTTCGGCCGTCATGTACCACTATACGGGGGGCGATACCACTCTGCTTACGCAGAGTTGATAAACTCAACTCTCTGACGATATCCACCCACCACCCAAACATCCGCCAGTTCATCTATGTTTGTGACGTAGCCCCAAACAGCTCAATACTAAATGCCCCAAGACACTTTAAGGGGGTAGTGGCCGGTTCTTTGGGCTATTAATGAATTTATTCATATATTTTTCAGTTCCCTCACTAGACCTCCATCAAGCTTAAACAAAATACCCCCTAGACCCCCCCTTCAAGATAAATTTGTAGGCTACATTTTTCGATAGAAAAATGTCCCGGCCGAAGGCCAAATTATAGGCTCGCTATCGCTCGCCAGGAAAAAATCGACACCTAAATGACACGAAAGGTCTTGAAAATGACAACAAAATGGGGTGAAAGGTATTAAAATCGCCAAACTAATGGAAGGAACGTCTTAAAATCTCAAACGTAATATGCTAAACACGAGGGAGAAGGAGGTCCATAAAAATCGAGTAGTACCTCCTTAAACTCGTATAGCCTACGTAATAGTTCAAGGCTGTCCACCAGGAAGCCGTAGATGTTAATTGATCTGTAGACTACATCACGTCATTTTAACAAGTACAGTGTCACATTTAATATTATTTTCCGGGTGTTATTATCAGTGTGTGTGTGTGTGTGTTGTACTATAGATATAATATACAGTATATACATACAGTTTAGTTACTAAGCTGGGGTGTTTCAGAACTAGCATGTTAAACCAATCGTATTATCATGCTAACATAAGTTTTGGTTAACTACTGACATCATGAGTCCACAACTAAAGGCACATTTCTATTACATATGTATAGCCTATAAGGCAAGGCTGAGGGGAAAATCTGTCGTCTTCCAGTCATCCTCATGCATACTCGTACTCATTCAAAATAATCCGCTAGGTTGGTTGTGCTTGGCCGTGGCGCTTATCTCCGTCTAATTTTACTTTGGAAACTGGTGGGTCCCTCGGGTGAGTTATCCAGCCTGGTACACAGGGGCTACTGCATATCATCCAGGTTACCACAGTTAACTCCCCAGTATTGGATGTCACAAAAGTCCACTAACTCCTATATTATCTGATGGGTGATCCATCTTGACCTGCCCATGGCGGAATCAAACCCAGCAGGACATTTCTATTGGTTGTCGAAAACACTACCATTGTGCTAAAGGTCACACTATACCAGCGGTTCCCAAACTGCGGGTCATGACCCCCAAATGGGTCATGAGCCTTTTTCTGTGGGTCATGGAGGGTCCAAGATTTTGAGGATTTTTTTTTATGATATTTAGGGATATATATATATTTTTTTTTTATATTTAGGTTTTGTCGTACGACTATTTACGTTCCTAATGCATTAATAACAATTTGTTGTTGTTGTTATTGCTCTCTCTGCTGTGATTAAACTTTAAAATGTATCTGCGCCATTGGAAATTAGTATTTTTTCGGAAGGCTTATAAAGGTGGGGGTCATGGTAGGTTCGGTACTACTGAAAGGGGTGACGTACTGGAAAAGTTTGGGAACCGCTGCACTATAGGCCTACAATGCATTGAAATTTAGACTTGATGGTATGACAATATAGTGAATCTGTAGCCTATATTTTGGTAGGACCAGTCATCACCGTGTGTTCTTTTATTTCATAAATTTTATTTTAGTAAGCGTTGTTTCCACATAGCGATTTTGATAAGTTAATTTTACTTTATATTGTCTTTGTCCCAGTTTTGGTTTGTGTAGTTTGCAAGTTTTACATTTTAATTTAGTTAATTAATGTAATACCCTCGAAAATATCCCGCAACCCCAATAATGTACTACCCGAGTTGACGTCAGGTATAGTGTAAAATAGTCGTTGATGGGAAGTCTAATGAACTCATCACGTGAAACACCACGAGACTATCACCTGGTTCTTACAAATCGGACTAAGGTTACTATACTTTTGTACGTCCGTGGTAGTACAGTGGGTTAGCGCGCGGGCCTGGTTGACCTATGATGGTCATGCTGGGGTCACACATTCACGTATATGCTCCCGTACGAAGGTTTATTGGTAGTTGGCAACCGAATACGTAAAACGTAAGGGCTTAGTACGCAAAACGTAAATGAAATTGTGTCTAGTCGTGGGGGTTGGTACGCATGGCGGGCGTAGCCACGCTGGTCTTGGAGGTGGTTGGTGCGGCCAAGGTCGCCCGGTATGTTTTGGATTTCGAATCAGATACGGGGCTCACGCTCACGTATGTAAAAAGTCGGGAAAGCATACGTTTTACCTGGCTAGCTGCTACGTCTTACGGGTGCAGCCCCGTAAAACGTAGCAGCTAGACAGGTAAAATGTAAGTTTCTCCCGCCAATCGTACAATGTTCACGTAAAACGGGAAAGTGAAAGTAAGTCCGGGCGCATCTGGCAGAACCGCCGCACTGCGGGTTGGCGGGAAGACGCGGCACCGTTGTACGGTGGGGTCACGGGGGACAACGGGACAAGCTGGGGACCAGCGGGGGACACTCCAGTCACACCTCTCACCACACCGGAGCAGCAACCAACAAGCCAACCCTGCCACCCTCTGCACCCTGCCGAAAACAAATCGTAGCAGCGAAACGACTGCACCTATGGCTTTCATATTTTTACCACATGTACCTTACCCTTTAGGCTACCCACCACAAAAATCCCAAATCCCTCCTCCCACCCACTCGTTGACTGTCGGTCCCGTCAGAAGGAAAAAAAAGGAAAATCTGTGGCGGCGAAACGACTGCACCAATCGGGTCCATATTTGTGTGACAAGTCCCTTACCCTTCTGCCTTCCCCTCACCACACCCCCAACCACCCACTTCCAGCGTATCCGTACGAAGATAAGGAAAAAAAGAAAAATCTGTGGCGGCGAAACTACCTCACCAATCGGTTCCATATTTGTGTGACAAGTCCCTTACCCTTCTGCCTTCCCCCCACCACACCCCCAACCGCCTCCCACCACCCACTTCCAGCGTATCCGTACGAAGATAAGAAAAAAAGGAAAATCCGTGGTGGCGAAACTACCTCACCAATCGGCTTCATATGTGTAACACAAGTCAATTACCCTTCTACCTTCCCCCAACCAACCCGAAAACCACCCTCCCACCACCCTCCCACCCATACATTCCGATACCATAAAAGTCTCTGTAGTCTATAGTGTCTTTTCAGCTACTTTCGGGACCATCGGGGACCTGATTTCTGGCGAAAATGGACAAGGGGAGTGTTTTTTTTACCATTATCCTTCCTTTCTCTCCCAACTTGATAGATTTAGCCAAAAAAATCTGCACTGGCAGAAGCACACCGTCAAAATTGGCTGGCACTCAGCGGGTGGTTACAAGGATGAATGGTCTTTCCTCTATAAAGGGAGTTCACAAAATTGAACTCCTCCAGGATGAATTCCGCGATGTTGTTCATGGTGCCGATGAAGGACTGGGAATGGGAATGGTGTGGCCATTCCTGCCCTTTTGTAGTTCCCAGATTCCAACCCAGACCTACGTGGTTGACAAAGACTGTCATTGTCTGTGTTTGGACAGATGGGGTGTGCCTACGATTGTCCGGACACGGTCCACGTAATGCCTACAAACTCACAAGACGTACGGCCTCAGCTACGTACGTCTTGTGGGGGCGTGGCCATGGGCGTGGCCTGTGTTCCCGCAAATCGGGCAGCCCAGGCGGACTAACGGGGACATGCTTACGCAAGTCGCAAGCACGTACGTAGCTCCATACGACTACATTACGTCTGACGTAACACTGGCCCCGTTACGGTACGTATGTCGGGAAGTGCAATAGTCGTAGTCTATACGGGCGTACACGGCCGGACTACGCCCGTCATAACACAAAATTGGCGATCACGCCTGACGGGAGCATACGGGAGAGATATACGTGAATGTGTGACCCCAGCATCATGGTCACTAACCAGGGTTCGAACCCCACCCAAGGCATCTCAAAACCTGTGGGTTTTTAGGAGGGTTAAACTCCCTTCAGAGGTTCGAGCCCCGTGCCAGGCCCCAGGAAAGGTTGACCCTAAGTGGGCCTGGGGAGTTGTCAGGACAGACAAATTCCCTTCACACCCAGCATTTCATTATGGGGTAATGTCAGATCAGATCAGATGAAGTATGAGGGATAAGCCTTTGCAACGGCACCTGTTAAACTCATTAAATACAAAACTCTGCCAGTAGCCAGCAACTGCTAATGTTCTATATCCAATCTAGTATACTTTATATGCCCTGTACTTTTAGTTACCGAAGATGATTATTTATTTTTAGTGAATAGTACGTGATATACCTATAGTTTATACTGTTGGAGTTAGGGATATTATTCATGATTGTCAGTTTATATTATAGCAAGGAGGTTAGGCTATAATTATAGGCTACTTATTGCAAAGCTCTATATATATATATATATATATATATATATATATATATATATATATATATATATATATATATATATTGTTATGCCCGGTCCAAATTGGAACGCGAGATATTCTTTGTACAATGAGCAGCTCTCTAACTGGATAGGTATACCTTAAACTTAAAATAAAGAGACAACGCGGTAGGATAGTAAGCACACAGGTAACAAGTTAACATGGGTTTTATTCAGTTTAACACCTGGTTCATGGAGGAGCAAGACATATATTTTATACCTGTAACCTGGAGATCATCAACAACAATAAGAATAATTAAGACATACAATACTCAGGTTATCAAGTAAGCAATAGGAGTCGGACAATGGGTCCGGACTCAAGGTAATAATAATACTCCTAGGATACAATTATAAGGTATCCAAAATGGTGGAGGTACACCTCCTACCCAAATAGATCTCAGAGAGGATCTCAACAAAAGACAAGAGTGCAGTAATGGCAAATGCCGTCTGGATCCTGCAATGATGTCCCCGGCATATAGTGACGTTAACTGACTCTAAAGCAATAATGGCCAAGTGGTCATCAACAATGAAGTGGGCTCGGAAAGGCTGTTAATGAGAACCCCTGAAGATAACTTCTACCACAACCCTGAGTCAACTCTATACCCATAAACGGTACAAAAGCACTTAAAGGAGAGCTGTAGTGAAGAGGAGGGCCCATAGATCGAGGGAGGATCCAGTAGTCCGGAAGTTGGTCCAGGGGGGGGGGCGGCTGGGCGTGATGACTCCAGCTACTGGTCCAGGGTGAGTCACAAGATGATTCCTTAGACCTTGGCGCCTACCACGGGACAACCGGGTTCCTCTTGCACTCCCACAGTGCAGTGATCCCCAAAGGATATGCTGGAGTTCTGCTACAAGGTTTGGGGGGTTAGGGTGACTAGCATAATGATCTACCTAGAGTGGCAAGCAGTCTAGATAGTGACATTATAGGTAGTCTAAGGGGGGTCAAGGTAAGTGTCTTCCTTCCTTGCTAGTTCGTGGAACTATCAGAACCATGTAGCAAAAAGAGAATCCAGAAAGGGGAGCCCAAAGTGGGTTGCCCAAAATTAGTCCTCTTCCTGATGGGGGGAACCCGATCTGGTAGATCTCTAGTTATTACACTATCCTCATAATCCCTTGAACAAAACAAGGTAGGAATCCTTTGGTACTTGGTTTGTGCACCGCATCGAAGGCCAGAAAGGGGGAGCCCAAAGTGGGTTGCCCAAGCTAGTCCTCTTCCTGATGGGGGGAACCCGACCTGGTAGATCTTCGATCACAGCACACAACTGACAAGTTGAACACCAGCTATCTCTGGCTGTTCTTACCCTGAACTAAATAATACCAAATGGCAAGCTTAGTTAATGATGTCCAGGCTGGGTGAGTATAAGGCAATCTTCTTGCCCCTACTTAAGGCGCCCGGCTTGAGAGGATCAAGGGCGTTTGGCGCGTGGTGGTTATGTCCTTGTGGCTCTGGGGGTGGCGTGCCTGGACTCTGGCTGGCAGGAGTAGGGTTGGCTGCAGGTTTTAGTGGCAGCTAGAGATGCGGTCTTATCATCCTGAGACCGCATCTCACTACCGTCTGGTAGAGAAAAGTCCCGACCCCGGGACTGGAGATGGTAATGTCTTGAAGTATTATCTTCGTAGACAGGGGTCAGATGCTGGAGGAAGTGGTAATAAATGACTCCCTGGTTGTTAGGGGTGGCCATCTTGTCTCCGGTGAGGGTGAGGAGAGAAGAGGAGTCATAGTACCTCAAATGGTCGAGGAGGTGGTGAGGTGACTTGATCACTTTGGTGGAGTCCTTCCGTGCCAGGGTTATCATGTCAATCCGCATCTTGGTGGTGGTCGTCAGCGAGGGCGTTGTCGTGGCTGGAGGTGGTTGGAGAGTGATGACAGAGAGCCTGGCTTGGCCCAGGTCATGAGGTTGTGCGGACGCCGAAGTACCAGGCTGGGGGGAGGAGCTTGGAGACGCTTGATCCTTAACCTTTCTCGCTTTAGGCTGAGACAGGGCTGGTTCCCATCTGGTGGGTGGCTTCACAGGTCTTCCACAGCGGGTATGAGAAGGCAGTCTGGGAAATGGGGGAGATGGAGTTAGAGGTGACATTGAGCGAAATTTGGATATTGTTTTTCGCCTGGGAAGTTGAAAAGGAGGGGAAATAGATTGAGGAGAAGGAGGTAGGGTTTTAGTGATAGGAGGAGTAGGTGAGGGTTTTTTAGGACGGAAGCTGGGGGTGATAGGCAAAGTGGGGGGTATGTTGGTGAGTTGTGGTGGCGAGGGGGGAAGACTAGACGTGGCAAGGTTAATTAAAGGTGATGGTTGAGAAGGAGGTTGCGGAGGTGAAACGAGAGGAGAGGAGATGTGAGAAGATTTGGGCTTAGGAATGCGGGAAGGGGTGAAGGTGACAGGAGGTGAAAGAGAAGAGGGGGAAGTTTGGGTTTGAGTAGAGAGAACAGGAGGAGGTCGATGTTTAGGAAGGTGAGAAGGGGTGAACTGGTCGAGGCGAGTGGGAAGGGTGACAGGAGGTTGCAGTACAGGAGAGTGAAGGGCAGGCAAAGGAGAATTGAGAGGGGGAGTGGAAAGAGGTGGAGGGAGAGGGACAGCATGGTTGAGAGGGACAGGTCCGGAAAGACAGGAAGTTTGAGGGTGAAGATTTGAAACAGGGGTACAGTCAACATCCTGATCAGGCTCAGCTACAACAGTAATATTCTTATTAATAGGTTGAAACCTTCTGACAAACCTATTCCTATAAGTGCGAGATTCCCCATGATAGTTAATTATGACCTGGAAACAGTTTGGGATCCTAAGGACCTCAAATGGACCCTTGTACCGTGGCTTCAGTTTGGAGGGTACAGGTAAGATGGCGACCATGACTAGGTCGCCTACTTGGTGAGGGTTGTTCTTGGGGGCTTCATCAGGCTGGAGATCTTGGGAAAACTGGAGCTGACGTAGGCGGTTCCTGAGGTGGACGAGGTTGGTATTTAGACCTGGTGAGGCCTCAGTAGGGGCAGCTAGGTGACGTAGTGGTATGAGGAGAGGTGGGCTCCCAAAAACCATCTCATGAGGGGTGATCCCGTTGTCTCTGGGGCAGGTGTTTATTCCCCATTGTATGATGCGAATTTGGCTGGTCCAGTCCGATGAGTTCATCTGTTGGAGGCGTGTCCGGATTTGATTGGCGATGGTTCTATGAGATCGCTCGCAGATGGAGTTTCCTTTTGGCCAGTAGGGTGAAGAGTGGCTGATGTGAAATCCAAACATTTCGGAGATCTGCGTCCAAATTTGGCCGGTGAATTCAGGGGCATTGTCGGAGTGGATTGCCTGTGGCAATCCAAAATAGGGAAAGACATGTTGTAATAATGCCTCGGTGACGGCCATAGCAGTGTGTTCTCTGGCAGGGCAGGCGATCACGTATTTTGAGTACGTGTCCACGAAGGTGATGATGTAGCGGTATCCCCTGTCGTTTTGTAGAGGTCCCATGATGTCTACTGCCAAAAGTTGCCAGGGTTTAGAAGCGATGAGTTTGCCGGAAGGTCCTGGGGTGCGTGTTTGGTCTTTTCCCAGGGTGCAGGCACGGCAAGCTTCAGTGATTTTCTTGGCCGTGGTGTAGGGGCGAGGAGTCCAGTAGATGTTTTTGAACGTGTTCACCAACTTCTTTTGGCCTAGATGGATCCCGTTGTTGGTGTGCAAAAGACATCATTTGTTCAGCATCCTCAGGCCCTAGTACAATCTGACCTTCTGGGGTAAAGAGGGCGTCACCCCTTCTTTGTAAGAGGCCAAAAAGTCGGGTGGAGATCCAAGTTGGTTTGTCGTTCCGGAGGTAGGCCTGGATGAGAGGGGGAGTGGTAGTAGGTGGTGGTCGAGGTTCTTGGATGGTGTTGAGTTGTTCTGGTGCCAGTGGGAGCCGGGATAAGGCGTCTGCATTGGTATGGAGTTTTCCCGGCCTGTAGGAAATCTCAAAATCAAACTCCTCAAGTGATTCTCGCCAACGGACTGTTAGGGCATTCTTAGAATCAGATTTCCTGAGCCATTGTAAGGCTTGGTGGTCAGTGATGATGGTGATCTTGACGCCAGCTAGGTAGGCCCGGAAGTGTTGGAGGGCCCAAACGATGCCTAAGCATTCTCTTTTAGTTACCGGGTAGTTGGTTTCTGCTGGGGTTAAGGTCCGGCTGGCACAAGCAATGATGTGCTCTCGTCCTTCTCGATTTTGGGAGAGGACTGCACCGACGCCGAGAAGGGACACGTCGGTGTAGAGTCTAAAGGGTAGTTGGTAGTCCGGAAAAGAGACGACAGGGGAAGACACGAGTAGATCCTTGAGGGAGGTGAAGGCTTGGAGGCGGTCGGGGGTCCACACAAAAGGTTCTTCCTTCCTAGTTAAGTCGTGTAGAGGTCTGGCAATGGTGGCGAAATTCTTCACAAACCTCCGATAGTAGGAGGCAAGGCCTAGGAAAGCTCTTACTCCTTTTACTGACTTCGGGGGTTGGATCTCCTGGATGGCTTGGAGTTTCTTGGGGTCAGGTGCAAGTCCTTCTTCTGACACCAGATGTCCTAAGAATTGGACCTGATGTCGAGCCATGGTGCATTTAGTAGGCTTCAGCTTTAATCCGGCTTGTCGGATCCTCTGTAAAACTTGGCTGAGGCGTTGGAGGTGTTCTGCCCAGGTACGACCAAATACTATGATGTCGTCCAAGTACGCCAGACATGTTTCCCAAGTTAATCCCTGAAGTACGGATTCCATCAGTCGGGAGAAGGTGGCGGGACCGTTACATAATCCGAATGGCAGCACTGAGAACTCGTAAAGCTTCCCTTGGCTGGTGGAGAAAGCTGTTTTTTCTTGGTCGGTGGGGGCGACGGGGACCTGCCAGTATCCGGATTGCAGGTCCAGTGTGGAGAACCATCTGGCCCCTAAGAGGGAGTCTAGGGAGTCGTCGATGCGTGGTAGTGGGGTGGCATCTTTGATGGTGACATCGTTGAGTTGTCGGTAGTCGATGCAGAATCGAGATGACCCATCCTTCTTCTTGACCAGTACCACTGGAGAGGACCAAGGGCTAGTTGAGGGGTTGACAATGCCAGCTTCTAACATCTCTGCAACTTGCTTCTGTTCTTCTTGGTGCTGAAGGGGGTTTTCTTCGTATAGCCTGTCTGACTGGGGGTCCAACAGTGTGAATGTGGTGTTCTAGGACATGGGTGTGGCCTACATCTTGGGAGTTGGTGGCAAAGATGTCCTGGTATTCGGCCATTAACTGGCACAGATCGTCCTTTTGTTGAGGGGTGAGGTGAGTAGGAACGTCTGGGAGTGATGGAGTTGATGCAGGAATGGAGGTGGTGGTGTCGGTTGAAGGCTGGTCATCATAAGTCTCTAGTTCTCCGATGGTGAGACCCCTGGGTAGGGTGATAGGGTGGTCGGAGATGTTGGCTATTCTTACTGCATTTTGTTTTAAAATGGCAGGAGCAGTGAGACAATCCCTGTCAAAAGGGCTCTGAAGAGAGGGAGTGTGAATGAGTTCTCCGTTGAGGGCTGGATGGATGGGTACCCAATGTTCATGATGTGGCAGCAAGGTGATGGGTTGAATGGTGATGGCCGATGCAACACGGATGGCTTTCAAGGTTTGAGGAGGGTCATGGAGCGGTGTGGCAATCTTCGGAGTGGTGAGTCCTGGGGGTTTGGTGGAAAATAACAATCTTCTTTCAACACACTGGATAGTAGTGCGAAGGGCCGTGAGAAGGTCGAATCCCAGGTATCCGTCATAGGTGGTTTCTTGGGAGGGAAATACCATGAAAGCGTGGTGATGGCCGTGGTTAGGTTGAGGGGTGGCCACATACAGTGGGGCCGTGATGCCAGTACTAGGAATAAGGTTGTCGTTGGCATCAATGAGGGTGGTGGACGAGTGTTGAATCAGTCCAAAAGTGTTGTGATGTCTCTGGTGGTAAGAGGAAAAAATACAGGATCTTGAAGCTCCGGTGTCGACAAGGAGTCGAGAGTTGACTCCCTGGATGGTCAGGTGGGTGTAAATGGGAGGCTTTATCATATCATAGCTGCCCCTATCTCGAGCCCCCGCCAGTTTGCAAGTTGGTGGGCGGGGGCGGTCTAAAAACCCGGTTTGATGACTTCCGGCTCGACTGTACTGTGGTCGTCCGGGTCACCAACCTCGTCGTAGTCCTCAGCTCCTGCGGTGCCGTCTTCTAGGATGGTGGCAACTCTTCTGGAGGGCTTCAGCCAGGGAATCTGTCCCCAGAACAGTGGAACCCTCGAGCGTTTGGCCAGCAACTCGGCAAAAGACCTCTTCAACCCATTAATAGGGCACTGGGACCCGCAGGGCTTCCAGTCTCCAGGCTTGACTCTGGCCCCTTCTTCTGGCTTGTCCTGGTTGCGGCTAGGGTGGTAGGTTGGTCCGGAATGAGGTCCTTGTGGCTTAGTGGGAGCTCGTTGGATACCCGCGATCTTTCCTTGCTCCTGGGATTTTTGCAGGGCCAGAATACGGCGTATGATAGGGAGGTCTGTATCATATCCGGCCGGTTCTGTGATGGCAAAGTGGTCCCGGACTGCACACGGAAGGATCCTCATCAGGGTCCGGCGGACGTTCTCCTTCCTCTCTGCAGATGTAGCCGTTGTGAATGCGGTGGAAGCCAGCCTGGTAAGCTTGCTGATGGTGGCGTCGAGGTCCCCGTCGTAGGTGATGGCGTGAAATTGCTGGTCGGCTATTACAGTACCTAAGACGGGGTTAATGGCAGTTTTAGTGTATGTTTCAAACTGTTCCCAGGTCATTCCGGGGTTCTCTTTTACATAACTGGAAACTAGGGCCATAGACCGCCTTAGCTTCATGACTACAGTATGTATTTTAGGGGCAACTTCATCTTTAAATATGATGTCAAGCACTGGCTTGACAACCTCTAAATAGGTGGCAATGTCAGTTTCCTCTGGTCTGAAAGGAATAATATCCAGTGCTTTCCCTGCCATCCTGACTACTTATCCCTGTCGTGATACTCTCAAAATATTTAACCCTTATTTAGCGGCGAGCAACATAAGTCGAGTTAAAAAAAGCTGGACTATGTGGCGGCGCTCGACATAACTCGAGTGGCAATTTCAGCACGTAATGTGGCTGAGAGAGAGAGACAAGTGGTGGCAGGAGACTAGCGAGCGTATGACTGCTCCAGACCACCTCGGCGAACCTACTGACACAAATCTCAGCTCCCTCCTCCCTCTCTCACTCGCTACATACTCAATTATGTACTGAAAGTACCGAATTACCTGCTTTTTGCACTCGCGTTGCACGGTTATTGCAAGAAAACTATCCATCATACAAGGATCGTTATGGTGTCATTCGAAAGCTCTGTTTATGCCCTTTCAGGGATAGGTATTTGTTTTACGTTCTGGGTCTTATTTAGGCATGAAAATGATCACGTAAACAGCCCTATTTTGGCTAAAAACACCCCGCTGTGCGGTACACATAAATAAACCGCATAGGCCGCTCGTAAGGTGTTAAAGCAGGAAAAACCTGAAAGGCTACCTTCGAGAAAGAGACACCGCTGCCACCAGTGTTATGCCCGGTCCAAATTGGAACGCGAGATATTCTTTGTACAATGAGCAGCTCTCTAACTGGATAGGTATACCTTAAACTTAAAATAAAGAGACAACACGGCAGGATAGTAAGCACACAGGTAACAAGTTAACATGGGTTTTATTCAGTTTAACACCTGGTTCATGGAGGAGCAAGACATATATTTTATACCTGTAACCTGGAGATCATCAACAACAATAAGAATAATTAAGACATACAATACTCAGGTTATCAAGTAAGCAATAGGAGTCGGACAATGGGTCCGGACTCAAGGTAATAATAATACTCCTAGGATACAATTATAAGGTATCCAAAATGGTGGAGGTACACCTCCTACCCAAATAGATCTCAGAGAGGATCTCAACAAAAGACAAGAGTGCAGTAATGGCAAATGCCGTCTGGATCATGCAATGATGTCCCCGGCATATAGTGACGTTAACTGACTCTAAAGCAATAATGGCCAAGTGGTCATCAACAATGAAGTGGGCTCGGAAAGGCTCACAAATGATATTAATACTATAGGTGTGCTAGATCTCACCTGGCAAAGATTAATCCTTAACTCTAATTGTGTACTAGCAAGGTGCTGAAGGCTGAGGCAACAATCGTCGGGAGCTGAGATAGAGTGAAATCTATTCGAGTTATGAACCTGACAGAATGTTAAATGAATTAGGCTAGAAGTTATACAAAGGGACTAGATTACGTGTAAATATGTGTTTGTGTTTGATGCTATGGGTCTTATATAAGCACGCCCCCTCTGTCGGGCTATGGGAGACCAATAACCCGGGAAGGTGCATATATAAGGATCCCCTGATAGGTATGTATAATGGGTCCCGGCAAGTGGGCTAATTAACGTCAATTTAAGTAGGGAGAAGAAAGACCTCTCGCAAGATGTAATGTTAATGAGAACCCCTGAAGATAACTTCTACCACAACCCTGAGTCAACTCTATACCCATAAACGGTACAAAAGCACTTAAAGGAGAGCTGTAGTGAAGAGGAGGGCCCATAGATCGAGGGAGGATCCAGTAGTCCAGAGGGCGGCTGCAGGTTTTAGTGGCAGCTAGAGATGCGGTCTTATCATCCTGAGACCGCATCTCATATATATATATACACTGTAGGCCCTATATAGAATACTGTATAATTCACTACTGACAATTCTTATTTCTCGACTCCCTCACATCATGCTTCCCTCTGAGGGTTCCCATTTCATTTTCATTTCATTTTCTATGGAGCTCGTCCTGGAATCTTTATGACTCTGAACCTCACGATTCTATACAGGACTGGCCATTTGTATCGGCACTAGCTCAGAGAAGAGTGTTGAGAGGGGAGAAGGGGTGTTGGAGAGAGAGGAAGCTGTTGGAGTGGCTTTGTTATGTGTGTTTAGTCTGTATACGTCGTCAGGATGTCCCCTGACTGGGTGCGAGCATGTGAAACATGCTAAGACGTACTATCACACCCACTAAATGTCCGCCGTGGCAGGGATTCGATCCCGGGTCTTGCAGATTCACACGTGAGCGTGCTCACCACTGGACCACCACGGCTCCAACGATCGTTTCGCATAACCCCCGCACACCATGCTTTCCGAGAAAAGACCGCTGAGGATCCCCATGAACCAAATGTTGCCACGATTATGTTGCATTAAATCCTTTTAAAAATTAAATGACACGTGAGTTACGCCGATCCCAATTCTCTGTGACGCAAGGAATGTGAATGTGTGTGAGTGAATGGGGGATAGGTGTTGGTATTTCGTCATAACAGAGGAAGGTACAGGAGCGAGAACCAGTGCCACTTCCCTCTACACATATCTCCCATTTTCCCATGGCGTGTGGCTGCGTTAGGTAATTCCGTCGCCCAGTGGCAGCCCAGGTATTTATACTGAGGCGGGTAGGCTATTGTTTATGTGTGTTTACGTGTAGTGTTTAAAAGGTAGGAGTTGTAATTATCGCAAGTGGGACGACTTGGCAACGTCGCTCATAGTTACCATGGCAATAGGTGGATGAGTTGCCAACATATATTATAGTAAGAAATGTTCATTTTACCAATTATGGCACATTTTCTCGTCCTTCCCGATTATCTACCCCTTCGAGACAGTCTATATTAACTCCGATCTATGTCTGCGATGTATATTTATTGAACAAAAATGCCGTGAATAGTCGAAAAGGGTGTTAAAAATCGCGAGGTAGGGAGGAGGGGGACGCGCAAGGTTAGGTCGTCGGCCAGCTTGGGAGTTTTCCAGCCCGAACAGCTGATCGTGAAAACAACCAAACAACAACAAAACCACTAAAGCCCGGGGTCCACCGAGGAGCAAAGGGGAAACATGGTCGTCTCAAGGCAAGGCTGGGCAGGTATGGTGGTGGTGGCGGTTGTAGTTGTGTGGTGGTGGTAGTGTAGTGGTAATGGTGGCTGCGTTGCTCTGGGTGTTCGTCCTTCTGCGGGCTTTGTTGTGTGGGGGAATTATCTCTGGGGACGGTTGTTATGATGGGGTTGTGGTTCTGTAGTAGTAATGGGGGTTGTGATGCTGTAGGGGTTCATACTGTAATATTAGTCGTGTGGGAGGGTCGTCTGAGAGTGGTTGTGTTGTGGTAGTGAGTGGGTCACAGTGTGTATTTGTTAGCGTAGGCAAATGATAATAAAGGTCAAGGTTGAGTTTATACTATAGGCTCTGGAGGTACCTCGATAATTATGCCATAGGCTATATACAATCTTTATTCCTATATACCGGTATGTCATTACCAGTACAAATTAGTACCTGTATATATTTAGGCTAGGCTACCCATTATCCAACGATGTTAAAACATGCCCCCCCCAAGGCCCAACTTCCCCAAGGAACCATATTTTGTCATTAATCTAAGCAAACTACCTAACATAACTTGGGGGCTGCCGCCCCCAGACCCCCGCTGGCCATAGCATTAATATAGAAGACAAGGTAACATTCAAGATAGCTAGAGCCGCCTTATTTACCAAGTTTTTGTATATTTTTTTCAAGGAATATAGTGTTTTATTGTTGTTTATCATATTTTGATTGGAGGATTTGCATTAACTTACCCATTAGGCTATTCATTAGTCTGAAGATACTCCGTCAAATGGTGCCATTTATTGGGTGAATCGCGCTTTTACAGTAGGTAAGGAAAATTGTGGGGAGGCCATGCACGCTTCCAAAATGTACAAATATTATATTAGATTAGATTAACCTAACCTAACCCTAATATAATATAATATAATATAATATTGTTTTTGTGAGTAACGTTCAAGCCATTTATTGGGTGAATCGCACTCACCGCATCTTTCAAAACTAACGTTTCTGAGCCAGTACCGATACAAAGGTCAGCCCTGTGGATCTGCACGGTATACGGGCGGGTTCTAAAGAAGAAGAAGAAGGACCCAGGTCGAAGGATTCATTGGGTGCAATGCTTTGTTTACGTTCATGACATTATTTTTGTGTTATTTTTCGGTGTAATCGGGTTTTTTCAAGTGTCGATAACGAAATTCCTCCATGCGGACTATAATGAGAAAAATATGGCGAGTCTATTGGTCCCTATTTTCCCTAATAAATTATTTCTAATAAGGCAGCGAAAGAGGTCTTGAATGTTATCGAAGACAAAATACCGTGGAAAAGGGAAAATATTGTAATCTCCACTGATTCAAGATGGCCGCCATTTTTGCTTTCACCCTTAGGCTAGGCCTATTTAACCCACAAAGTCTAAGGGAAAATAATTAAATTTGCACTGGTAATGACACACACATACCGGTATAGGAATGATATACAGGTCATAAAGATAGTACTCACAAGGTCATACCAGCAGCGGTACACACGGCTATGCCTGACCAAGGTGCTTTTTTAGAGGTAATAATGGGACGTCTTCTGGAAGTGGAAAAACGGTCTCAAGTGATAATGGAGAGATTCCTAGCCCAAACCGAGGGGCCAGACAGGAACCACAGAGGAAGGTGCAACTACCACTAACTAGTTTTTTTGTGGGCAACATCAGAGGACTTTACCCACGAAACAATCAATGCAAAGTCCCCATGTTGGAGGAAATTGCAGAGGAAGATAATTCAATTTTTCTAGCCCTCACAGAAACACACCTGAACGAAAACATTTTGGATGCAGAGATCAATATCCATAATTTCACTCTATTCAGAGCCGACAGAGAGGACAGAAGCCACGGAGGAGTAGCACTCTACCTAAGGGAGGATATGGCTGCAAATACCGAAACTTTAGTTGCATTCTCAAACGGCACAACAGAGCTACTAGCAGTACACATAAGACAAACCGACATGCTCATCATAATTTTGTACCGACCTCCAAACACCACAGGGGAAGTTTTCAAGGAGGTCACAGAGAAGATACAATCACTCCTACAAAATCTGCCAACTCCCGCTACAGATGTCATCATCACAGGAGATTTCAACCTGCCCATCATCAACTGGGCAACCATGAAAATAGACGGAGGAACCAGGGATGAAAAACAGCAAGCCAAGGAACTAATGACTATCATGGACACTGCATACATGAAGCAATACATCGAGGAACCTACAAGAGGCAACAACACACTGGACTTACTATTTGGCAACAACTTCGACCTGGTACACTCGTACGAAACTGTAAAAACTATAATGTCCGACCACAGCCTCATCAAAGTTAGAACCCCCACACCAGCCGCCACACCACCAAGAAGATGTCAACAGGAATCAAGCCAAATACCCTGCACCTCTCTGAAAGATCTCAACTTCTACAGCAATGATATAGACTGGGACAGACTGAGAGCAGAACTGGCAGTAACTGATTGGAGGGCACTATTCGAAGATAAAAACGTCGACGAAACTCTCAGTATCCTCCAGAAACAATGCCTGGAGACCTGTAAAAACACCATACCACCCAAATCAAGCAGGAAGCAGATCAAGCAGATCCCCAGAGATAGAAAAATACTAATGAAGAAAAGGACATACTTGAGAGCCGAGCAAAGGAAGACCAGCTATGCGCACAATATCACCAAACTACAAGAAGAGCTCGATGAAGTTGAACGTAAACTCATCCAGTCACACCAAGAGCAAAGAACACGTGAAGAACTACAAGCAGTTGCAAACATACGAGTAAACAGCAAATTCTTCTATGCATACGCAAAAAGGAGACTCAGGAACACCTCAACAATAGGACCACTTGCAAAACCTACGGGCGAACTTGAGAGTGACCCAACCGAAATGGCCAAGATACTCAAACAGCAGTACGAAAGTGTCTTCAGCCCGCCAAATGAAGACAAGAAAATCGATAATGCAACGACCTTCTTTGACAATGCTCCAGGGACACCACATCAACTCTCCTCGGTAACAGTATCAACAGAGGACATAATAGCAGCCATCGACAAGATTGGACCAAACTCTGCGGCAGGACCAGACGGCTTTCATGCCCAACTGCTAAAAAACTGCAAACATCAGCTAGCCTTGCCTCTAAAACTGCTGTGGAGCAAGTCCCTCCAAACTGGATATGTACCACAATCCCTAAAAGAAGGTACTGTCACACCAATACACAAAGGGGGCAGTAAAGGCATAGCCAAAAATTACAGACCAGTGGTGCTGACGTCACATCTTATTAAAATCATAGAAAGAACAATACGAGCTAAGATGGTCAGCTACCTGGAAGATAACGAGGCATTCAACGAGGGTCAACATGGCTTTAGACAAGGCCGCTCCTGCCTTTCACAACTACTATCACACTACGACAAAATCCTACAGGATATTCAAGACGGAGAAAATGTAGACGTCATATATCTAGATTTCGCCAAAGCTTTTGACAAGGTGGACCATGGGATCCTTCTACATAAACTCAAATCACTGGGAATAGGGGGAGACCTTGGAAGATGGCTCCACAGCTTCATCACCAACAGAAAACAAAGAGTCACGGTTCAAGGAAGCCTATCAGAAGCAGGTGGGGTCATCAGCGGAGTACCACAAGGATCAGTACTGGGACCTCTCCTATTCCTCATCATGATAGGAGACATCGACAGGGACCTGGAACACTCAACAGCCTCATCGTTTGCAGACGACACCAGACTCATGAAGAAAATCACCTCACAACATGATGCACAGTTACTACAACAAGACTTGGACAAAATCCTGAAGTGGGCAGAAGAAAACAACATGGCCCTAAACGGAGACAAGTTCGAGCTTCTAAGGTACGGGAACAAGAGAGCACTACAAATCGACACCAACTACAAAAGTGGACAGCAAGAAATTACCGCCAAAGACACAGTGAAGGACTTGGGAGTAAATATGAGCAGTGACGCCACTTTTTCCCAGCATATTACCAAAGCCACAACAACAGCAAAACAAATAGCAGGCTGGATCCTGAGAACCTTCCACACAAGAAATGAGAGGTGTATGTTAACACTGTGGAAGTCACTGGTCCTACCACGACTGGAGTACTGCTCTCAGCTCTGGTCTCCCCAAGAAGTAGGAGAAATAACAGAAATTGAAGCCACCCAGAGGACATTCACCAGTAAAATCCATGGGTTTCAACACTTTAACTACTGGGAGAGACTCAAGGAGCTGCAGCTGTACTCACTTCAAAGACGTAGGGAGAGATACATCATCATCTACATCTGGAAGATTTTGGAAAAAAAGGTACCAAATCCAAACATCCAAGAGACTCAACACCAAAGGCGAGGGAGGCTGTGCTATGTGAGGACTACGCCGGGATCAACACAAAAAATCAAATCCCTGATCCATCACAGCTTTACATACAATGGAACCAGACTGTTCAACTGTATACCAGCCCCTCTCAGGAACATGACCGGGGTGTCTCCAGACACCTTCAAGAAACACTTGGACATGTGGCTGGCCAAAATACCGGACCGGCCACCAACACCAGGATACCCCAGCGCTAACTCCAACCGACTTCTGGAATGGAGAATGGAAGAAAGGGAGCTGCCTGGTCGCAGTGGAGCCCCAGCTCAACTGTGTCACTAACGGACGGAATACAACAAAGTGTAACAAAGTGTAAGTGTACTGTACAGTATGTATGACATAGCCTAATTACCTTCATAATAGTATGAACGACAAAGATATAGGCCTAGCCTAGCATTCGGGCATACTGCCCGCCTTGTATAGCCTAAACTACGCGGACGCTCGCGATCATGTTTCCGTCTATTTGGACTGCCTTGAGATGCAATAATATGTTGAGGGGGGCACCCCTCATGACATATTATCATCATCATATATATTGTCAGCAGGGGGCAAATTACAGAAAAAATAGATGTCACAATAGACGGGAACTTAACCGCGAGCGATCAACCTTTGTAAACATGACGACCGTTATGTTCGGACTGTACACCTGGATAATACATCCTTCCTGTATAAACTCAACCTTGTCCATAATAAAAGCCAGACTTCATTGATCGTTGGGGTTTGGCAAGGATGTAGTATTCAGGCGTACCGCCCGCATTGTTTACACTACTCGCATGCTCGCGATAATGTTCCTGTCTATTTTGGCTGCCGTGGGTTACAATAATCCCCCCCCCTCATTTTATACGACAATAAAATTATGCCAAATTTGTTGAATATATGCCATTTTTTATAAAATTATCTACTGTATTAGGGGGATATAACATTATTAAATCAACATTCAACAAGTTTAAAATTAACTTATAGTGTACCGGTACTGTATATTGCTTCTGTGTTTCCCGGTTTCGAGTATGAGTGGACGGGATTGGGACAAAAGTTTCAAGTCAAGATGAGGTAATGATGACTTAAAGCTGTATAAGTGAGAGTCTTTTAGTATAACCGAATTAAACCGATAGTCAATTTAGCAATATATTTATTGGTTGTAGATTAGTGTTGATTTCAAAAGCTCATAATTTGTTTCTGGTGCTGGTGGTGTAGGAATAGGTTTTTACACCATACCCGAAAGAGGATTTATGGAGCTCCGATCTTACTCTCAACCATCTGAACAATTTTACCAACACACCTAAACTTTGTTAGATGCGGGAATAGCCTCCCGAAAATATCAAGCCCTGGCGGAGGCTTGAACTCAGGACCCTTGGGTTGTGAGGCAAACACTTTACCAGTTAGACCAATAGAGATATCCCACTTGGCCTGGTCGGCTCTAGGTATTTCCGCATCCGGTTCTGTTTAAGCTAACCTATTTACACTGACTTTACAGTGGGGTGTTTAAATTTCACTAAAAATACTGGTATGTAATTCCTTGCTGAATTTTCTAGAATGCTTTGCACAGAACATTATATTATATTTGAGTAATACCTGGCTATCTAAAATGTATATGCCAACAAGAAAGAAAACATTAAAAGTACAGTATACTGTATATTAATCTAAGTAATTTACAAAAATATATAGGAAACTAACTTGAAACACACACGCACAAATATATATATATAGTATGGTCTCGTAGAGCGCGAAAAATTGGCCGAGACGCGATCTCGTGTTGTGTGATTTTCGTGTTAACTGAACAGTTTAACCTACAGTACCGGAAAATAGCTAATTGGTCGATCGGCCCTAGATATCCCTTAATTTTCGATTTTCATATGACAATCATTCACACACAATCAAGCATAAGAACATATAGGAATGATGAAATATGTACAGATATTAGGAATTAAGCATGAAATAAGCAGTTACTCTAATTCCTATTGATTACCTTCTTCTTCACATCATAGGTGATAGATTTTTTGCTTGGCAGGTAAAACAAATAAAAATAGGGTACAGTATGTGTTTGAGTATATAGATAGATAGATAGGCATGGTTAAGTTTAGTCAGAGCGAGATATCCGCGTAACACGAGACGACGGTTCGACATTAGGCAAAAAAGATGACCAACTACAGTCCCTCTCCCTCGTCCCCAAGCGGCCCAGGCACCAGTGACGTCACATGGCGCATTTACGTGAGGCGTGTTGATCGAGACCAACTCGTGCTAATGAAGAACTCCTCGGATTTGCCCTGTTCTTGAAGCCCGACTCGTGTTTATGGAACATTTTTGGATGGATATTTTTCATTGCTTGTGTTATTCGAACATGTTTTATATGAGACCAGACTGTATATGTATATACATTATCTTGTTAAAGACTATATTCACATCCACAGCCATGCCAACAGTACGATAACACTCTATATGCACCTCACTATACACAACAATGGACGGTTGGGCAAGCAACCCTTCCCCAAAACAAGCATGAGAATCAAACAACTTGCCTCGATGGAGGTGATTTATTCATGGTCACTCCTTCGGGGATTAAGGTGTAGGTGGCAATAGATAGAATAGATTATTATTAAGTGTGGTACCTATTACGTATCACACACTATGAACGATTGCTAAATGTAGAGTTTGAATGGGATAAGGAACAGCTTAGTATCGAAAAACCAATATCTGGGCCCCCTCCTTTGATAGCACCAGCTGTAGTGAGCGACGCAATCAATAAAATGAAGGACGGTAAAGCTCCAGGTTGCTCTGACATTGTCGCTGAGATGATAAAAGCCTCAGGGGAGACTGGTGTAAAGTTAGTCACTGAGTTGATAAACACCATTATTAAAGATGAGAAAATCCCAGAGAATTGGCTCAAAAGTGTAATAGTAAATATATACAAAGGAAAAGGGGATGCGCTAGATAGAGGAAATTATAGGGGCCTGAAAATGCTTGACCAAATCATGAAGGTCTGTGAGAGAGTCCTTGAGGGTTTGATCAGGATATGCAGTTTGGTTTTATGCCAGGACGGGGTACAACCGATGCTATCTTCATAGTCAGGCAGATACAGGAAAGATACTTACTAAAAGTCAGGGATCTTTACTTTGTATTTGTAGACCTGGAGAAGGCCTTTGATAGAGTGCCTAGAGATGTTGTGCAGTGGGCTATGAGGAAACTTGGTGTGGCTGGTGCGTGTGATAATGAAGATGTATGAGGATTCGCGAACTGCGGTGAGGGTGAAGGGTGTACTGAGTGATGAGTTCGCAGTCCGTGTTGGAGTCCATCGGGGTTCAGTGTTAAGCCCCCTCCTCTTTATTATGGTCTTGGAGGCACTGTCTAGAGTTTTTAGAGGCGGACTCCCGTTGGAACTGTTTTATGCAGACGATTTAGTCCTAATAGCTGACAGTATGCATAATGCAAGATGCTGACGCCAAATTCAGAGAGTGGAGAGAGGGCATGGCGAGCAAAGGTTTAAGAGTCAATATTAACAAAACCAAGGTTATGCATTGTAGATTGAGACGAGGAAATGTGGAAAAGAGCGGTGCATACCCATGTGCAGTGTGTGGAAAGGGAGTGGGCGTTAACTCAATTCAATGTAGCATCTGTCGATGTTGGGTACAGCATGGGAGTAAGAGCTGTAGTAGAATAAAGGGACCCCTGCCGAAGGATAAGTCAGAAATAGAGAAATTTGAGTGCGTAGTGTGCAAAGGCGAGCTTGTGTTAAGTGATGATCCTGTGGCTGTGAATTTTGGAAATGAGTTTGGAGCTGGTGAACAAGTTTTGTTACCTAGGAGATACCATCTCTGCCGGTGGTGGGGCCGAGGCTGCCACTGTTGCTAGAATTAGGTGTGGCTGGGGGAAGTTCAGAGAACTGATCCCAATCCTGACCATGAAAAGAATGCCTCTCCCCCTGAAGGGAAAGGTGTATGCCTCATGTGTTAGAAGTGCAATGACGTATGCCTCAGAAACATGGGCCGTTAAAGTAGAGGATGTCAACAGAATGGAGCGTAATGAGATGAGAATGGTGAGATGGATGTGTGGGGCCAGGCTACAGGATAGAATAACAAATGTTGTGCTGAGAAGACGTTTAGGTATAAAGAGTATTAGCGAGGTGATGCGTACAAGTAGACTGGGATGGTATGGACATGTGGAGACAATGGATGAACAAAAATGGGTGAAAAAATGCAGGTCTGTGATTGTGGAGGGAGCTGCACCAAGGGGTGGACCGAGGAAGACCTGGGATTGGACTATACGCGCCGATCTCAAATGCAAGAACTTGACAAGTGAAGCAGCCCTTAACAGGGTTGCCTGGAATGCCGCCATTAGGACAAGAGACTGAAACTGCATGTATGTGTGGAACACTCAGTCTTAAAATGTTATGTATGTATATTCAATATACTGTACAGTACAGTACTGTACATCTATAGTGTTACTGGCTTTATTATATACAATATTTTATATATATTATAGTGAATCCAGTATTATTGTTACCTTCAAATTCTTTGTGTCCTCAGATGAAAAGTGAGCTGTTAGAGTGCTTGAGCATCCTGGATAACATCACCGTGTGTAAGTGTGTATTTGGAGACATTGTGACATCCACACAGCCGTACGTCATAACTGAGGTTAGTTTCATATACAGGTCAACCCAACCCTAAGTCGGTTTAATGCTTTTGTACAAATTTCTTTAACTTAATTTTGAATTATGTTTTATGAGCTTTAGTACAAGTTACCATCACAACTTCTGGCAATGTTTTTGCTTGTCATGTCCCGTCAATACCTACGATTGTAAGCTTCAGTTGCAACAATAACTAAACAGCCAACACAACTCACGAACCGAGTTGAAAGCATCCTAAACTACTGTATTTCACCAATATGGTGTTACTTGATTTCTTTATCATTTAATCTTTGATACTTTGCCTCCCTCTGGGAAGACCCTGCTAAAGGATGACCAAAGCAGAAATGCATCCAAGCTACGGTATTTTGTCTAGACACACTCGTTTGACCTGCTGCACTATTTGGAAGCCTCTCGTCTATACAGTACTATATATTGCTCCAATCTTTATCCCAAACCATTGGATGTCTACCACTGTCAGCTACACCACTCACTGGTGGACTGGTCTATCAGAGTGAGAGTTGAGCATTCTCTGCCATACCCATAGCTTACTCTGACTGTTCCTTTCACATATATATTTTCTAGATCTCAAGTGGCATCATTTCTTCCGTGGATTGACCTCTTTGCTGCCAACTTAGAGGTTGGCAGACTGGGAGCCTAAGCGTCACATTTCTCCCTTTGCCCCTCGACTTTCCCTTCATAATTGTTAAGGGACACCGGGCCCTGGGTGGGGCTTTGGTGTCCCGAGCATTTCCGCACCTTCCTCAGCCCCTCGCCTGGGAGTGGCTACGGTCACCTGGGCATTCTTAGTGGTAAAACTGGGAGCGTTCTGTGGGGGCGCTTGGTTATGGCCTTGCCCTTGCTCGGGACCTTGGGGCTGTTCGGTCAGACAGCCTGGGGAACAACAACACTCACTTGGCTCTCATGTATGGTAGCATATCTTTCTTGGCATCCTGCTCTTATCCATTCTATGCAAATTACCATATCACCTCAATTTATTTCTATCCATTCAAAGTTCAAACACTCATCATTCAGAGCTCTCTCTCCAATTCCAAATGACTCATACTTCTCCTATTGCTTATTCCTTCCATCCTACTTATGCCAGATACCATTCTGAGATAGCTCCTCTCCATAGATCTCAATTTGGAGAGGCTCAGATTACTTGCTAAGTTGCTATCAAGATCTTATGTCCATATAAAAGTGTTATGAGCATAACATACTGTACATGCATATCATTCATTTATATAAATAATCAACTCTTTGACAACTTTAATACAATCCTTTTCACAAATGTAATCCTCGCTTGATCAATTACCAATGCAAAAGACTGAAATTAACCAAATGAGGAACACATGTTAGCAAATAATCTCCTCAAAATTCACAAGATGAATCTATCTCTCTATTGCCAGACGCCCTAATCCCTAATGGGGTGGCCACGAACAAACCTCCTCCTGGTCGCCCTGTCCCCTGCCAACACTCGTCCCTCCTCCCAGCCCACCCTCCTCTCCCCCATGCATCTCTCCACAGGCCGTAGCGCGGTTGGTAGAGCACTCACCTGCAAACTGTGAAGTCAAGGGTTCGAGTAGACCAGATGTTCTTCTATTTCCATATCTCATTGATATTTAACCTCTGAAGTGCGCATGGGGGTAATTAGACACCTCTCCCTGTGCGCATGTATTTGAGGTGTTTCCGTCACTAAAATATTCATTGTACCATTAATAGCATTAATACTTATCCATATGCGCCTATTATGGGTTGATTATAAAGGTATTAACCTGAAACAACAATAAAACGAGTGAAAACAGCGTTTGGATGGTCAAAATTGGAGATATAGCCCGCGAGTTGTATAATGTATGGGTGAGGCAAGCTGCTTTCCCGCCAATTTCCCCCAAGGCCACTGAGACACAGTCGATCGATACTCTCTCTCTCTCTCTTGCATTCGCTTGCTATCAGTGATGACCACACCCTGCAACCGGATTTCTAATGTTAGCACGAAAATATACCTCAGAATAAGGGAATAACAGGGAAAATAGGTGATAACTGAAGGAGAGGAGGAAAGTGGGGAAGGAGGGGAGGTAGAGGACTGAGAATTTGCATACCAGGGGCCCTTTTTTTTTTTTTTTTTTTTTTTTTTTTTTTTCGATGTCAAAAGTTGATTTTTTTTTCTCTGACTCTTAAGAGTCTCCCCGCAGTTCCCGGGTTAAGGATTTTTCTTGTTCCCAAACTTTTCTTTGACTTCAGTTATGATGATGTTTATTATCACTAGCTCTGGTACCGTACTGCAATGATTACCATATCAAAAGTATTCTTGCTCTGAATATATTGACATTACAAAAATGCTGAAATATTAGTGATATATATTAACCCCTTCCGACATATGACGCAATTTTGAGCCTATTAGGGATACTTTATAGCCTTTGTTACCATCAGGGGTATTTAGAAACCTTTAGTTTAGTTACTTCAACCTCTGCAGTTGTCTTTGAGTTAGCTGTGGGCAGAAAACTAATTTTGGAGAGGTAATTATAAGAGTGAGATAACTCTATTTCTTATTGCTAATCTGGCAACCTCTGCATCATATGAGTCTGAAAGGGTTAAGAGAGGCATAAAATGTGGACTTTTTCCAGCCTTTTCATAAGTTCCCTTCAAAGATCCTATGCCTAGGTTTTTGTCAATGCCGCATGTCAGCTTGAAGCACCCCATGTCGCATGCTGATATAGTACTGTATTACCCGGTACTTATTTTCTCATAGGAAAATAGTTTTTGTGTGAATCACAAAGCAAGAAATTGTGGCACACTGATAATTTTTTGGTGTACCTGAGCATATTATTATTACAGTAACATGGTCTAAATTGGAGCACATGAAGGTTTTTTAAATTTTTTGTCATGATAGCTTTTGATATTAACCTTTTAATATCCAGAGATCCTTAACCCGGCAGCTGCTGGAAGACTCTTAAGAGGTTTTACTGGGCGACTGCGGGGAGACTTAAGATCCTAGGCCTAAGAAAACAAACTTTTAAAAGGCCCCAGTAGCACTTAAATTTTTTTATTTTTGTTTTATCTTCATACCTCATATCACTCCTTCACATCTGTCAAAAACCCCTCCTTTTCCCCCCCCCCCTTCAATTATCCTCTATTTTTCCTCTCATTACCATCTTTATTGGTGTATTTATCATGCAAATATCTGAAACCCGGTTCCAGGGTGTGGTGTTGCTGCTACCGAGTGTTTTTTTTTTTTTTTTTTTTTTTCTATGTGATTGAGGGAGGCAAAAGGCATAACTGCCTATAGCGAGTGCCTCCCCCATAGTTGAAAGAGTGACAGGGCCAAAATCAAGGGACGTTCGAGCCAAAATGCCTGGACACACGGAGTTTGAAGCAATTTAAGTCATAGGAAGAGGGAAAGACTGATTCTGGGAGAGAGTTCCAGAGCTCAGCTGTTGAGTAGAAGAAAGTTTGAGAGTAACGTTTCACTCTTGGGTTGGAGAGTTGCACAGAGTAGGGGTGGGATTGAGTTGCAAGACGGGTACCACGTGCCCTACGTAAAGGAGGTGGTATGCACTGGGATAGCTCTGAGGAACACTGATTATTATAGTAGCGATAGAATAGCGAGAGAGATGCAACATTGCGGCGGAGAGAGAGAGATTGCAGAGAGTTGGTGAGTGGACGGGAGTTAATGATACGAAAGGCCTTCCTTTCAACTTTGTCTAGGAGAGCGGTGTGAGAGGAACCTCCCCACACATGTGAACAATACTCAATACAAGGGCGCACTATGCCCCTGTACAGAGCAAGAAGCTGTGCAGGGGAAAAGAACCCCCTAAGGCGGTTGAGCACACCCAGCTTCTGGGAGGCTGCCTTAGCAAGACTGGTAATATGGTCCTTCCAAATGAGAGCAGAAGAAAAAGAGACACCAAGAATATTGAGAGAAGATGAAGGGTTGATTTTGTATTGTTGAAGAATAAGGGATAGTCCGCTGGGAGATCCTGACGGGTAGATAGATGGAGAAATTGGGTTTTGGAAGCATTAAAGTTAACAAGGTTTTCTCTGCCCCAATTGGAAATAGTATTTAGATCAGAATTTAAGAGTTCTATGGCTTCATTACGTTTGTCGTTGAGGGATTGCTGGCTGGGGCGTTCTGAAAAACTAATGGAGTAGTGTAAGGTTGAGTCGTCTGCGTATGAATGGATGGGAATTAAGGTACAGTTAAGGAGATCATTTATAAAAATTAGAAAGAGAATAGGAGATAGGACAGAGCCCTGAGGAACACCGGAGTTTATAGGGTGAGGAAGTGAACAATGGCCGTCCACAACCGCGGCTATGGAACGGCCGGAAAGGAAATTAGAGACAAAGGCACAGATGGAGGGATAGAAACCGAAGGAGGGTAGTTTAGAAATTAAAGATTTATGCCAAACTCTATTGAAGGCTTTCGATATGTCTAGTGCAATAGAAAAAGTCTCACCGAAGTCCCGGAAGGAGGTAAGGTAGGGTGTGGGTGAATGAGTCAGTCAAGCTTGAAGCCTCGCGAGGGGAGTGTCTGGCTCGCTCTGCTCCACAATTCATGAATGGACCGGCCGACTATAATTCACGATTTTGACCATACAAACACTATTCCCACTTGTTTTATTGTTGTTACATGTTACTATCTTCATACTAAACGTAAAGTAGGCGCATATGAATAAGTATTAATTATATTTATGGTAAATTAACGATTTTAGTGAGGAATGAATCAAAATACCTACGCACAGGGGTATGGTGTATACTACAGGGGCTGCGCTGCTGAGAGGTTAATATACTCAATAAAATACTAGTCTTATAGGTGGAAATCAATTAAATAGTATTTTTAAAGGTTGAGAGTTGAAGCTCTTTTCTTCTTGCAGATAGTGTGAGTGTGTGACAAGCTCAGCCTCAAGCATTGTGAGTACTCACTTCATCTTACAGTACTTGCAAATATCATCCCAGCCTCCTCAAGCAGGCCATCACGTCACATCTTACACTGGAGCCGGGTGGAGGCGTGGGCACTGGAGGTAGCGAGGGGGCTGGGTTTGTATTCACCTTCTCTATGATCAGGTTAGTAAGGAATGAGAGCCAGTCAACACACAGACAGTGTAACAGGGAGAGGCCTGCCTTCCCTGTCATGAGAGGAGCCACGGACACACTCAAGACGTCGCGAGAAAGTTGTCACATGTCGAGAGGCCCCACACACGCGTCTCACCGCCGCCGTCACACCTTTGTTCGACGGACCGATGAGCTCAGGAGGTACCGGTACTTCAGAAACTATCTACCAGCAGAACTAAGAGTATCCATTCCCACGCATCACAACAAACTTCCTGCTAAGTTGCGGGCATTATGAGCAACACTAGCAGCACAGGTGATGCCACAGGCCCCAACAACTCTCTCAGCACCCAAGAACACAGTAACCATGGCAACCCTGACTCAGTGGAGGGGGAAGCAGCGGGTACAACCACTGACCAGGTGACAAACGTTGATTCCAGCCCCTCTCAAGGACAGCTACCTTGTGGGGCACCCGAGAGTGGGGGTAATTTGAATAATACTAAAGATGAATGTCAAAGTAATGATGATAGTACAAATAAAAGTGGGGATGCGGATGTAACACTGAGGGCTAACGAGGAGGGAGAGTCTGGTTTACATATAAATATTGCCAGTGAGGTTGTGTCGGCTTTGGCAGATATAGAAGGTGTTGGAAATGAACTCAAAACTGCATTTAAAGATGTACATACTGAATTTATATCTGCCGTGTCAGAAGTGAGAAACCAGTTGAGCAACGTACTTACAAACTCCCAGTTCAAATTTGGTGCTTCTGGACCAGAGTGTGGGGACAGTGGAAATAATAATAAGACAAAGGCAGAGGATAGTGTAGTAGATAGTAGTAAGGACACTGGTGTAAGGGGAAGTCCAGCTAGCGGGGAATGTGGCCTTCAAAAGGTAGAACCCCCTGCGGCTGACTCAAAGTCGATATTTAAGACGGAGACGTCCACAGGCAGCGTCGGTGATGTAAGTGATAGTCCGAGGCAAGGCGGTAAGGAGTCCCAGGCTTCCTCTGCTGCCACTGCTCCTGACCTCAATATTAGATTAATTAACGCAGATACCAAGTTCGAATGCAGCGTAGAAACCTCAAGTGTACATAAATATTCCAGTTTGCATGAGAGTAGCTGTAAAGAGTTTGGCAGGCACATTGCAATAGCTGAAGAGGTGACGGAAGACTCATTTAAAGATGACAAAACTGTAAAAGAAGAGGTGGTGATATTGCGAAAGGAAAAAGACAATAATTTTGAAGGGAATAAAGTGTTCTGCATTGAGACCCGGCGTGAATATAACGGCCGGGAAGAGAGTATGAAGCTCCTTAGTAGTGATAGTAGTGAGGTGATGTGTGGGACTCAGACGGTCTCGGCACCCTCCACCCCCGTCCCTTCCTCATGTAAAGCCATCAGAAAGTCCATGAGATCCCAGGGGTGCCGGGGCCGTCGAGTCTCTTTCCCCGAGGACGAGACACATCTAATTTCCAGTTACCTAGAACCAGTCAATCCGTGGCAACAAATGGGTGGCACTAATGTGGACGAGATCACTACAGCATATAGGTATTCCTGTGACCGGCACTGTACGCAGCCTCTGTCAGTGATATTGCAGCAGATCAAGGCCCTACCCCTGGTGTTGGGGGGTCGCGTAGAGTGTCTGAGTCTGCGGGGACAGAGGCTGGATGGCAGTCAGTGTGAAGGTCTAGAGGAGATCTTCAGGAGGGTACAATTTAAAATACTGGATCTTGAGGGGTGCTGCTTGGATGACGACACTGCCATCCCGCTCTTCGATATGATAGAGTTCTATGATTCTGCTACACAACTTAATATTTCCTGTAATGAAAAGATTGGTTTCCGAGGGTGGCAGGCATGCTCCAGGATGCTGAAGAAAACCCCCTCAGTAGAGTACCTGGATGCACGCAACACTAATCTCAATGAAACTAACATGCCAATACTGGGTAGAGCTCTCAGACTTGGTGCACGTCTGCACACCCTTCACCTAGAAAATTGTAATCTCACAGGTCGCCCACTAATTATGCTCGCTGCTGCCCTTAGACAGAATGATACATTGAGAGAGTTATACCTGGCAGAAAACAGACTTGGAGTTAATGATTGTATTCAGTTAGGGAATTTGGTGCGTGCAAACAGCACTATCCTGTTGCTTGACCTCCGTAATAATAACGTGCAGGATGCTGGCTGTGGTCATGTGTGTGAGGGCATCACTGAACAGCAAAAGCTTCAACAACGGAATGCTGAAGATGGAAATGAAAAACCTGTTTGTAAAGGTCTAAAGTCACTAGTTCTGTGGAACAACCATTTGACCCAACAGTCCGCCAGCCACCTGGCCATAATGCTGGGGGTGACACGTGCACTAGAGACCCTCAACCTTGGCCGTAATAATCTCACCAGCGAAGGAATATTACGGCTCAAGGAAAGTCTGCTGAGAAATCGGGCTCTGCTACGGTTGGGACTGCAGGCGGCTCGAGTGGGTGATGAGGGAGCTGTGGCACTGGCAGAGTATGCTGCTGACAACACTACTATCCAGCACATGGACCTTAGAGATAACCCTATCCGTGTAGCTGGACTTATGGCTCTGGCACACTCTCTCAGACTTAACTCCACCATTATTCAGTTAGACATCGATTCAGATTCTAAAAGTGAACCGGCAGCAGAGCTAGCAGAGCAGCATGCATTACTTCAAAAAGAAATAAAGGAAATATGTCAGCGTAACTTGACCCAGAGTCATTTAAAAGCAGCAGCTCAGCTGAATGTTGCCTCCAAAGACTCCAGTGTAATTAAGTCAGCCAAGGAAGGATCCAGCACCAATACGATCCTCAGGAAGATCTCGCTAACGTGTGAGACCACCACCAGTAGAATGTTGGACAGAACCGAGTCAGGAGGTCGAGATGAGGAGAAGCAGAAATACATCAGTCCTGCACCAAGCCCCATTCCTAGTCCCTCTCCCAGTCCTTCCCCTAGCCCCTGTGCCAGTCCAGTCCCCAGTCCACTTAAGAATAGGTTTAGAGTGTTCAAGGTTTCTGAATCGTCTAAAAGTTCCCCCAATTTGTTAGGTGGTGGGAGCCAGACTAATATCTTGTGCAATGTGGTGCCTGTGTCTCAATCTGGACGAAGTTTGTCAGCAGGAGATCTGAGCCAGCCTCCCAAACCGAGGCCCAACAGGTTCAGTGTGGGTGGTCGGTTCACAGTGACCCGGGTGTCAGAGCCATGTAGTCTCCCTCAGGATAAGGTCTCCACAATGGCCACACTTTCCACTAATAGTGCTGGTGGATCAGGACCAAAGATTGTTATTTCCTCTCCAGTCAGGGTAGAGCGCGGCTTTAGTGTAGATGATGCTACTTCAAAAGTGGGTTTGGATAAAAATGAAGTGTTTAAAGGTGAACTCAATAGTCCTGTTAATTTTAAGTCAGTTGATCTTCCAGAAGATCAGATTCATTCTGATCGTTTCCGATTAATGTCAGATGGTGATAATGATGTGTTTATTGATGGTGCCAACCCTAAGACTGGCTACTCAGATTGCCAGAGGCAAGATTTATCTTCACATAGAAGCCTAAATGTATATAAAAGTAGTGGGAGTGAAAATCAGAAGAGTGAACGTGACTCCGACTCTGTAAGTTCCAGCGACCTGACCGACAGTGGCTTCCTGGACGAGAGTAGCTGCGGCCGAAGCAGCGAGAGTCTCTCTCCCAGTCTCAGCAGTCCACACCTTGAGGGAGACAGAGACTCACTCCTCAGCTCATCAGTGGACAGTACCAACCAGGAGGATAGTGGGCTGGGTCCCCCTATGTCAGGCTCCCTGCCCTCTATACCTCTCTTACAACAATTTGACCTCCATGAGCCACCCAAAAGAGCTCCTCTGGCAGCTATGGAAAATGGCAGCTTTGATTCTGATAGTGAGGACAGTGAAGTTACCACCCAGTCCTCCGACTCGACTCACAGTGACGAGGTTCGCATCACCGCGGAGCAGTACCAGCCCAAACCAGCCTGGGGGGCTAAACCAGAACCAACCAACTTGACAACCAACCCTGAACCACTCACTTCTGGCTCATCAGGGTCAGGATAACAAGATGGTGATAACTAACTATATAGCACCCCCTGTCACCAGTCATCGCTAGGGAGTATTGTGCCATTACTTCACAGTAGTCAGTCACCATATTGCTTACCTAGGGTTGTGAATTACAGTATCTTGTTTTTCAATTTGGATATATATTCAACTTTATTTTACATATAGTCCATCAAGCTTAATGAATGATCCCATAGGATACCTTAACACAACACTAGAAGGCAGGCAGAACACAACCTTGCAAGATATGCAGTATGTCTATACAATGCATCCAAAGGTAAAGGTAAGGTAATGAATAATGTGTGACATAATTCTCACTACAAATGACTGTGCCCCTCTCACCATAGTACCTCATCACATCACCTCTCACTCACTGTACTTAAGGGAGAGCCATACAACAGCTTTTTCCCTGCAGTTTTTGTAGGTATCTGGCAGCTTCAGAAGAAAGGTTTTGTAAGAATTCATCCATTTTAACACACAGTACTCCTTTTAAATTAGCTTGGCAGAAAATCCTAAAGCCCTTAGTATGATTATGAAAGAATATGATAGATTGACAGTGGTGTGTGGAGTGGCCTTTTAAGCTGAATAGTGAACAGGTTTTAGTATGTTCAGAAGATTAAGCTAAATTGAAGCAACCAGGAGCAATTGAGAAAGGTGGAAATAGCTGCCAAATTTGATTATTGTATAATCGAATTTACCCCATAATTGAACACGATAACGTCAGTTGAGTTGCATACTGTATAAGAATGCAAAGGAGCCCCAAAATGTTGCCAGAATAAAGTTGACCAAGTTTTCTATCAATACTTGCTGGAAAAGGTGCATGAGCGATTCTTCCTTTATACGACTTCTGTCACCGCTACTACCTACACTGCTGGTACATTACATTATGGAATACTTAAGTTACCTCATAATTATTTTCTTTTATCAAAATGAAAGGGTCTACATTTGAATGTAGAATGTATATACAGTATATATATATATATACAGTATATATATATATACTGTAATTGCTTAATGGTGGATGATTTTACTCTGCTTAAGAATGACTTCTAGGAATCAAAGGTAAACAAACTATCTCAATTAACCCTTATGCTCCCACAGATCCTCACTAAATCGAATAAAATCATCTAATGATAGCCCGAATACAAAGGAGAGATCGGATCATGGTACTGAATGAGTTAATGAGTAAAACAACATCCCAGCTCTTGCCAGACTTCAATTACCTATTGAGAGAGAGGTTTTCAATTAGTTGTCAACATTTGCACACTTTATTCAACATTGGACAGATAGTATTACTGTACTAAAGAGTGAACAGATTCTAGTGAAATCTCTTGACATAACCATCTGAACCAAAGAAAATATTTTTCTTTTTGGCTGAGATGTCTTTCCTAATCTGAATAACATAATATAATATACTTTGTTTAAATTTTTAGGCAGTGCCATAAGACCGAAGAATAAAAATATAATTAGCTATAAGTAGGTTTTCCAATAGCTAGTACAAAAGAGGTAACAACGAAATGAACGTTTCAATATATCACAGGTTTTGCCATCTGCTCAAAGTAACGATATTGGGAAATCTAACTAAAAACGTGCCCCAACTATTTTGCAGTACAGTTAGCAAGCCCTACATTGCATTCTCAAAGTAGCTTTGTTAGTACACATCCTAATTTTTATCCCTCTTTTATATATATTTATTTTTTTACCTGACTGGAACCAGAGGAGAGGACAGGTTTACCATTTGTTTCTGGTACACTATGTTTTTAAGTATAGTTTTACCTCATTTTATAATTTATGGAATATATTCTGTTGACAATATTTGTTTATATAATTCAGTATAAACATGATCACTAAAAACAGTGTTATGTTGGTTGTACTTAAAATATATTTCTGATTACAGTATATATTTCTCTAACACTTCCAAAAATATGCAGAAAGAGGGTCGCCTATCAAAATAGTGTTGCGTGCCTTGGTATGTGTTATTTACAGGCCTACATTCAGTACATGCAAACACTAATTTACCTATATACAACCCATAACGGTTCTCCTGAGGGGAAGAGGTACGGCAACACTATTTGTTAACGGAGATCTTACACCCACATTTAAATATTCACAGGACTGTGAATTTTTCCCCGCTACTGTATATATCAATAATCCCAACGTAGTCAAGCAGTTACCGGGACTTTACACGGTAGAGTTTGGTAAATGTTCATACTTGGATCTGCAGTATTTGCTCATTCCAATTTCCATTAGACTGACTCAGGGGCACAATGCTGGTTATGGTAGGGTATATCACCCCTATTTAAAAGTTGGCTTACAACCTTGGTGAGGAAGTGTTCAATATCAAGAAATGTATACATCAATTTTGCAGTTATATAAGTGGAAGTACTGTACAGAGAATCTGGCACTGGTGATTGGAAACGGCACAGGATTATCAAGGAAATACTATCATCTTCAAGGTTGTTGTCAAACTTTTGAATCTGACTATACAGTACAATACAAGGGCAGGATTAGAGAGACTAAATAATTCCTTTTTATTGTTAGGTGTAACTTAAAGAGACCGGTAACACTTAAGAAAAAAACAGAAGACATTCTTATGCCTATACAAAAGTGGAAATGATCTTTGGCAAATCACATATACAAAGAGATGATGATAAATAACGTTCAAAGTGACAGAGTGGGAACTTAAAGATTTAGCTAGAAGAAGCAAACAGAGCTAAGATCTGAAAGTTTCCGGAGTTGGAAGGAGTAGGCTAACATACTAATTCAGGCTGACAATAAAACTATGGTACTCTAGTAGTTTCTGCTTCCTCACTTTTAAATATAATAACAATGATTTTTTTGTTTTATTTAATATAACTAAAATGAAACCTGTAAATATGGGATTAAGGAGTTTGGAGCAATAAGAAAGTATTGAAATATTACCCCTGGACCAAAATAGGCCTTTTCTGAGCATAGTAAAATGGACTTTTGTTTGCCAAAATACAAGAAAGCAAGGTATCCTTTACGGAATTAGTTACTTGAGGTCAATTGAAGCCCCTTAAGCTGCATACATGTGTCTAATGTTAGCCAGAATCAAACTAAATGAGGTTAATGTTGAAAGGTTTAATATATTTGGAAACAAAAGTGTATAGTGAGGCAGTGGGTATATTATTGGAAGAGGTTATAGTCTCACATTAACAGGGTTCTTGTTTGTCAATTGTTTCTTAGAAATGTCTGGAACTATATCGCTATATGTAAACAATTATACACTAGGTAATGCCACTGATATAACATTTTGTGTATATCAAAACAGTAAGGATACAGGTGCCGGTACCACAAATGTGTGCATCTTTGGAAAAGTTGTTGATATCATTAACTGGCTTAAACTATCTTTATATGCAGGTTAGTAACAGGAGGCTATTGGTTATAATATACAGTATGTATTAGTCCTGCTTCCTGGCATCTTTAAGCTTCCATTTTATTAACTGATCTTCAAAGCAGTGACTGGCCTCGGTAGAACCGTCATGGGGTATATACAAGTTCCCTCATCAATGTACATTCACTTGCACAAGTACCTGGTACACTACTATATAATTAACTTGAGACTGAACAATAATTGATAGATAACACTGACTTATGCGTATGTCTAAAATGCAATGTTTCAAAATATTACTTCAGCTTGTCAATATTGTTCAATTAGATTTGTTTTTAATCACCTATTACTGCTGGCGATTGTACCTTAACCTTTTCTTAAAATGATCACACATCTATTTTAGTAACCTTATCTCAAATAATGAATAACGGAAGAATCTATTTTCTTCGCATATTTTCATGTACTGTGCTAGAAATTTGGACTTGTTGGGGAAAGCAAACTAGAGAATGGGATGTGTTGCTCTTGGGCTATGCTTCCCAAATACAAGTTAAATAAATGTAGGAGATCCAGACACAAAGAGTTATGAGAGGCATGATACTTTTCATTACAATTACTTTTTTTTTATTCTTACATAAACTACACTATAAACTTTACTATATTGAGGGGAGTGGGGTGCTTGCACCATGTTGCAATATGCACTCGTCTTAGTGTCTTGGTTCTTTGTAGCCTGAGGGAGATGATGTACCCACTAACCTGGTACAGATCCTCCTCCAGGTTTAACGCTACCAAGCAGTTATTCATCTGTCAACCTGCTCATTATGTTCAGCAAGCCAGCTGAGATGTATGAATACCAACTGCCCCTGCATAAAACGTGTTTTGACAAAAGGTGGTCTGTAACAGTAACGACTATACCGCCACAGCACCATTGCTATGTTATGAATATACCAGTATACAGTACCTTCAGGAGTGACACACAACGTTACAGTACTCAGTTCCAGTTGGTTTAAAGTCTCGAGGCAAATTTGAGTTGTAGCGTGGTTATGGAAACTTATTATAGTGATTGATGGGACACACTGTGACTTTATGCAGTGGAAACTTTAATTTATTTTTATTTTTTGTTTTATTTATTTATTTGCTAAAATTACTTTATGTGCGCCTGCACCTGCTTAAATTATGAAGGTCTCTCATAGTGTGAAAGTTAAAGAATCATCTCTTCCATATTTGAGAGGATATATTGAATAGCCTACTGGAAAACTAAACCCACATATCAAAATTAGTTTATATTGTAGAAAATAAAGTTTTTGCTCAACTTGAGCCCTCTGCAAGTGTGGGGTCAAGACGAACACAAGCTGCCTTGTTTGCTGTAGCATCTATTTTTGATACATGGTTTTATTATTCCAGTTTTTTGTATTTACAGTACTGTACTGTACAGTGAGTTTTTAAAAAAAATTATGGAATACTAGTCTATTCGCTGTTAGTAGGCGAGAAATCATGACCTTTATCCTCTGTAACTCAAAAAGGGCTAGAGCAAATTGGCTGTAAATTTCCACATCTATTCCTTGACTGTCTCTTCGCAAATGGTATAAATATTAGCTCGATTATTCTAGTCTATTTTTAGTTACAGAAGTTAGAGGTCATGCTTTCTCGCCTACTTACAGCGAATAAACTTTAGTACAGTACTGTTGTAATTTCCCCAGCCACCATGAAAAATTACTTCATTTTTTATAAGCCAAGCCTACCACTCAATCTTCCTGCTGTGTTAGTCTGGTTAAGTAATAATTCAATCTTATAGCCAAAGAGATAAGTGAAGTAAGTCCATTTAGTTCATGGATGCCTGTCCTTCATTATAGCTATCATTAGATAATTTTATTAAGTTAAGAAAGGAACATTGGTAATCAAAAGGTTGAGGTAGTATTTACCATCTTGATTTCCATAGGTTCTTCTTAAGCTGAATAATATTCTCTAAATATTAGCCAATATAATAAAGCTATTGTATGGAAGGGGTTACTGTATGTGTGGATTCCTTAATTCAAGCTTAATGACAATAGAGAAAAGAGAAGTTAAAAGCTGTGGAGGTGTGCCATACCCTATATTAATGGTGACAATAATGCTACATAAAGTGTACCAGCAAGAAATACTCCTCTTTATTTATGGGAGGGACAAATCTTATACTTTACTTTATAAATTGAGCTTTAAACATTAGCCTTTTCAATAAATCATGACACATTATTTAATTATATTCTGGCTACTACTAGACTATCTTATTAAATTTAGAAAGTTTCTGTAGCAGTTAAAGGGATGATAGAGATAGATTGACACCTTTCATTGCCTTCGGTCCTTTTAAAGTTATATTATAATGTAAAACTTGCAAAATAAACAAACCAAAACGTATACGAACACAGTAAAAAGACAAAACAACGAATCAAAATCGCTATGTGGAAACAACGCTTCAGTAAAATAATTATTTATAAATAAAAGAACACAATCCAACACATAGGGTGTACATCACTACACGAGCAAGTTAATCTGGTTCCCAAGCAAACTAATCGCACACATACTAACGCACTGTAGTCACGTTCAAGGAATTAGTCAATTTGGGAAGTCGGGGACGTTCTGGTAAATTTGACTAAACTCTGCATGAATAATGAAACTACATTAAGTGTCAAATATTATATTAAAATCAAATTTGCAACTTGACAAGATAATAACAATAGTACAAAATACAAATAGAACTCACTAACGATAGTGCTATCGGGTAGGTACCTGTAAGCATAGCATGCTTCAAGTGACTCCTAACAATTACTACCCTACAAATAACCTACATTTATTGTACAAATAAACTAAGGAAATCGCAAAAGCAAGCAATTAATCCTATCGACAATGAGTATATATAATATAATAAATATAAATATTTTAAAATTTTAAGAAGGCACAATAGATATAAACAAAAGAGTACTCTTTTAACAATTACAATCAATTATACAAATTAATAATAACAATAGAAAATTATAAACAATTAATATATACAGACAAAAAGTAAGCAAGAGGTTTTAAGCGAAACTTCAAGTTAATAATGCTTGATTAAAATTATTTATATCAAATTTTAAAATACAGTCACAATAATTGACCTTAAAAAGATTAAATTTATGCAACAATTTACTTGCAACAAAACCTCTGTCTACTAGGAGTCTGTATAGTGACTTAGCTCTATCCCAAAAGTCTTCTACTTTGATACAAATTTAAAAAAATCTTATTAGCTGGGAATAAAAACAATTATAAGTTATTTTGCTATCAATACTACTATTAGGGAAAGGAAAGTTTATTACGTTAAAATTAAAATCATCAACTTTGTGGTATATTTTAAGTGTGCAGTGTTCATTAACAATCTGTATATTTATATCAAGAACATTTTCAACATCATTTACGTTACCTTGTGTGAGGGGGATGGAATTTGGATAAATTTGTTTAGCGACTTGATTAAAATTGAACATATTACAAACAAGAATATCATCAATATATCTACTGTTATTACTTAACAATTTAGCAAGTGCTAATTTTTCTGGGATGTTATCTTTCTTGCTACTGTCAACTACGTTTTTCATAAATTTAAATTCTAAAGCAAGCAAGAATAAGTCTGCAATTAAAGGGCTAGCATTTCCACCCATAGGAATTCCTAATATTTGTTTGAAAATGTAGGGCCCGAATCTAACATAAGTATTGAAAAGGAGGAATTTAAGGGCATCTTTAAGTTTAGTTCTATCAAAATATACTGAACTAGTGGGATCAAAGCTAAGTGACGCATTATTAAAATATGAATTAACATTTATGTAACGATTACGATTACTTTCAAATCTGTCAAAATGCAAATCTATAATGAAGCAAAGTTCTGAAAATACTAAATCTAAAGGCAAATTGGTATACAAAGTTGAAAAGTCGAAGCTATGTACTGAGCTATGTATAATATTTTATTGAATTCTGATAGCCAGAATAAAAGGAAGAATAGCATCATACTACTGAAAGGGTCAACAGTACCCTTATTATTTTATGGTAAGCGCCAGCGAACTTGACAATAATCTTGACCCCTTAACTTCTCACAGCTCAAAATGAATGAAAGTAATCGAGCTGACATTTCTATCATTTGGGAAGAGCCCACCAGGAAATAGGTGTGGATATTTACAGCCAGTTTGCTCGAGGTTCTTTTGAGTTACAAAGAGGTCAGGGATAAAAAAAATTGTCGAGTTTGTTGGCGCTACCTATAGTACAGAACGACATGTACAATCCCAATCAATAATTCTGATACATTTTGAAGACTCCAGCTGATTAGTTGAACATCCAAAATGAAAATATTGGGTACGGTAAGGAATTGATGAGAAGATTACATTCAGCTCGAGAGAGCTTCAAAATTTAGCATAAAGGGGAGATTTCAAGATTTTTTTTTTCTGTACCCCCTTCTCGCACATGTTTAGCCTTTTTAAACATCGTTCTTATCACCAATAACATCCTAAATTAAATTAATGAAAGCATGTGATTCTCCCAGGATTCGAATCTAGGATATCACACACAGAACTTACACGCTCTAACCATTACACCATGAAGACAGTTATAAGTACAACACATGACCATGATTGATATTAATTTATCTAATACTGTACTGGATATTAATCTAATCTAATCATGTACTGTATCCAACTGCACTATGAATAGCCTAATGCTTGAGAGAGAGGAAAGAACATTTTATGGGGCACAGATCACATAGGACCATCCTCGCTAAGGCATTCTTGAACCCATTGAAATTTTTAACATAGTTCTTAACACCAATTTTAATACCTTCGCTCCATTAGCGTGTACATTTTAAGACCTTTCACCCCATTTCTGTCAATTGTAAGACCTTTCGGGCCATCTAGGCCCGATAGCGAGCCTGCAATTTAGAAAAAAGGCCGGGGTATTTTTCTACCGAAAAATGTACAAATTTATCTCAAATGGGGGTCTTGAAGGTATTTGTTTTAAGCTTGATGGAGGTCTAGGGATCAAACTAAAAACCTCCCCTTAATGACCGTGACTACTCCATGAGCCAAAATAAGTATACTGTACACTTATATGAATCTTTGAAACTTAAACCGCTTCAGCACCATGACGCCTTTTTACCTTTGATTCCGGTTGAGATTAGATGATTTTATGCAGTTTAAGAGGGACCTATGTTACTAAGAGAGTTTATTAAGATCGTATTTACCCATTTGAGTCGTATAGAAACATTACAAACTAAAGAAAATCGTCTAATGGTAACCAGAATAAGATGAAAATTACGTCATGGTGCTGAAGGGGTTAAGCCTAAGTTCTGAAACGTCTGAGATATAATAAAGCATTGTGTTATCTTGTTTGGGTACAATAGAGATATAAATAGGTGGGTAGTTATTATGTCAAACTACTGTATTGTATGAGCTTGTTGGGGAGCTTAGATGCCAGCTGTTTGACAAGCTATATTATTACAGGTGTTGAATTTCTTAAGCAATTTTCAGTCTAAATTGAAGTGTGTTAGATAATATGCATCAGATTAAGTGTCAGACTGACTTTCATATTAATTTTATATGTCTTATGTGAACTTATGTCATCTGTAAGTGATTATAGAAAAGTTAAAGAGTTATCACCTGAATATTGAATTGGCTATTAAATGTGTGTGATGCTGAACAGAAAACTCCCCTGGAATGCTTGTGATTGTGTACATAAGGCCAAAAGAACTATTACCTTGTTACCCCGCTAAACCTGTATAGTACATGTCATACCCTCGACTGCCACCTCATGGTCCCCTTGTTTTGTACAGCGGTGTTTGCCGGTCGAATGCCAAAACCTTCACACACACTCGCTCACTCACAAATCTATGACTCTGGTGCTATTTCTCAAACAGTTATCAGATGATGCTATTTACACTTTATTCTGGCTTACATTGTATTACTTTACTAAGTTTAGGAAGCATCTGTAGGATTCAAAAGGCTGTAAACTATCTAGATTCACCTTGTCTCTTACATATCCATCCTAAACTATATACTGTACAGTATAATTATCTAATGTTGGCCAGAATAAAATGCAAAATGGCAACATCGTATTGAAATGGTTAAAAACTCGCAGTAACCCCATTTTTAATTCAACTGCTGCGAGTCAGAGGAATTTTGTCAAGTGTGAGTTTGATATCTCGATCCATGCTTGGAATATACTGACTGTAAAAAGGCCAAACAATTTAAGGTGATGTGAGGACTGGTCGACATATATTCTGGCTGCCTTCAGATGATCATAGTTGGCTTAGCCTGTCTGGGAATCAAAATATTTAAATATCTCGATAAACTCTGATTCTGTATTGTCCTACCTAAGCTGAATAAAATAGTCTGGAGGTAGCTAGACTATATAGTAGGCTACAGTAATTGAAAATTACATATGATTTGAAACTTTTAACAGTATAACATAGGGACATTTGTTGTACAATTTGGTCCCTGAGGTTTGTGGTAGCAGCAGCTCCTTGTCATGTAATTTGGGCTTTATACTGCAATGTTTATATTCTTTAACCGGTATTCTTTCCTTTCGTAGCGCCGTTAATGGACAAAATAGCTTGAAAAATAACGTTGCCTTTAGAAATTGGAATGTCACTCCGCCTAATCTGTGTAAGCAAAACTCATTCCCACAATATTCATTTGGTATTAGGCACTGCGAAGAGAAAGAATGGTTTAAGAATACAAGTGCAAAACAGTAAGATGAGAGTATATTAAATGTGGCTAATTTTTGTGAGTGGTATTATGGTATTTTACCATAGGTGGCTTTTAGATATGTGCTAAGGTCCACTTTTATATGATAAAGGGCTCTTTTTATATATCTAATGGAGTGTTTGTTTACATGTAATAGCTACGAGTAGAGGCGAGTTCTCAACTAACTCTTCACTAGCCTCTTGTAAGTGGTTCTACTAGCAGCGAATAACTGCCTCGAACTACCCTGTGTTACTTTTGGTTAGTGGAGCTGTTTTTGTGATGCTAGTGAAGAATTAATTGCTAGCTCACTTCTACTGGCGGGTAGTCCCACATACTAAGGCCTCTTATGAGATGAAGATGGCCTTTGTTATGTGACTAAGGCCCTATGTTCTATTGTAAAGGCAATGAGGAGAGGATGCCATATGGTATGTTTGAGCCTCATGGTATGTGACTATTGTGTTTAGTTAATGTTCAGGATATTTGAGACTTGTAGATCTTCCAGTACTGCATATAGAAACTGTCACACTGGCTATTTGGGATCAGACTACCATTTAAAGCCTCCATGAATTATAACTTGATTTAAGGAGCCTGTAAAAAGAATATCATTGAGTATCTGTGACACCTTCAGGTCTTGATCCTGATTTTTAAAGAGCAAAAACGTTGCACAGAGGATTATTTTCTCCAAATGCCTTTTATATATTTCCATTTGAAAGTAGCAGTGTATAAGTTATGCTACTAATATTGAAGTTTACTCGTCACTAACCCAACAATGGTTCCCAAAGCATATTTGATAACCTATTATTGAGGTACAGTATACTGTATATTGTTATAATAGTAACTCTGTGCAACGTTCTTGACTATGGACTTAATTAACAATGTAGTAAATTCAAATACTATAGGTAGTGCTAACGAACTTGACATTTTTCTTGACCCCTTAACTTCTCATAACTCAAAATTAAGGAAAGCAATCGAGCTGATATTTCTATCATTAGGGAAGAGCCCACCAGGAAATAGGTGTGGATATTTACAGCCAGTTTGCTCTTGGCCTTTTTGAGTTATGAGAAATTAAGAGGTCAAGAAAATTGTCAAGTTCGTTGGCGCTACCTATAGTGATATGTTGCAATGTGTCACATAGGCATCATACAGATTGAAAATTCTGTCAAGTTATAAATGTCAGCAACTGTACAATACCTAGCTTGCTCTGGCTTCATTCTAGCTGTTCAACTGAGGTCGTTGCAGCTCATAATGACCTCAATGCTGCCCTAACCTGTCTTAAACACAAACTATTATTTCATCCCTCTCAACCTAACATGGTGTGATATATTCCTAACTTTTTCAATTTGATGACACTATTCTTTGTAATATTCTGTGTATCATTTTAGGATTTAGCTCTAGAGATCAAAGGTGTTTAAACTATCTATATACCCTTGAACTTCCGCAGTTCCTTCCTATATTGCATAACATCGTCTAATAGTACCCAGAATAAAATGAAGATAGGTGTCCTCATATCCTGAAAGGTTAAGGGGAGGCTGATAGACGGTTAAGGGGAGATGGGTCGTTTTTCTGGTCCCCTTTCTCCCTCGTGTTAAGCTCCTATTTGTTTTGAGATTATAAGACGTTCGGCCCATTAGTTTGGCGATTTTAACACCTTTCACCCCATTTCGTTGTAAATTTTAAGACCTTTTGTGCCATTTAGGTTTTGATTATTTCATGGCGAGCAATAGCGAGCCTGAAATGTTAAGAGGAACCGGCCTGTACAAATTTATCTTGAAGGGGGGTCTAGGTTTTTTTTTCTTCTAAGCTTGATGGAGGTCTAGCGAGAAAATTAAGAAATAGAGGAATACATGAATTAATAGAAGAAATAAAAGGTCCATCTCCCCTTTAACTGCAGCTCTCAGTACAGTCACAGCCAATGGTCCGGACACACATTCAGCCTTTCTGATTCAGTTATGAACAGAATGAAGATCTACTGTACAATAGAACATTATTATACTGTATTATAGCTTAATTGGGTGCAATACATTTCCATGTCAACTCAGCCCCCATTCAATTTAGCCTCGCACGTTATCCTACCCTTAACTAACTAAAATGTTGCAATCTAACTAACTAAACCAAAAATAATATAATCCAATAAACCTACCCTAACATGTCCTACTTCAACCTAACCCAATCTTAATGAGGGGTTGAGCTGATTGGCCTGGCTTACTGTTTATCATACTAAAATGTTAAATATGTTTAGTAGTACCATTGGCTCTGATTTCCCGTGGTTTATGAGGGCAACAGTGTTATGGACCTAGTATATACAGTACAGTACAGTGCAGTACTGTACTTACATGGTGGTTTGGTGACCTGTGGTGCAGTGGCAGGGCAAGACGGATGGGCGGTCTCCTGACACCCAATGCCTGGAAAGTTGTGACGTCCCCTCTATGGAAGTATACTGTGGTAACCCACAATAATGCAGTAGCCCCTGTACTGGGTTAATCACTGCAGGCTCCAAAAGGCAATGAGACTTGAGATGAGCACCGCGGCTACGCACTGTTTCAGCGTATGCCCCTGAACTTTACTTATGTAAGCTAATTATATTATGCCGGGTTTACTCTGTTTGCCGTGGCTGGAACCGCAGGTGGGGCTGTCATTTAGTTTTCTTTCAATTCATTTTAAGTTGATTGATTGAATTGATGAACATCTTGCAGAAGTTACCCTGAGATGATATATTTAAATACAGTACAGGGGTATTCTCATATTTATTTTTTTCTTGAGGAGGGTAAGAGTGATTTGTCATGTAAACTATATATGGTTATATGGGTGATTAAAACGAAAAAGAAAATAAGTTTAATGCAAAATCATTTATTATAAAGCTACATTGATTTTGTGCTAGAATTTAACCCGTTGAGCCCCGGTTAGTTATAATATTTTGTTCACCCCAGTCCCAAGCCATTTTCACTTCTTTTTTTTTGTTTGCTAAAATGGAAGACAAGGATGAGAAATGGAAAAAAAAAATCACCTCGGATATTTTTTTTTGGGGGGGGGGGGAGCCTCAAAAAATTTTTTTGAGCCAAAATGGAAGAGAATGGTGAGAAATGAAGAAAAAAAATCACCTCGGTCATTTGGGGGGGGGGGGGGTCGAAAGTTCGTCTCCCCCGCATGACCACCCGCCCGGGAGCACTAGGGTGAAAACTGAGTATGGCGTTGTACGGCATACATCCTAAGGAGTGTCTCACATAAATCTCAAGCCTCTAGCTCCCATACGACCGGAGTAATGAAGGTTCAAAGTGGCGGTGAACTAAGGGTGTAAAGTATCCCCACTAAGCCCACCACCACCGGCCGCGCGGCTGTCTTGGCCCGCTCACACCTACCGGCCCGGCTCCCACGCACACTACGGTACCTCCCCCTCCTATTCTCCCGCCAATTCCTACCTTACGAGCCACGTAAATGATTTTAATATGCCGGACGCACGTGATGCGTCGCTGGGAGTTGGTGATAACAAACTGCCGACGCATCACGTGCGACGCTGGGTCTCAATGGGTTAAGCTATATTGGTACCACATGAAAAAGTATGGTATGTAATTCAAGGCCCTCCTGTCTGTAGCCATTATGTTAGAGAGTTCCGGCATGTTGAAGACCTTTAACCCCTGAAGGTCGAGTACTATCTGGATACATTCCTGTGGCACGCCCCGGGTACCGTCTCGGTCTGTTCTGTATTTCCCGCGGTAAAAAAAATTCCGGGGATACTGGGTGGTCCCTAGTAGTTGCCAGGCTTACTAGGGGCCACCAAGCTGCCCAACTCACATGAGCTCAATACTCCACGAACCATTGGAGCAAGTGCATGCTAGTGCAAGCAGTCTTAGATCGATCCAGGATTTCCGCGCAAAAACACCTTCATTTCCTATCACTGTCAAGGCCACAGACCAGCTGGGAATGAGATTTTGGTTTGTATAGGCCAGAACAAAAACCTTCCTCATATTTTATATTTCATTCTTAACCTTTTATTTCACAGAGCCAGAACGAGTTTGAAAACGCAAACAAATTGTATAAGGGGCCCTTGAAAACATGCAAATACACCTCAACTCCTTGTCACTATCAAGGCCACGGTCCAGCTGGGAACAAGGTTTTGGTGTCTCTGTACAGGCCAGAATTGGTAGTTTCTTCCACACATTTTTTCTTCTTCCTAAACCCTTTGTTTCACAGAGTTAAAGCGAGTTGAAAAATCATGAAAATTGCCCGCTCTGGGTGCATGATTGATTCTACAAAGCCCATTGTGCATGGGATTAAAGTGTAGTAGGTTTATATATATATATATACTGTATTATATACTGTGTATATATATATATATATACTGTATATATATATATATATATATATATATATATACTGTATATATATATATATATATATATATATATATATATATATATAGATATATATGCTGTATATGTATATATATATATATATATATATATATATAGATATATATACAGTATATATATATATATATATATATATATATATATATTTTTTTTTTTTTTTTTTTTGCTATGTGGATGAGGGAGAGAAAAGTCAAAACTGCCTGTGATGAGTGCCTCCCCCAGAGTTGAAAGTGTGACGGGCCAAAATCAAGGAATGTTCGGGCCAAAATGTCTGGACACACAGAGTTTGAAGCAAATTAAGTCATTGGATGAGGGATGCAGCAGATGTTCGAATTGACCTATGTGGGAATGGGAAAAAAGTCTGCATACATGCCATCCCTTACCTTTTATTATTCTTGTCTCATTTGCCCTTTGTTTTAAACACTGAAGAAGGTTCACTTTCCACTTCACATAATGTTGCAAGTCATATAATAGAAACCAAGTCAGAATTCTGTTTGGAAAGGATGAATAATATTTTCTGTCCTTTTTTAGCCATATCTCTCTTGTTTTAGTATTAGAACTTGCAAACATTTGTAAAGAGGAAAGGAAACACTTCTCAAAATTGAAAACTATGCCCATTTATGTTTAGTCTTGAACACCTTCTCCATGTGTAAAACTATGGCTGATTATGTTTTGTCTTGCATTTGTATATCCTGTCCTCTAATTTCTTCTTTTCTCCCAACTTTTCATTGTACATCTTCACTCTCATGTTTACATAATCTTGAGTATCAGTGTTATGTTTCTGCTTTTTGTTTTTGTATTATCTTTGCATCCACCTCATTGTGCATCATATTTTACTCATCATCACATATGTGCTTATTTTTCTATAATTCAGTGTCATTCAGTTTATTTGGTACCACGCTCTTATTTTCCTTTCCTCAGTATGTCTCTTTCTCTTCCTCAACATAATCTGATTTCTCGGTTTAGCATATATCTTTACTTCCCACCTTCATAGTTTTCTTTCTCATCCTTAAATAACCTATCATTTGTCTCTGGATGTCTTCTCGCCTAACATTATCTATCATTTCTTAATTTAATCATGCCCTGTCTTTTCCATTTCACATTTCATTCTGTCATTTCATCAACATTCATATCTCTTCTCATGTTCACATGCCAGTAATCTTCATTTTTGTGCTCACTTAATTTCTTCATTTTCACTTCTACTCCTGTCTACCTCAGTCTACCTCTCTTCTTCACTGTCATACACCCCTCTTTCATTATTCCTCTAGTCTACCTCAGCCTCTCTTCCTCATCCTTCTTTATTCAGCATTGCCTCCTATTCCTACCTCACTTTTTCCTCTTTTTATGTCTTGCTCTCCTTTGCCCTTGTCCACCACCACTGTGCAGAGTGTAGGAAAATATGGCACACAAATATAATAAGCTAACCAACCTAACTTACTTTAACCGCACCTATTATGAGAGTAGATAGTATTATTCTGGTTCAAGATATTTACTTGAAATTTACGATATTTTATTTCCAGCGATGTATTTCTTATGCGATTTACTCCAGTGCCACTTTTTCCCACAAGTACCCAATATGCCATCTTGTGTTAGCCGGCTGGCCCCATAAAACACAAGACCTGCAACTAAATATCTAGCATCCTGTACTTAGGTAGGGCTTCATATGGTGTTTATATGTACAGATACAGTAGAGTAGCATTGTACTAAGGAAGTAAAGGAACTGAATATATGTAGAAGCCTTTTGTAGTGATGTAGGAGTGTATTACATTAGACTAAATATTGGGTAAAGATTGAGCCAGGTACTAGAGATGTGATCCATTCTTTTTGCACAAGTTATGATTAGTTTTATTCTTGTGACCGGTACTGTACTACAGTATGTAATAATTCAGAATATTTGTAGACCTATAATGTACTAATCTTTTAGGAAATGTATATGAGTTACATACATACATGGCCAGCCCTATAAGAGTTGCGTTCTGTAGCTCAGTAGTCTGGTTAAACTACGATTACAAAAAAAAAAATACATACATACATACATACAAGTTTAAAGACCGCTTCATCCACAGAGAGCGGGGTTTAAAGCCGGTATCACACGAGAGCATTTATAGTCAACATTCGATGATCAACATTTTTCTGGCAACATTTGTGGACAATTTTGCACTGGTATTGGAAACTAGACTGATGATAAATTATATGACTTTAGGTGACCCAAATATTGTACCTGTTGACCTCATAAGCTGCCAGACCAGTGTTGAGGATAAATGTTGGGGGAAAAAGCGTTCGTGTGATACCGGCTTTAGTCTCTTTACTGTAGTACAGTACAAAAAAGACTTGCCACAAGCCCACAACACAGTCCCATCATGTCATAACAGTGGCTGATGTTGGTTTAGTGCTAACAGCGAATCGGCAAGACTCAACAAAGTCCCCCTGAAGCACTTGCACCTGGCGAATTCGCACCACACCAGCCTTAACCGTGTTACAATAAGGCAGTAACAAGAAATCACTAACTGTTACAGAGACTGACTGCACTACCGAAGTGGTGGGCGGTGGGGTCGCTGCATCCCTACGCCAGAGAAAGGCCGACTTGTGCCAGTGGGCTGGTAGAGTAAGACACTAGGGAATTAGCGTCTGAGTGGACTTGCACTTAGTTTCTGATTCTAGTGTAGAGAAGTTGTCACAAGGTAATGGTCAACTGCAGCAAAGCACCTGCTATACTGTGACAGAGAACAAGGTGGTCCTATATGTGAGAAACATAAAATATTAATTTTATTTTTGCATTGAAGAGATCTTGATTTAAATAACTAATATAGTATTTTTTTTCCTCCCATATTTACTGTACAGTAATGCAGTACTGTATAGTACCGGTATTTTAGTATTCCCTATTACCATTGGATATAGCTGCGTAGTCCAGTTATTTCTTGGCAAAATTGTACAGATTATCATAAGTAAATTTATTTTAATACATGAAGAATGTGTAACATCTAGTAGGCTACTTGGCTCTGGTACCTTGAAAAAAACTCTTCTTTTATTAGAAGCCTCACCTAGAGATAAAGCGAGCGAGTCAGTTGTTACTGTTATTGTTGAAAATATATACTAGCTGTAAGAGGAAAGTTACTAAACAGTCTCTACACTTTAAAAACCTGGTCAGAAGTGTGTGATGGGTGTAAAGATGTACACCCTCTGATGTTAGTACTGTAGTATATGGAGGCCAGGTTTCAAACATTACTTTTAACTCATAGATATTTAATTACCTGTTAACCCTTTCAGTACAATGGTGTCATTTTTATTATGTTCTGGCTAACCAACACTAGACAATCTTATTAATTTTGGATTGACCTTTAGGAAGCAAAGGGGTTTACACTAACTACATTACTGTACTCTTTTGCCTCACATATTCTTCTTAAGTTGAATAAAATTGTCTTACGTTAACCATAACATTACTGTACTTGAATAAAGTGGAAAACAAAATGTGTCATCGTAATAAAAGGATTAAACATGGTTATTACAACTGCTCAAGTCTGATGGAATGGTTCAGGCTAAAAAGTTATAAAATAATGTAATTGATTAAAAAGAGTAATATAAAATCTTAAAGCTAAATATCTCTTCTGAAACCTGGCCTGGCAACGTGTATTTCGTCAGGGAGTGTACATTTATCGATTGAAATTTGTATTTATTAATCTTTTGGGGCTGTACACTTTAAAGCAATTTAGTAGCATTGTCACATTATTTAAAATACATTTGTTGGTGTTGTATCTGCTTGATCTGACAGTATGTTGTTAGGTTGGTTTTGGGTGTATTGTTTTACCCTATTTGTTGAAGCAAAAATTATATTGAACGATGCACTACACGACCATCTCTCAAGACATAATAGAAAAGATTGGCTAGCTCAGTTCCAGGTCAATTCAACCCTTGCTAAACTCAACCCCATTGCATTATAGCCTTTCATAAAGTAATACTGCCATCTTAACCTAACATTATCTAACCTATCTTATCCTAATCTAAACCCACCCATAACAAACAAAATCTTACCTAACCCCACCCAAAACAAACACAAATCTATCGTACCCTAGTATATTGTAATCTATCCTAACCGTCCAAAACAAACTTAATATTACCTTACCTATGATAAGTACAGTATGGCAAAGGGTTGAGTTGACGGAGTGTTGAGACCGACCACCAACTGGCTCAGTTGGTAGAGCTATCTTCAGTCTTTAATAGGAGTTCAAGCCTCATTGTGTACCACTTGAACTTTGTCAATTGACCACTTGCGAGTTTCAGGCTATAATGAAGTTCGTCCTGTAAATATCTATATTAAACACAAATACAGTAATTATGTAGGTTTCTGATGGATAAATAATATGTTGAATTTGGTTTTATGTATTAACCCTTAACTGGCGGCGCGCAACTTATGTCGAGTGAAATAAATATGGACTATGTGGCGGTGCACAACTTATGTCGACCGCCATTTTCAGCACGCAATGTTGCTGAGAGAGAGAGCTGAGCGGTGGGACGAGCGTAGCAACCCTATGACCGTTCCCCACCACCGCGGTGGACCAACTGAACTGTATCCCACCTTCTTCCCCCCTCTCACACTCGCTACACAGGGAATTATGTAAGGAAATTACCTAATTATATGGTTTTTGCACTCGTGTTGCACGATCGTTGCAAGAGAACCAGTGGTCGTACAAGGATGGTTCGGGTGTCATTGGAAAGCTCTGTTTATGCCCTTTCAGGGATAGATACTTGTTTTACGCTCTGGGTCTTATTTAGGCATGAAAATGATCACATAAACAACCTTATTTAGGGTAAAAAAAAAACGCTGGGCACTACGGTCACCAATAAGGTGTTAATAAATGTACTAAAACCGTGTTATAGCTGGTTATTCTGCTAAATATTGATGTCTACAGCTCCAACTTCCTTATAGAATGAAACTCGAAAGTACAGTAGTCAATTGGTCGCGCACAAGTAATGGTAGTCCACTCAACCCGTTACACTGACTGGTTTGTTAAGTCAATATTTTAAATTTCACTTACAATCAGTGTGGTGTGGTTAACACATTCATTTGTGGAGCACTTTATCTAGGAATCAATTCCAGTGTAATAATGGTCATCAGTCTGTCAGTCCCCAAGTTCTAAGAGATATAAGGGAGGACCAGCAACCCACAGAAGAAATGCCCATCATCTATCCATCCATTAGTTACAGTACTGTATATCCTTCAGTAAGACTGGCAGTAATCCATCCATTAGCTTTATCCTTCACTCTCAGAGGAGGTAGGAGAGCCAGCAACACCTAAAGGGGATTCTGATCCATATTTGAATAAATAGAGTGGATAGTGGGTTTACTAGGCCCAACCACAGTGTCCCAGCAGAGCCACTGATTTAACCACACTTTAAGTTACCTAGAAGTATAGACTGCAGTTAGGTAGTCCCAACTCGCCAAGAATTCCGCCTCCGGGTGAATGAGGCTTACACACATACCGGTATACCTGTACATGCCAATTACAGTATGTACAGTCATGATTATAAATGAGGTTACACCAATTTGAAGCTCTGAACCTTTAGAGCCAAGCACTGAAGCATCTGGGCTATAATAAAGCTTTGTATTATCTTGTTTGCATTTGATATTGATTCAATGGGTGTCTCTATGTTCCTGAATGTACTTGTATTACTGGTTAGCTAAGGGAGTCTATTGCTGGATGCCTTACTACACCCCTTTATGAGGGTGACCATACACAACCCCCCCCTTCTTCCCCAAGCGGACCTGTCCCCCGTGAGAAGGATAACCCATGCCAGTTTATGCAAGGACTTAGATGGATTGATCACTTAACCCATGGTCTGTCTGACTCTGAAGCCCACTAGAGGATGCATTTTTTTGCAACAGTGGTGGGTGGCTAGTCCATCCACCAACATGCTTGACCCTTAGGCGAGTAGTAAGGATTTGGTAAGGTTTACTCCCCTAGACGGGTTGCCAAGCAAGGCTGAAGAGTCCCAACCACCCGTCTGTATGCTTAGTTGTTTGTCTTGGAAGGTGGTTGTGTAGAGCATCATGCAGTGCAATATGTGTTTACTTTAATATGTAAAGTTGTCTGAAACTTGTCATTTTGATGTCTTACCAAACACTAAGAAGTGTCTATTTCTCTTCCACCCAGTTCAAATTAGAATCTTGTTTTCCTTTTTATACCAGTGATTAGATAATACAGTTCTGTGCGCTATTCACCTTTGTTTCTTTCTTTCTCTGTACCAATTAATATCCATGTATTTCTTTTCTTTTCAGCATCATCCATCCATGTTTTTCTTTGTACCATTCTTTCATGTTTTTCTCTTTCTCTACGCCTATTATCCACGCTTTTGTCATTCATCGTATTTTCCTATATTATCTCTGCCATTCATTAGGACAAGAGACTGAAACTGCACGTATGTGTGGACCACTCAGTCTTAACATTTTGTGTATGTATGTATGTATTCATCCATATATTATTGGTCTTTCATTATTCCAGTTTTCCTTACTTTTTCTACTTGTTGATCTAACAATGGTGCCAGTGGCGGATCCAGCTGAGGCTTAAGGGGGGGGGCTGATATATATACATGAGGGGCGCCATAATTCACACAATATTCTTTATATGTACAGTATTGTGGGAAGAAGCCTGTTTGAAAGGGCGCAATTTTGGTCAGTAGGGGGGGGGGGGGCGCGAGACAGTGCCACCCGTACCATATGCTGAACTTAGTAGCATCATCCTGAACATCTCTGTGGTCACCAGTTTAGCATCAAAGTGGGACATCCTTACCTGAATAATATCTTGGGTGTATTTAGTTTTGAATATCCTGTTTTATGTATAGATTCCATGTCATCAAAACCCCAATTTAATCAAACTTTATATATCTAACTTAATGTGTACCTACACCTTGTCCATTGTAATATAGCCAAACCAAACCTTATCCATCCTAATGTAACATAGGACAACCACATAGCGACTTTGATTAGTTGTTTTGTCTTTTTACAATGTTATTCAAAGTTTTGGTTTGTTTATTTTGCAAGTTTTACATTATAATTTATGGTAACCTCCAAATTGACTGGTGACCTTCATCTTATCATCTGTGAGATATGCCCTCTTGGTTTAAGGGGGGTGACCTTCTTTTTTTATCGCCTTTTCTCTTTCTCTGGCTTTTATCCATTCGGCCCCATTCAGCCTACTGTTTTAAGACGTTTACCCCCATCCAGGTGTCAATATTTTCCTGGCGAGCGGTAGCGAGCCAGCATATATATATTTTTGTTTTGACAGCAAACTAAATTTGTACATTTTTCGATAGAAAAATTTCTCCGGCAAAGCCGGATTTCTCCATACAATGCTGGCTCAGTATCGCTCGCCAGGAAGAAATCAACACCTGGATGGGGATAAACGTCTTAAAACAGTTGGCTAAATGGGGCCGAATGGATACAAGCCAGGGAAAGAGAGAAAAGAAGAGAAAGATAAAAAAAAAAAAAAACGGTGAACCCCCTTAAAACCCCTCATTTCATATTTTTAAACATGTGTAAAAGGCCAGCATTTCAACTACTGTATTCCACTTTAGTCCTCTGGTCAAACCTCATGTATATAATCACCCATGAAACTACAGTACATTCAATTTAGTTTATCAGGGGGCTATCCCACTTGGTTTATTTTTGTAACTTAATAATGTAAGACCTTTCAAGTTTTAACTCTATCCCTTTAATAATTTGGTACATATCCCAACATAAAGAATACCTCTCCTTTAGTTTTATACTGAATCCTATCCAATAATGTCGGTGATAATAATAGAAGCTAGTGTTTTCTAATGTCATAAGTGACAGTTCTCCACATACAGTGGATATGGTATGGAAGCCATGTGCTGCCTCGCATATTAAACTAGCTGTTTCACTGCTCAATGGATAGGGCTCGGTAGTAAACCAAGAGCGGGTTGTTGCTTTTATTAATGACTAATGTATAATTATTGTCACCTACCAAGGTGCATTCATTAAGGGACTATCCTACTTGGTTACAGCTGACTTACAGTATAATTATGATGGTGGGACTAGAACACTATAGTTTCAACATTTTTAAGGGTTCTATTCCTCATTGGATAGAACACAAGGAAAGGTATTGGACTTGACTATTCATTATACAGTATAAGGAATAGCCGTTAGGCCCTTCCGTATGCAAAGCTGAATAAAATGGTCTGACAGTTGCTAAAAAGTACCTTATCTCCTGCTTATAATCTTCCTTACAATGGAAGAGCATTAACTTGAATTTTTCTTCTGTGCTCAAGATTGAAAAGAGAAGGTGGAACTGTAAAAATTAGGGTACTTTTGTAAATTAAGTGGCACCTGTATATTCACGAATATCAGTACTGTAATAGTCTAACAGTAAATGGGAAAGCAATAGATTATATTCAAGTTGTGTGTTTTTGGGAAGTAATTGAATGAGATGGGTGAACTTACTAGAGCATGAGTTGAAGCCTAATGGCCCATGTGGGATAGCTCCTTTAGGGTATTTATTTTTATAGTCCCAAACATCATTCACTCCCAGACTTATATAAGGAGAGTTACACCAGCTTCTTTCTAGTAGCCACAAGGTAGCAGAGAATATATATTTCCCTATACATGTAGTTTGCCATGTACAGTTAGTTAGTTAGTTAGTTATGTAGAGCAGATTAACCAGACCACTGAGCTCCATACGGAACTCTCATAGGTCTGCCATGTACAGTTCTCAGCATATATAAGGTTTCACCAGTTCGAATCTTTGAAACTTTATAGCCAAGTTCTGAAGCATCCAGGTTATAAGAATGTATTGTATTGTCTGGTTTGCATTCAATACTGATTCAAATGGGTGCGTCACCACTTATGCTCTTAACTGCATACCAATGGGAAAGTAAATGAAACACTGGGATCAAATACTCAAACATATACATCGTCGCATCTTCCTATGATGATCGTTGAGTAATATTCACATCATGTTATAATTGGGAATTTAATACCAAGTTTTTATGAGGATAGGCAAGTTTTGACTATTTAAGAAGGAATATACTGTATTGCGATGTTGTACATGTGTCATAACTTAATGGTTCTACTTTGAGTATCTGGGCCCTGGAAGGCAAACTAGTGTAAGGTACGGAACTTAGCTCCTATAAAAAAGAAAAAAGGTGGTATAACTCCCCCCAATAAAAGTGTGTTCACCCCATCCCCAACCCAACAACAGTTGTAAAGCCGGTATTACATGAGCACTTTTTCCGTCAACATTCATCCTCGACACTGGTCTGGCAGTTTATGAGGTGAACTTTGAAAATAATTCTGTCTCCTATGTAAATCTATTTTCTGTCTAGTTTCTGATAAAGCAAAATATCCCCCCAACTATTACCAGAAATTTTTTGACCATCGAATGTTGACGATAATACCTTGTGTGATACCCTCTTAATGGATATTTTATACCCAGCCGTGTACAGTAGCATGTTATCACCTTCGTCATTAAGCACTCATGAACTCATTTGTACTTCATTTTGCATTAGCGAGACTTAAGGTACCTGATGTTGTGTAAAACCTCCACCTCCTCCCTCTACTTCCTAGACCTGTTGTCCCCTCTCCCAAAATTCTCTCCCCATTTCCTAAACTCCATGTCCCCAAACCTCTGGTCTTCATTTCATTAATCTTTGTCCCCTCTTCCTAATCCTTGTATCCATTTTATAAACCTAATTCCCATTTTATAACCTTTTCCCCAATTCCAAAACCCTTTGTCCCGCTTCTTAATCCTTGTCCCTACTTCCTAAACCCAGTGTCCACACTTCCAAACCCCTTATCTGTATTTCTCGTTTTTCTTCCTAAACCCTTATTCCCTTATCCCAAACCCCCAGTCCTCACTTCCTAAACAACTTGTCCCTGCTTCTGAAATTATTTGTCCACATATTCTCATCCTTTGTCCTCACTTCCAAAGGGTTTAAAATCCAATTCTTAAACCAAACCCAATCCTGAAAAAGCATCCTGAACCCAACACAATGCCTGAAATTCAAATCCCAATCTTGAACCCAACCCAAAGCCACAAACCCAATCCTTAACCCTACCCCAAAGCCTTAACCTTTTCAGTGTAATGCATTTTTTCCCTTTATTCAAGGTATCATTAGATGATTTTATCCTGTATAGGAAGAACCTGTGGGACCCAGAGGGCTAATAGAGTTAGTGTTTACCCCTTTTCTTCCTAGAGGTCTTTCCTATGCTTAGAATCATAATTTAATATGCAGAATAAACAAAAAATGCATCATATAGAATGGGTTAATCACAATCTTGAACCCAACCCAAATCTTCATACCCCGAACCTTTAACGGTTAACCCTTCAGTATAATGGCGTTGTTTATATATAATTCTGGTCAACAATAATAATATTGGTAATAGTAAACTGGTCTTGTCACTAGCACTACTCACATTGGTCAATTTCTTTCAGCTGAGGATAGAACTCTGGGAATGAAAAGGGTAACAATACTTCAATTAACCCTCGGTATACCCCAGTTACTTCCTAAACTGAATAAGATCGTCTAATGATAGCCAGAATGATTGAAAATGGTGTCATTGTACTGAAAGGGTTAACCCCAATGAAGACACACTGACGGCCAAGCCACAGTTCAGGATCAAAGTCTTTATTATTATTATTATTATACCCTGCCTTGGTGGTGGGGAGGATCTTAACTCTTAATTATTTACCTTTGTGCTGTGTGATTTGTTACATGATTAAAGGAAACTGGTGTAATACAAGTGTTATATTTTTAATGTTAAATTATTCTTTTAAGTAGCTGAGTTCGGTAGAGTAACATGTGGTCTTTTAGGTAATTTTACTTTCATTGCAATTTTTAAGAATGGTCATACATGCATATAAAATAGTTATCACTTAAATGTTATATAAGCTATTTCATTTGTATTGGGTTGCAAGTAATAAATCAACTAAACCGGTGTCAGTGTGTGATGTAATTGTCAATGGGTGCAACCATTGAGATTTTAAGCTATCTGTATATTCTTGCTTTTGTGGATTATATAAAGATATTTTTTTTTTAACATCCACATTAAATATTTTATTTATTATATACTTTTCTTTTAATATGTAACAAGTACTGCCTTCATATAGCACTTAATTTATTGCATAACATTTTGAGAGTGAGTTTGTGATAGTGGCAATCCAGGTGCAGTTGTAACAAATATATAAGCTCACTAGTGGTGTACATTGAGTCTAGAAATGTTATACAATGGATACTATGTTATGATGTATATTTTACACAGAGAACAAAGAGGTTTATTGATGTAGTAATAGCCTGTAAGCCCGGTAGATGTAGTCATGTTCTAAACAGATGTGGGATGTAAAATAAAGCAAAAATTATTATATTTGTGTTATTGCCATGTGATGATACCCGTGTTTCAAGTCAAAACAACGGGAAAGTCTCCAGCAAAGATTTTTGTTTTTAGTAAAATGTTAACCATGAGTCCCACTTGATCAAGGTGGCCCACAGAAGCACAGAATGCCAAGAAAATTAAACAATCCTATAGTCATATCCTGCTGCCAGCTTGTATGTTCTGTATGAAGTGCATTTTGAATGTTAACCCTTTAACCCCGGGTGACACCATATGGCGTTAATAAGGGCAATGGGCAGCACCCTGGTTCGTGCAAAGCAATCAAATTTTTCATGGTGCACTCGCAGCCTTTTCAGCCTTGTGATGAACTAAGCTCGAATCCCCAGCCCCTCTTGCACTCCCCCAAGCCCCTCCCTACTCTCCTACCCACAAACATCCTCAACCCTCTCCACCATCTCCCCTACCCAGACACAATCCCCAACCTACTTCCCCTGAATAAGTGATATTTGGTTGATTATAGTTTGATATGTATGCAGATAAAAGATGCAGAAACAAGACATTTGGACATGGTTCAATCATGCTATCTTCATAGTCAAGCAGGTGCAGGAAACATATTTACTTTAAAAATAGGGATCTGTACCTTCTGTTCTGTGGATCTGGAGAAGGTGTTCAATAGGGTGCCCAGAGATATTATGTGGGCTATGAGGAGTGGTGGCTGATGCGTGTGATGATAATGTATGAGAACTTCCGAACGGCAGTGAGGGTGGAAGGTGTACTGTGTGAGGAGTTTATAGTCTGCACTTGAGTGTTAAGCCCTCTCCTCTTTGTTATGGTTCTGGAGACACTATCTGGAGATTTTTAATTAAGAGCTGGGTTCCCCTGGGAACGGTGATACACATATGACTTGGTACTTATCGCAGATAGTGTGCCGGATGCCAAGTTCAGAAGATGGAGAGAGATCATGGGAATAAGAGTTAATATAAATAAAATCTAGGTTTTGCACAGTATATTGGGGCTTGGAAAGTTATATCAAAGTGGTGTATACATATGTTCAGTATGCAGAAAAGGGGTGGGTGCGAACAAAATTCAGTGTAGTGTCTGCTGCTGTTGGGTACACCATGGGAAGAAGCGCTGTATTAGGAATGGGAAGATGGATTTGTGGGGCCAAACTGCAAGATAGGATAACTGGTGAAGAAGCGGGTGCCCAACCCCGAAAACGGTTGAAATAGGGGAGCTATCCCTCCGTCAAAGGCGGCTTTCTAGGGCCTTTCCTAGCTGATGCTTAGAGGATTGGGTTTTAGTCATGTGGTGATGGGCTGGTCTATCAGAGTGAGAACTGAGCCATCTCTGCCATACCCATAGCTTACTCTGACTGTTCCTTTTACTTATATTATTTCTAGATCTCAAGTGACGGCGTCTCTTCCGTGGATTGACCTCCCTTCTGCCAATCTTGAGGTTGGCAGATTGGGAACCATAGCGTCATATTTTCCCTTTGCCCCTCAACTTTCTCTTCATAATTGCTGAGGGGCACAGGGCCCTGGGTGGGGCTTTCCCGGGCGTTTCCGCACCCTCCTCAGCTCCCCGCCATGGAGTGGCTTTGGTCACCCAGGCTTTATTGTGGTAGACAGGGAGGGTTCTGTGGGGGCGCTCAGTTATGGCCTTGGCCTTGCTCGGGGCCTTGGGGCCAGGCAGCCTGAGGAACAACAACAACAACTAGTGAAGAGCTGAGGCGGCAATTTTTACGGATAACCGATTATGCAGCCGTAGCCTATTTTCGTACGATCGTATTTTCATTTTCATAAGATACGCAAATACACCAAATATAGTTACTGTAATAATGTATTATAATGTTAATAATGTATGTAAATATACAGATATAAAGGGTTTAACTCTCCATTGAAGATTGATGCAAAAGTAATCCAGGTTTTTGATGGTTTGTGTTGCCATTTCCAGACCACCAACAGAAGTAAGCAACATAGTTCTGCAGCCAGCCCTCAGTAAAGCCGCATGCCTCCTTCAGCTCTACCCTTCTTGTGTAATTCCTTTGGTTTTTCAATCAGTATTGGTCCACTCAAAGGGCACCCCTCAGCACGCTTTACCAGAAACCATTCGTACAGCACCTTATCTAGCTGAGCAAATTTGGCATCATGTAATGTACTGTATGACGATTTTCTATCATTTTATTAACATCACTTGGTCACAAAGCTAAATAATTTGTCCTTCTGCTTTCTGATGTCATACAGTCGTAGAACCTGTGTTGTATTCACTCATTTAAACAGTCCTGCTTAAACCAGCGTCCATCTTTTTACTCATCACCATCAGGTCCTTGGGCCGAAACCCTGACATATGTCTAAGACATATGCAGTCCAGGGGTGGTCGAGTGGTGGTGTACGGCGGAGAAATTTGGGTAGATGCGCAGTCAGCTCATTAACCCTTCCCGCCCGGGCTCGCCTTCCTAATGACAGTATTGAGATCCGGGCGATCTGGCCGAAAAACGTCTTTAACCCAGCAAGTGCGGCAAGACTTTTATAAGGCCTACCGCTACGCTGCGGGAAGCCTTATATAATCCAAGGCCTAAATTTTTGTTTTTTTTTAAATCAGCCTGGTATCAATTTTTTTTTTTTTTTTTTAATTGCCCCTTGGCCATGCCAAATATCACTCCTCCACATCCCCTCCCCCCCTTCAATTATCACCTATTCTCTCTCTTATTCCCTTATTTCGTCGATATATTTCGTGCTATCATACATACATACATAAAATTTTAAGACTGAGTGTTCCACACATAAGTGCAGTTTCAGTCTCTTGTCCTAATGGCGGCATTCCAGGCAACCCTGTTAAGGGCTGCTTCACTTGTCAAGTTCTTGGATTTGAGATCGGCGCTTATAGTCCGATCCCAGGTCTTCCTCGGTCCACCCCTTGGTGCAGCTCCCTCCACAATCACAGACCTGCATTTTTTCAATAGCGATTCATGAGCAAGCTGTGCTTGTATGTGCTACACAGCGAGTGAAAGAGAGAAAGAGAGGGAACTCCACGACAGTGTCGCTCCAGCCGTCATGACGGCTGGCTGGCTGGCAGGCTGCCTCAGCCTTAACCCGGTGAGACCCAGCGTCGCACGTGTTGCGTCGGCAGTCTTTGATCACCAACTCCCAGCGACGCATCACGTGCGTCCGACATATAAAAAACACTTACGTGGCTCGTAAGGTAGGAAATGGCGGGAGAATAGGAGGGGGAGGTACCGTAGTGTGTGTGGGAGCCGGGCCAGTAGGTGTGAGCGGGCCGAGACAGCCGCGCGGCTGGTGGTGGTGGGCTTAGTGGGGATAGTTTACACCCCTAGTTCACCGCCACTTTGAACCTTCATTACTCCGGTCGTATGGGAGCTAGAGGCTTGAGATTTATGTGAGATACTCCTTAGGATGTATGCCGTACAATGCCATACTCAGTTTTTACCCTAGTGCTCCCGGGGAGAGACGGGGGAGACGAACTATTGAAACCCCCCCCCCCCCGCCCCCCAAATGACCGAAATGAGTTTTTTTTTTTTTTTGTCTTCATTTCTCACCATTCTCTTCCATTTTGGCTCAACAAATTTTTTTGAGGCTCCCCCCCCCCCCCCAAAAAAAATGTCAGAGGTGATTTTTTTTTTTTTTTTTCATTTCTCATCCTTGTCTTCCATTTTAGCAAACAAAAAAAATAAGTGAAAATGGCTTGGGACTGGGGTGAACAAAATATTATAACTAGCCGGGGCTCAACGGGTTAAGTTATGTAACTCCCGATCTAATTTGCCGATTTTGACCATCCAAACGCTGTTTCCACTTGTTTTATTGCTGTAACAGGTTAATACCTTTATAATTAACGTAAAATAGGCGCATATGGATAAGTATTTATGATATTTATGGTACGATGACGATTTGAGTGAAGGAAACACTCTAAATACCTCCGCACAGGGGTGGCTGTATACTATAGGGGGTACGCAGCGGAGAGGTTAATAGGCTTTCAAGCTTACGGATTTTAAAATGACACCCGGGCTCCTGGCCATCTGCCGCGGTGTCATTTTAAAATGCTGCCTGGGCGGGAAGGGTTAAGGGCCAAGTTTTTATGATCTAATTGAAAGGCCTTGCCATAGGCATGACAACCACATCGGTCATCACAATGTGGTAGTGTCCAGACGGGGGCATTAGGACTAGGTGTATTAAACTGTGCAACATTAGCATCAACCAAGGCCACACGTTTCGCTATGTTGGCTGAGTACGGTAAGAACATGTTCACCTTGTGAGGAAGTTCTTTGACGGGTTTACGCTGCCAAATCGTAGAGTTGACTGAGGCAGGAGATCTATTCTTGGCCGAGGTTCGTGAAGGATTAGGCGAGCGCGGAGCGTTGCATTTCTTTGTAGAAGGGGTGGATAGTGATGATAATGTTGCATTTGCATGTTGAGAGGGTAAAGATGTACCCCAAGAGATGTCCACATCACACCTGAGGTCCTCATACTAAAGGTAGTGAGTACACCCCTATGAGGGTGGGAAGGGGGGGTGTGGGGTGTTTGGTAGAGGGGGGAGATCCTTCAGGGGGTGGAGTGGGAAGTTAGACCATATTTATTACCTAGAACCATTCAAAACAAATGTTTTGACTGACCGTCGCATTGACCCATAGAATGTGCGAGTGAAGTTTGGTGAAAAACCGTCAAACGGTCTAGGAGTTTTGGGACAGACGGACGACAACAACACCAGACATTTTGGGCGGCAGGATACTGTACCAGTTTACCACTCTGCTTACGCAGAGTTGATAAAGCTAGAACAGTGAACATAAAACACTGACTTGGGCATGAGTTAACCCCTACTATACCAGAGGGTATTACCATAAATGTACCCTCCAGTACCAGGCAATGAGGCCAAAATGGCTTCAGAGTTGAGAGAGAATACCCTTCTACCTCAAAAGTTGGAGGAATACTGAGCCAGCTAGGCTGCGAGACCTTGAATAAAAGCTAAGAAGTGTTGCCAAGATCTCAAAACAGTGCATACCAGTCACGGTACCTGGTACCGCTCGATACAGGCAGTTACAACTACCGCACAGTACTGACGGCGATCTTCCATCGCTGGTACTGACGAGTGACTTTATTATTGACGGCAATTCGCCGTCGCTGGTACAGTAAGGGTTAAAAGGGCATGTTTTATTAGTGTGTCAATGTTGTGCAATAAAACTTGTACAGTTCTCCATACATCCACCTGCTACACGGTAATTTTTAATTATAATATTTTGCCTACTTATTCACATTGAAATGGAAAACTAGAAAAGCGACTTTAACCCTTTCAGTACAGGTGATGTCCTTTTCACTTTATTTTAGCTATTAGACAATTTTAATCCAATTAAGATGGACCGCTACCAATTAGGAAGTTTAAAACTATCTCACTGAACTTATTTAGGTACTAAAAATCCTTCCTAAGGTGCATAAAATTGTTGAAATATGACTAGAATAAAATAGAAAGAAAGCATCACCCATTCTAAAAGGGTTAACAATAAAACAAAATAAGTTTGTATGCTTTGTCATTACGGTATATACACAAAAATGGATAACAATAGAATAAATATATCTCGGCCCTGTAAAAGTCAAATATATGGGTAACTACCACCTTTCACTGCAGGTGATTGTACAGTATTGACTATAATATGTTGTACGGGTTGCAGGTTTTTGATCACATATAAACAGGCAAATACCCTCAACTTCTTATGTTAGCTACATAGGACTGTAAAAACACCGAATTCTTCACATACAGGCCAGATTGAATGCTTCCCTTAGCAGCCAACCCTAAGAATATTTGGGAATTATAAGTTTCCAGCTAAAGGAAAGGAAAAAATATTTTGTAGGCTCAAGACAACAATTCCAAATTTTAAAATATAGTTGGTCATCATACATGCTTAAAATTAAATCCTCCTTTCCCCTCAGAAATGGAAAAATAACGGTTGAAAGTTACATAATGCTATTTACTTTGTGAGTAGAGATTACAGTTCAGTTATATTAACAAAATAGGATTATCTCTAAAGGATTTGATTCAATGCTACACAAGATATAGTGGTTAAGTATTCCATCTAGGCAGGATACCTGGGACATGATATTGTATAGATCTAGTAGCTGGACTATAATCTGCAACGGATTTAATATGGCCATGTGAGGTGGACAAATAAACTCCCTTGCAAATTCAAGAGTAAAAGTGTTAAAACATTTGAATCTTAAGCACTTGCATGGACTGGCTACTGGGCTGGAAAGTTGAATGGAGTTTTTGTGGAGAATCTATCAACATTACAAAGCTTGCCAACCATCATTACTACTATTATTATTATTATTATTATTATTATTAATGGGAATCTGGGACCTGGGAATCTTTTACTGAAGACCCCTCATGATCCTCATGCTCTGTCTCGAGTCGGCCAAATAAATTAACTTAACTATTTCCAGCAATTTTCACATGTAATCAATTACACCCTGCACCAACCAACTTAAAGTCGAGCTGTGCCCACTCACTGCACGCCACTGGTTTTGTCTTGGGAAGTGCTCTGAGAGAGGAGAGGGTATTACTCTACTGTACAATAATACCATCTATCTATTGCCAGATGCCTCAATCCCCGAGGGGTTGGTTAAAAATTAATCGTCTCCATGCTCCTGTGTCATCTGTGCCGGAGCCATTCTTCCCACCCACCACCACCACCACCATCACTCATATACCTCTCAACTCCATCCTTCCATCTCATGTTCATTTAACCTCTCCCTCTCTGGCCTTCTGCTTCACTCTCATACACTCGTTTACTCATTTTGCCATTCCCTCTCTCCACATGACCGAACCACCTTAGGGTGTTCCTCTTCACACTCTCCAGCACATCTATGTCCACACCAGGAGCGGATCCAGCTCAGGCTTAAGGGGGGGGGCTGATATATATACATGAGGCAATATGGTTTTAGACGATGTCGATCAACTGCAGACATTCTTTGCCTTCTTACGCATCAAATCAACCAAGCTACAGACCAACATGGTGAAACACATACAATAGCACTGGATATATCAAAGGCATTTGATAGAGTCTGGCATCAATCCTTATTGTCGAAGATGTCACACTACGGCCTTGCATCATTAGTTCCACTAATTTCTTCTTATCTTCATAACAGAAAAATACGTGTAATGGTAGATGGCCTTTATTCTCAATTTCACTCAATAAATGCTGGTGTTCCCCAGGGATCAGTTTTGGCCCCAACTCTGTTCCTCATTCATATCAATGATCTCATATCTACCACTCATAATCCAATACATTCCTACGCAGATGACTCAACACTCCACAGTTCCTTCACATTTACCAATTCTTTCACCCAACCCGATCTTATAAATTCAAAAATAAACACTGCAATTTCTCTGAACCAGGACCTTTCTAGAATTAATGAATGGGGACAAGAGAATCTAGTTTCCTTTAATGCACAGAAAACCAAGTACATTCAATTTTCTAACCGACAGAATCTCACTGACTCCCATATATTTTTAATGATGTAAATATTCCCACTTCCCCTAGTATTGACATTCTCGGTGTAACATTAACTACTAACTTGAGCTGGACACATTATGTTAGAAGCATTGCTAAGAATGCCTCTAAAAAACTGGGACTCCTGTACAGAGTTCGAGAATTCTTCACTGACGAGCAGTTGGCCGTAATATATAAAAGTCATGTGCGCTCTCAGATGGATTACTGTTCACCTCTGTGGGGTGGAAGTGGAGTGGTTGCATTGAGGCAGTTGGACAAAATTCAAAATAAAGCTATTAGATTAATCAATAACCCTGCAATCACACAGGACCTTCCTACATTAGCCATACGAAGAAACGTTGCATCCCTTGCATTATTCTACAGATATTTTCACAGCAATTGTTCCGAGGAACTTGCTTCAATTGTGCCGCCTCTCCACATCTTTCCCCGTAGAACTAGGGCAGCTGAGAGCGCCCATGAATTTACACTTTCTCCTCCACAATGCAGAACTTCTGCTTAGAATTCATTTATCCCCAGAGCTACTACTCTTTGGAATTCACTTCCCTCGAATTGCTTTCCACAAACTTACAATCAACAAATGTTTAAATCCAGTTGTTACAAACATTTTATGAATGGAGGATGCCTTTAGGCACATGGACCTTTTTGTTTTATCTGTGTTTTTCCTTCCTCCGTTCATTGTCTCAAAAAAAAAAAAAAAAAAAAAAAAAATGAGGGGCGCCATAACTTTATATGTATTGTATTTCAGATAAAATGCAGTATATATCAGATATAAGGGCGCAATTTTGGTCACTAAGGGGGGGGGGGGGGGGAGCCCCTGGATCCGCCACTGGTCCACACAATATCACTCTCGTACTTCCTCATTTGTCTGTCTCTCCATTTGACCCAACATGCACTTCTCAAATAACTCCCTTATACCCCTCTCACTCATGTTGTTGTTGACAACAACAACAACAACCCCTCTCACTCATGATTTACTGTAGGTCTCTTCAACAATGCCCATGCTTCACTCCCATATGTCCGTTTCAGGATCACCACACTTATGCAGGGAATTCTTAACTTCCATGCTCACCTCCCTATCCCTATACAATAATACACACATGGATTTTACATGGCACTACTTCTAGCAACATAGTCGGCAGCCAAACCCTCACTCCTTTAACCCGTACTGTACCGTAAGATACAGTAATAAAAGTCCCCAGCAGTCCCAAGCAATGTGGCAAAAATGGCAGGAGACCACCTATCCACCTCCAAAGATGAGGCAAGACTGGCTCTTGTCACCCTTCAGTGGGTCTCATATAAGCTAAGAAGTGTTGCCAACACGGGAGCAGTGCTCAAAAGGTCGTGGTAACTGGTACAGGGTTGTACAGGCAGTTACAAGGAAAGTACATTACTGACGGATATATACGTCGCTGGGACTGGGGAGTTACAGTACTGTACTTATCTACTGACGTATATATACGGTGCTGGGATTGGAGGGGTTAAGGGGTAAGGAGGATCAGCAAGAAAAGGCTTGCTGATCCCTTAGTGGGAGTAAATTCTGGAGGTGGGATTCCCAGTCCCAACCTCCAGGAGCTATCTGCGCCACAGAAGTGACGGGCGATGGGGTCGCCACATCCCTACGCCAAAAGTAACATAGTAAAGAGGCAAATAAATTTTACAAAGACCCTGTGCCACTGACAGATTCAGGACTAAATTAGGTGGTTAAACGCATTTCATTCCTTATCCTTAACAAATAACTAAATTAAATTAGGTTACTTATTACATTCATAAGTACTGTACAGTTATATAAATGGGTTGGTAAAGAAAATCAAAATGAGTGCCTTTATTGTGCTAAGGAACAAATTTTAATTGTACAGTACAGTACAGTAATTTTATTTTTGTATCAGTTACAGTAGTCACAAGCCTTAACCCTTGTCTATCGGGGCCCGACTTAAGTCTGTATCGAAAAATTTGGACTATGTGGCGGGGCCCGACTTAAGTCCGAGTGCAATTTTGGCGCAATATTGGCTCTGAGAGAGAGACGAGTGACGGGAGGAGCATGGGTTACCTCATGACCGCTCGCCACGGCCGCCGTGGACCAACTGAGATGTACTCCACTTACATCCACCCTCACTCCCTTGCTACATAGGGTACGAGTACCAATGGAGACGCATTGCCCAAAGGAGACGCACTTGCAACAAAAAAACTTGCACAGGCATAGGATGAGTAGATAGATGCATGAATGGTGGGCCAAAATATTCTTTAACTTTCACCTAATATGCTCACATAGTACCAGCTTATTATTTTCATATGTTATTGTGTGAGATGAGATGAACTTTAAAAATGTCATGTTTTCGCAAATTCCTTACGAAAACCTAAGGATTTTTGTTTTTAAAAGCTAAATTTCTTACAGTTCCCTAATTTGAATCTCGTTTCTATTACTGCAGGTTGATAGTGCATGAGTTGAAGTATAACACTGCATGATCAAAAGGCTTTTACTTGCACGGCTGAAGGGGGGTGAGGGTGCGTCCCCATATGACCAGCAAAAAACCCAAAGTCCAATGGAGACGCATTTTTTCAAATTGATGCCAGAAGGTCGTACACCACACTGGTAACATAGCATACTCTCCTCTATGTCTGGTATAAATAAGGTTGAGTTTCCTTCACCATTGACGAAGCTGCCTTAAGTAGAACTCAGTGCCCTATAGAGACGCACGCGTCAGCTTAGGGCAGCCGCGTTGCGTCTCCTTAGGTCCTTGTAAATATGTGTTTATTTTGTTAACATTATTAAACATAATAACCTTTTATTTTATCCTGGGTGAAGGAAACTCGACCCTAATTACACCATACATATTGGGGAGAATGGCTTTCTACCAGTGAGGTATGGCACCAGTTTGAAAAATGCGTCTCTATAGGACCTCCAGAATTTTTTGCTGGCCCTAAGGAGACGTACCCCTTTTACCCCCTCAGCAATTCAAAATCACATTAAGCATGTTCTTGCCAGACAGTTAAATGTTTGTGTGGGCCCTGTCAGCCTAGTGATGAAAAAATAGACTATATTTCCAGGCCCTCCGCCCATTTCCTATCCCTATTTTCCCCAAATATGCCCGGGTTGGCGACTGGTGCTTGATTTAAACCTCGTATTAGCATGCATGTTACATATATACCTTCCCTGCATCCTCTAAACTGTTTTGTGATTGGCCTACAATGAGCAATTAGTATGTTTAGTAATATTTTATGTCTCTCTAATAATATATTATAAGGCCTATGTCAGTCCGTTTTATTGCTTTAGCATTGTCAACTTACGACCAAAAGTACCATGCTTTGTTTCTGGTACCCATGAGGTAAGTACTTATATCATTTTATGTGTGTTTTTGTGTTTTAAACATACCTGCGTCTCCTTAGGACCAGGGGCGTCCCCTTAGGATTTTGCTGCCCTAAGGGGACGCATCTCTTATTTATCTTCTCTCTCCTACACAATATGATATAAAGTAAAAATATTAGTGCCTGGTGAAAATATAAGCTTTTTGCTATTTATCCCCCTTACCCTCAATTTCCTATCTCTTATAGGCAAGCGGAAGAAACTCGTAAAAAAAAAAAATATGTAAAAATGCGTCTGCATTGGTACTCGTACCCTATGTAATTATATAAAGAAATTACCGTATTTTACCGATTTTGCCCTTCGGTTGCAAGACAACCAGTGATCGTAGAAGGATGGTTCGGGTGTCATTGGAAAGCTCAATTTACGCCCTTTCAGGGATACATACTTATATTACGCTCTGGGTCTTGTTTATGCATGAAAAAGAGCACGGAAACAACCCCATTTATGGTAAAACCCCCTCCCCGCTGAGCGGCACAGTGAAATATACTCCACCACCCGCTCTTAAGGTGTTAATTTGTACAAACAATGTTATTTTCATTGTGCTACCAGTTCAATTGAAAATTATCAAATAATATTGCTAGCCATCCAGCTACCTCAGTTGTACTGTATATACTGTAGTACGGTACTTATTTTATTTTGGGGTGTTATTGGTCTTAACCTCTCGGCTGCGCATGGGGGGTATGAGACACCACACCCCTGTGCGCACGTATTTGAGCTGTTCCCATCACTAACATTATTTACTAACGTTATTTTACCATAAATATCGTTAATACTTATTCATATGCGCCTATTTTACCATTAATATGAAGATATTAACCAGTTACAACAATAAAACAAGTGGAAACAGCGTTTGGATGGTCAAAATCGGCGATAGAGGCCGGGAGTTACATAACATATGGCTGAGGCAGCCTGCCAGCCTGCCAGACGGCTGGAGAGACATTGTTGCGCAATACTCTCGCTTTTTCCCACGCTTGGTAACACTGATGACAACGCCCTGCTTGCAACTCGCTAATGTTAGCACGAAAATAGACCACAGAATAAGGGAATAACAGGGAAAATAGGTGATAATTGAAGGAGGGGGGGGGAAGTGGGGAAGAAGGGGATGTGGAGGAGTGATATTTGGCATGGCCCAGGGGCAAAAAATAAAAAAAATAAAAGGGGTTCAAGTTTTTTTGGGGTGTTTTAAATGGATTTTTTTAGGCCCAGGATCTTAAGAGTCTTCCCGCAGTCGCCCGGGGAAACTCTTAAGAGTCTTCCCGCACTTGCCGGGTTAAGAACGATGTTAAGAACGATGTTAAAACTAATGTCAATAGGTTCAAAAATATTTTGTAGCGAGGTCGGTCCTATGTGATCTGTGCCCCATACAATATTCTTTCCTCTCACTAAACCCTTTCACTGTGGGACCCATTCTGGAATTTCATGGCAATTTACTGCAATTTAAAGCCTGTAGAGACGAGTGAGAGTGAGCGGGAGCACGATAGGCTCCCGCCCGCTCTCCAGCACGTCTGCCGGGGCACTGAGAGTTTCACCCCATCTCTCTCGAGATATATGCAGCGCTGCCAAAGTCAAATGTAGCGCGACATTGCTAATAATTAGCGAATATTGCCAATGTCTATGGTAGCACTGTGGGTCAATCCTACGCGCTACGAAGCTCGTTCTGGTGTAATTTTGAACAATTTTCTTCTATTTTTTAGCTGTAAACACTTCAATTTATTTAGGCAATTGCTTAAGCAATCAGGAGTGCCTGAATGAGCCCTATTATAGCGGAAATAAGCCCAAACTGAAAGGGTTAAGCATTAGGCTATTCATAGTGCAGTTGGGTACAGTACATGATTAGATTAATATCCTCTATCTATCTATCTATCTATATGCTCAGGCCCAATCCCCATTTTGGGGGTAGCCGACTCAAGACAGAGCAAGAACAGGGAAAACACAAAAACAACATAAAACAAAAAATAAACACAGATAAAAAACACATCCAGGTCACCCAGGAGAAGACCCAGAGACCAGGGTTACCAAGGTCGCTCCAGCACTCCCCCGGCCCCTGACCACCAGGAGAGGTTCCGATCTCGGCAGGCAGACATGCAGCGGAGCCAAAGCGACAAGCCCTCCCACCACACTTCCAGGCACACCCTTCATATTAATCGTCTCCCCGGGCCAGGCGCCTGATGGACTATTATCTAGTCCAACTTGCGCCCGACCCCTTACTCCAAATGACCACGTGTTCACTCAACTATTCACAAGCATTCTCCATTCACTCCTGTCCACCACCACTTCCCCTGCCTGATCTATAGTCAGTCCTCTATCATCCAAAGCCTTTCTTACACAGTCTCTCCATCTCAATGGGGGTCTTCCTGCCCTTCTATCTCCCCTTGTACCTGACTCACATATTCTCTTTGTAAGCCTTTCATCTCCCATTCGTTCAACATGACCATACCAGCTCAGCACCCTTCTGTCCACTCTTGCTGACAAATGTTCCTGCTGCCCCACTCTCCTACGTATCTCTTCATTTCTCAATCTGTCTCTACGAGTAACTCCACACATACTCCTCAAGCAGCTCATCTCCATCACATCCAGCCCTCTTTTCCAGTTAATATCCAGTATTCGATAAATGGATATCAATCGTGGTCATATGCTGTACTTATAACTGTCTTGATGGTGTAATGGTTAGAGCATGTAAGTTCGATCTGTATGTGCTATACTGGGTTCGAATCCTGGGAGAATCACATGCTTTCATTAATTTCATTTGGGGTGTAAAGAAGAAGAAGAAGAAGGTGTCCCACCGAAACGTCAATAAAATACCCTCATTGTTCCCTGATTAAATAGCACTGTATGAATATTCCCAGAGCGAGCAGAGTGAGTTCTTTGACCTGAATGTTGGTTTGAAACAGGGGTGTGTGATGTCCCCGTGGTTGTTTACTGTATATATGGATGGAGTCATGAAAGAAATACTATCAAGAGCAGTGAATGTTGGTGTATCGCTGAAAAGGGAGGGAATTGAGTGGAAGCTACCTATACTGCTGTTTGCGGATGATACAGTTCTGATGAGTGATAATGAATGGGAGTTGCAGGGTCTAGTAAATGAGTTTGGAACAGTGTGCGAAAAACGGAATTTGAAGGTAAATACGGGGAAGAGCAAGGTTATGGTCTTCGAAATGGGTGAAGTCACAGAGTGTGAGGTGAAGCTGAACGGTCAGCTATGGAGATCGTCAACTCTTTTAAGTATCTGGGCAGTGTGTTGAGTAAAGATGGGACTATGGATGAAGAGGTGCGGGAGAGGGTACAACAGGGGAAGAGGGTTGTAGGAACGCTAAAAGCAGTAACAAGAAATAGGGTGGTCAGTATGGAAGTGAAGAAGTCCTTGCATGACAGTGTGGTAATCCCGACACTGACTTACGGAAGCGAAGCATGGACGTTGGTTGAGAGACTCAGACCAAGAGTGAGAGCAGTGGAAATGAATTACTTAAGGAGTGCGTGCGGAGTTACATGGAGGGATAGACAGACTAATGAGGAAGTAAGAAGGAGGTGTGGTGTGGAGGTAGATGTGCTGGAAAGTGTGAAAAGGAACAACTTGAGATGGTTCGGCCATATGGAACGTATGGAAAGCGAGAGAATGACTAAGAGGGTGTACGAGAGCGAGGTGGAGGGACAGAGGGGGAGAGGTAGACCGAATATGAGGTGGAAGGATGGAGTGAGGAACTACATGAACGAAGGCGGTGCTGGTTGGGGGGGGGGCGTCGACTGACTGGGGACAGAGGTGCATGGGGGCGGTTCGTTCGTGGCCACCCCTTCGGGGATCACGGCGTCAGGCAATAGATAGATAGATAGATGAATATTCCCATATTCAAAATATGCTATAGGGGTGCAATGCCTGGTGAGTTATCTGCTCAACAGGTGGCGTTGTGTGTGTGTAAGTGTGAGAGTCCGAGTGTAGGGGGTGAGACAGTGAAGCACGGGAACGAGGTGGCTTCGGAGATGGGGTCGTTTCGGGCCATGAGTGAGCACCGTGCCTCATGTGAAGGCAAGATGGCAGGTGCTCGTTGTGCTCTACGTGCTTCACATGTCTCACTCCCTAGACTGGAACAAGACCTCACGGGCTTCACTGTTCATTGTAAAGCGGTGAATGTTAAGGCTCTCAGCCTATGCCCGAGAGGAAGTAAGTTGGAATATAGAAAAAAAAAAAAAAAAAAAAAAAAAAACACGGCTTTTGGCCTAAACACTCCACTGCAACACTACACACCACATTATCACAACACATACTAAACGGCTTCAGCCAAGCTTGCCCACCATCCCGCACAGTGATGGCAGCCATAGACATCAGCAAGGCCTTCGACACTGTACCCTACTACCATACTACACAACAATGACAAGAAATTGTTCACAAACTTCATCTCTAGCAGGCAGGACACGTCACTTACAACAACCACACATCCAAAACATCTACACTACCCAACGGCGTCCCTCAAGGAGCAAACACTTTTTAACCTTTTCCTCCACGATCTCCCAGAACATGAAATACACATCCTCTCATATGCAGACGACCTCACCATCACCTCACAACATCCCAAAATTGAACAAGCAACAAGTCACCTACAACAATACCTCCGACAACTGGAACAATGGCTCCTACAAAACCGCATGACAGTCTCACCCAAAAAAATCCTCCATCACTTTGCTTACCCCAGACAGACATGAATCAGCTTTCATCCACATGTCACACTACTCAATGAACCACTTCCCCTCAACCGAACCACTAAATTACTCGGCATAACTTATGACACACACAACATTTACCCCACATACCAATGGCACACCAGAGCCCTAAAAAAAAATAAACGCCCTCAGAATCCTCACAGGCAAGGACTCTGGCCAACAAAAAGAAACACTGTCCATACTTTACAAACAGTACATCCGCACAACCATGCACTATGCTTCCCAAGCCTGATCACCCTGCACCTTAACCACAAACATGAAGACACTACAAACCATGCAGAATAAAGCTCTCAAAATCAGAATGCACACCAAACACAAATCACACACACTATATGCAGAAAGACAGATCCTCCCCCTGAAGAGTGAACACCCATTTAGACATGATAGGAATACAGTCCTACTCTTGAGCTCACGACCTACTTCACCCATGCCACTCCCTAACACATTACGCACCCCTACCTCGAGACATGAAACAAACACCTGCCCATTATTTCAACCAAATATACATTAACATCCTACCCACACCTCCAACACAATCCTAAACTCTCCACTTCCCAAGATTAACCCATCAGAAAACACGCTTCCCAGAGAAACACGAATCACACTTGCACGCCTCAGGTCCGGCCACCACCCGTCATTACAAGATTACAAACACAGAATAGATCCAACTCAAGACCTTTCCTTTCTTCGCTGTCAACATCCCACTGACAACACAAAACACTTAATACTCCACTGCCCAGCACAGACATAACTTCAACATCACTTCACTCAGAGATCTCTGGACCCACCCGAGGGAATCGTCGGACTATACCTGGTCGCCGCAGGATTCCCATAAAAGGGAATCTTGGGGCTACTACAACAACGTTAAACAAAATTGATGACGTCCCTGCGCTGCCACCCAGCAGACTCATGTTCAATCCTCGCTTAGGTTGGTGAAAAGTTTTTCTGAGATATAGCCGGCGGTTACCGGCTCACCTTGAACAAGGGAGATGGGTAACGGTCTCAGGCGGGCAGTGCATGAGTGCTTGGCGCTATTGATTCTCCTCGAAGGGGGGAGATAATTGGCGCTTAATAAATTACAATATTATAATTATGAATTACTGTTGTTGTTGTTGTTGTTGTTCCCTAAGCTGCCTGGCCGAACAGCCCCGAGTCCCTGAGGAAGGCCATGGCCACGATCGGGCTTTCCCACAGAGCTCTCATTGAGTGTAGGTTGTGTTGTTGGCGTAAGTGGTTGTGTGAAATGCAGTCTTCGATGATGTGTTTAATGGTATGGGGTGCTGTGTTACATCCCGGGCAGGCGTCGACAACGGAGTCATCCAGTCTCTTCTGATAGCTCAGGAGAGCTGGATGGTGTCCGCATCTCAGCCTGGCCAGGTGGACTCTGTCCTCGCGAGGGAGGGAGGATTCGGAAGGATGGATTTCGGGAGGTCGTGCATGCAGCTGCGTGTTGTCTGTGAGTGAGTGGATGGATTGGCGAGAGATATGAGTATGGATGTGCTTCTGGAAGTTGGTTCGGGGTGGGCAGGGAGGGAGAGAGGACAATAATTGTGTGTGATACCGTGTGCTGGGTGTTGTTTTGATATTTCTTGGTGTCTGTGGGTGTGTTGCCATGTAGTTTAGTGGGTGGTCTTGGTTCGTGGAGGCTGCTGCCAGGAATTGAGTGCCTCTCATGTCCAGATGGTCTTTGACTTTGAGGATTTTGGTTTCTTGATGTAGATGATCTGTGGGTGCAGTAGCTGTGCAGCCTGTAATGATCTTCAGGGCTTTGTTTTGAATAGTCTGTAAGGTCTTATGATGTGTTTCAGCTAGGTTAGAAGCCCAGGCTGGGCTTGCATATTCCATTACTGATCTTATGTATTGTTTATATACTGTGGTGGTAGTTTCTTTGTGTCCAAATTTTGTGTGAGCAAGTGACCTGAGGGCGTTAAGTCTGGGTGTCAGTTTCTTTTTAATGTTTGTGGTGCTGTTTAAATGTCATATGAGTATCATATGTTACTCCTAGGATTTTGGGTGTGTGTGTATGTGTTAGGGGTGTGTTGTTTATGGTGAGTTGAGGGATGTATGCGTGTTCACCTGTCCAGCTTGTGAGCAGGGTTGCGGTGGATTTGGCTGGGGCTAGATTAAGTCTGTTTGTAGTGCACCAGCCATGTAGTGTGTTGAGATAGGGTTGAAGGAGATCTGTTGCTCTTCTTGGGTCATGGTGTGTGCATGTGAGTGTTATGTCATCTGCATAGGAGGCTAAGTTTATTTGGGGAGTATTGGGTGTAGTTATATCGTGCATGTACAGATTGAAGAGTGCGGGCGATAGGACGGATCCTTGTGGGACTCCGTTTGGAAAGTTTCTGATTTTAGATGACTGACCGGCAAAAGATACGTGTGCACATCTGCCTGCTAGGAAGTTGGCCAGCCACCTTTTTGTGTTGTTGTGCATGTTTGTGTTGTAGATTTTGTTTGTTAGGTTGTGGCGGGGGATGGCATCGAAGGCTTTACTAATGTCGAGTGTGGCTAATAGTGATCTGTGTGGTGGTCTAGCTGAGTTGATGCCGTCGAAAGCTCTTTGTGTAAGGTCTGTGAGAAGAGTGTTTGTGGAGTGCAGTGGCCTAAAGCCATGTTGTGTTGGAGCTAGGGTAGGTCGGGTGTAATTAGTTGTAATACTAGGCGTTCCATGACTTTGGAGGGGGAGCAAAGAAGTGTGATGGGGCGGTGCGAGGAGGGTAGCGTGGGGTCTTTGTTGGGTTTGGGGAATGTGATGATGATACCATGCTTCCAAATGTCTGGTATTGTGTTGTGTGAATAGCTGTAGTTTGATATGTTAGTGAGTGTTTGTATGCCTTGTGGTCCCAGGTGTCTGAGGTGTATGTTGCTTATGTTGTCTAGGCCACAGGCGGGTGAGTGCTTGAGATTGTTGATGATATGCTTTGTCTGGTGATTGGTGAAGGGTGTATAGTCAGGGTCTGTGGGGAATTGTCTCTTACGTCGGATGACACGTCGGTCGTCTTTGTGAGGTTTTAGGTGGCTGACATGTGAGAAGTGATTGATGAGAGTGTTTGCTTGTTGTTTACATGAAGGAGAGTCTGTTGTTGTGATTGCAGCATGTGATTGTGTTGTGTTACTGTTGGAAAGTGTGATGCTGTTTAGTGTTTTGTAGAGTTTTTTGGGGTTTGTTTTGTGATCAAGTGTTTGTAGGAAGTTATTCCAATTTAGTTTTTGTTGTTCTTGTATTTTGTTGTTAGTTTGGGTGTTGAGTGCTTGAATTTGTTGTGTGATGTCTTGTGTGTGGGGTGCTGGGGAGTGTTTCAGTGTGTCGCGTTGTCTGATGAGGTTTTGAATTTCTGGTGTGAAGTTGGGGTTGTGTCTTTTCTGTTACCTCTTGGAATGTGTTTCTTGTCAGCATTTTGGATAGTTTTATTGAGTATGTGTACAGCATTGTTGATGTTAGTGATGGGTGTACTGTTTAGAGTTGTGAAGTGTTGTTCGGTCTCATTTGTAAATGCTTCCCAGTTAGCTCTTTTATAATTGGTGTATGTGTGTTTGTGGCTAGCTGGGGTGAGTCTGGTTTTGGTGGTGATAATGATCGGGAGGTGGTCAGAGCCTAAGGTTCTGACCACCCTCCAGGATGTTGTGGGGGCGAGTTCTGGGGAGCAAAAGGTGATGTCTGGAGATGATGGGTTATAGAGGGCTTGGTGAGGAATATGGGTATGTTGATGGATGTCGTTAAGGATGATGAGGTTATCTGTTTGGTTTTGTAGTACCAGCCCTCTGTCTGTGTCGGGGTTGTCGACAAACCAGGCCGACGTCTTGGCGTTGAAGTCACCACCCAGGATGATGTGTGGGGTGTTTGTGATGTGTTGTAAGTGTGGTCTGTATTCATTTGGCACTGTAGGGGATGTTTGGGGAGGGATGTATGTGTTTATGATGGTTATGTTGGATTTGTTGCCAGTGCGTATTTTAATTGATTGTATTTCTGTTGTGTTATCATTTGGGGGGAGGAGGGATTTGGTTTGTACACTGGTTACTATGTATGATATTTCATTGTGTACCAGGGTGATGAGTCCACCGCCCCCGCCGACGGCCCGGTCTTGTCTGATGGTGGTGAAATTATGAAATGTGGGTGTTTTTTGTGATGTGCGGAGTTTTGTTTCTTGTAAGATGGCAATGTGTATGTTGTGTTGTTTGATGAAGTGTGAGAGTTCGTGTTTCTTTGTGTTAATGCCATCTATGTTGAAATTACTGTATTACTGAATTACTGTATAACTACATTTGCTCAAATAAATTATAGTATTGGTAGTTACTTTTGCACAATGTGGATAACAGTAAGAATACAAATTATGGCATGAGAATGTAGTTATAAGTTGATTAGTAGCCTACTATATGCATGTTATAGTCATACTGTAATTCACTCATTTATTGTGGACTAGTGTTAACTTCTGGGCAAGCACTTTAAACTCCAGTGGCTGTCAATGTTTGTACAACAGAGCACCCTACCCAGGAATTCTCAAGATAAGGGTCACATTCTGATAGTTTATATGTCAGTACCATCCAAATAAGGAGCAAATTTTCAGAATACATTGAGTGAAGAGTAGCAAGCCTGTGAACGTGGAGGGAACTGCACGGTAGGGTAAACCTAGCAAGACATGGGACCAGGTTCTATGATCTGAGGAAGCTCGGAAAAAGGAAGCCTGGAATACCGCCAATAGGACTTGAGACAAACTGTAGGCTACTGCTAATGGATCACTCACTCTTTTAAAGTAAAAGTATATAGAAGCACCAATAACTGGGGGCTAAATAAATATACATTTGATGTTTAAATCAATTTCATTGTATTTAGGCTATGTAAGATTCCAAAGTTATTACCAGATTATAGGTTTGATTCCCGAAGGGAAGTAGAGAAAACCTAATATTTAGTAGGGGCCCCGGAATCATTGACGATGTTGCCTATTAGTATAATAGTCTCCATTCAACACCCACGTCAGTCGTTTGAATCAACCGCCGCGAGGAAGAAAGAAATTCATCTTCATAAGCGCAACGCTACTTCTCTTATGGTGTCGTCATATTGATCGGGTACCCACTACGAAAAAACTTCGTAAAAAAATAAGAGAACAAAAAAGGGAAAAGAATTTTCCCATCTTACCACTGTTATTAACACGCTTCCCACATTTGGTGGATTTCTTGCGTTGTGGCTTCTTGCCGTCTCTCGCCAAGCGCAACGATTCCTCCTTCAATGCTATATCAAGATCACTCAAACTAACAGCGAATGGGAAGGGGATGGTTGGGAGGGACATCGTCGTCAATGATTCCGGGGCCCCTACTAAATATTAGGTTTTCTCTACTTCCCTTCGGGAATCAAACCTATAATTTAATAGTGGCCCCTTCATCATTGACGATGTTGCCTGAATTCCAAGACTGGAGGGGGACATTCGCAGTATCCCAAACTCCTAAAAAACGCATGGTTAAATCCAGAATTCTCATAACAGAAAAAGTTCTTTGTATATGTAGTTGTGCATACAACTTAGTACAAAATATAGATAGAGTGTGAGCAGTGCGTTGCTTCAAAGAAGCCTGCTCCAACAACAGAGTCCTCATCTATGAGGTGTGTGTTGTAAGGGGTGAGATAGAGTTAATTGCACAACCCTTCATCACTCCGAGCCGGAACCTGTGCCGCTTTAGCGAGGTTCGTGGGCGTCGTCGTATTGACACGTATTAACTTTACTGAAGCTAGTAAAACTAGCCAGAGACATATCGGAGTTGCCAGTCGATCTTTATTGATCGTCTGAGTCTAGTGTAACTAGCCTGGGAACTTCAAAATTATATGACCGTAGGACAATTAATTCTTTATTATAAAAGACAAAACTGGACAGTTAGCTATTGTAATTATTTACAGAGTTCTATAGTAATCTAGTGCAACTAGTTGCGAAGATGGAAACACAATCTTTTATTATTCGTAAACTACATGAGCTTTAATAAAGCTTTGGAAACTTAAAATGAATACATCAGACTTAATAATTAAAAAAAAAATCCCGAGCATCTTAGCTCGTGCAAATCTAATTGGGCTTGGCCCGGCGTAAATAACGCCTAGCTTGCCCTGCATTAACTTGTAATCCTGTGGAAGGGGGTTCATCTCTTGTACTGGGATCCACATACCCCCCCCCTTTTTCTTAAGCCCCTATTGGGCGTCCACATCTCAGTACTAACGGCTGGAATTACAAGTGAAACAAGAAAAGGAGTGTGCCCTTGTGCAGACTATAAGAAAAAAGGTCTGAGCCGTAAAGAAATCGAGTTTGTAACCAAAAAGGGAATAAACACATGCAAAGAAAAAATTCTGCACCGAGGGTGCCTCCTGTGACTACCACGTCCTCTGCCCACTTGGTGTGGAGCGATGACACGCAGGATCCTGGAAAAAAACTTAGAGAGTTAGAAAAACACTATACCAGTTAGTCCGCCGGGGGATGTCAAATATTTTCTAGTCTAAGAGGATCGAACAAGATACCTGGGGGGACATGAGCCGTAGGACCTGAATGGCCCCGCCCCCGGCTTCCCCCGGCGGTAAATGTACCTCAGTCTGAACTTTTTTGCCTCATACCACTCAAAACTCGTTCATGATTACTTACCCGTTGAGCCCCGGCTAGTTATAATATTTTGTTCACCCCAGTCCCAAGCCATTTTCACTTATTTTTTTGTTTGCTAAAATGGAAGACAAGGATGAGAAATGAAAAAAAAAAAACAAAAAAAAATCACCTCTGAGATTTTTTTTGGGGGGGGGGGGGGGGGGGGGGGGGGGGGGGGGGGGGGGGGGGGGGGGGGGGGGGGGGAGCTTCAAAAAAATTTGTTGAGCCAAAATGGAAGAGAATGGTGAGAAATGAACACACAAATAAAAAAAAACTCATTTCGGTCATTTGGGGGGCGGGGGGGGGGGGGTTTCAATAGTTCGTCTCCCCCGCATGACCACCCGCCCAGGAGCACTAGGGTAAAAACTGAGTATGGCATTGTACGGCATACATCCTAAGGAGTATCTCACATAAATCTCAAGCCTCTAGCTCCCATACAACCGGAGTAATGAAGGTTCAAAGTGGCGGTAAACTAGGGGTGTAAACTATCCCCACTAAGCCCACCACCACCAGCCGCGCGGCTGTCTCGGCCCGCTCACACCTACTGGCCCGGCTCCCCCACACACTACGGTACCTCCCCCTCCTATTCTCCCGCCATTTCCTACCTTACGAGCCACGTAAGTGTTTTTTATATGTCGGACGCACGTGATGCGTCGCTGGGAGTTGGTGATCAAAGACTGCCGACGCAACACGTGCGACGCTGGGTCTCAACGGGTTAAAGAGGTCAGAGAAAGCTCCGGTTCAGCGCTGCTGGCCATATATTAAGGAAGGACAGGCGTCTAGTCTACGCCGGAGGGAAAACAAGGAGCCTGGGATTGAAGGGGAAAACTGTCACTTTAGAAGAGTGATTGTTTGCGGCAATTACAGAAATTATTTCATATGGAACAAAATAAGGGCGAGAGAGCCCATAACAGTTTTCATCTATTGCATTTAAGAAAAAACGTGGGGGGAAAGTAAATAACTGATTCGGCCTAAAGAGGTTATCGTAAAAGTGGGGACCTGCCGCTAAGCTGTCCCTGACACCTGTAAAACGTCTCGGTACGTGCGCACAGCTCGAATAAGCATATGGAAAGAGGACGAAGTCTTCTTTAATATTAGAGATGGGAATAACCTGCCGCCGGGACGAACTTCCAGCCCCCCACGGCGGGACTTTTCCCAAAAAGGGACCACCCCAACAAGGTCTGCTGAGGGCTTAAAAAAATGCGTAATCATGAAGCGAGCTTAGCGAGAGTGAATACTGATTCGCGTTGTACCGCACGTAACGTAAAGAGAGGGACATCCTGGAGATTTGACAAGTGTAACTGTATTAGAGACCCCTGAGGATACCGTCCTCCAACCCATCTAGATGTACTGACTAGTAGGACATCATCCTAGACATCCTGGTAGCCGCTTGCCGGCGGACGGTTATCTGGCTCACCCAAGTGTGAGAGAGGCGGCCTTTCCTGGTGTGTGTCTGTTGCAAGGTTAACAGCGTACGCACACCAGACCTGGGCCGGGGATCGTGTGTGTTCCTGCGTGTAATTACTAGGTATCACATCCCTTATGCAGAGGGTTGTATCATTCTGTTATGCAACGCCGGGTGAGGCAAAGTCGCGTGACTTCCTTTCTGGCGAGCACATTGTGGTGACCGGCGCAGGCCGGTCGTGCAGAAGAGATAAGGTGGCGCAGCCACCCTTATGAAGTAACTCCTCGTCGAACCTCGGAACCCCATTGCACTAGCACTGCCGAGGGAGAGAGGGGGACGGAGGGAGGACACACGACCCATTCTTTAAGGCATTTTATATTAAATGTACTAGATAGTGGGAGGGGAAACTGTCCGTTGGCCGCTTGGAACCTGCGGGGAGATTTGATGGGGTTCCCTACATGCAATATCCTCCTTACCTTCACATCTCCCTGTCTAGTTTAATCATGAGCTTCGCAGTGGAGACCAGAGAGAACCAAATCCTATAAAATGCATTCATAGGTCCCCTGAGCCATACCGAGTGTGAGGAGCTGTCGTGACCTGACTGCCTCAAATAAGGCTGTCCGGATTTCTGTGAAAGTTCTCGCCGGGGAAGGGAGGGGATAATGAGAAGCCTTAGCTAATTACTCCTTCCGTCGTGGGGGCGTAACCCTAGCAAACAGGAAGCTAACAAACTTCCTGTGGGCCTTAACTCTGATGAGAAAATTACCTTTGGAGTTCAAGAGGTTCAGGAGCAAAGAGGGGCAAAGGAAAAACCTCTGCAGTTAATTGAGGGGCGATGAAAAAATCAAAATAGGGAGGGGGACCCCTCCCGGTTGTTGTATGAGCCAGTCAAACTAGGTAATGGAGGTGAAACTGGGGACAGAGGGTTAGATGGAAAAACTATCGCAAATTGTGGGAGTTCCTGATCCCACGTTACCCATGGTCCATCGCCCATCCCACCCGGAGGTAAGTACTTGACCGCTTATCCGGCGGGTATTCCGGGTATGTTGTCCCACCGCAATACCGTTTCCTGACCCTGACAACTAGCGTTCAAGCGAAAATATGACTATTTCACGGCATAGGGACATGGGAGATATCTTAAGGCTTAGGAAACAATATTGGATAAAAACTGAGATGATCGATTGTAGTGCTATCGAGTCGATCTGATAAACAAACCCTGGGACTGATACTACCAATATCGCTCATCCGTTCGTGGTATGTAGACCGGGATATAGTGAACTCCGGCGGGCTAAGTCCCTAGAGTTTATAGTGAGAGCAATTCTGCCTTTCACACCACCGGTCCTACTTTAGCAAAATAGATGAGGATCCTTCCTCGATTTCAACATTCAAGTGGGATTGAAAGCTAGAGGTCATTGAGTAATGAACTTAGGCCTCTAACTTAACATCCACTTTGGCCTTACTGAGTCCGTAATGATTTATTCGGAAGTATGCCTAACACGGGGCGAAGCGCCGGGAGGGCTGGTATGATTAAACAAAACGAGACTTTAATCCATGAAATCAGTGAGAAAAGGTCTACTAGGTAGGCCCTATACCGTGTACACCATTGCCAACTCAAATCCGAAGGGTTAGACTAACCTTAGATCGCCAACCCGCCTCGATGGGACGCAGGGATCAGCCACTTATACATAGTGTTTTGGAGTGAACCTGAACCGTTCCCACTAGGCCTGGAGCCGTGCAATTGCAAGTACCTATAATAGGAAAAAACCCCACTAGATACCCAGCAAGCTGATGTCTATAGATAAGCTTGTAAAGCGGTCCCTACACCGGCAGTATAAACTAACACATCGTACTTGTAAGAGTTATGTCGTTAAATTACCGCTGAATGTATCCAAACTCTTTATCCGTAAGAACTCTTATCCTATTATAGATTCGTGAACAAAAGAAGGTAAAATTTTTTTGCATCTGTTTGCTTCATTTTAGGATGAGAGTCGTCTCGCTGGCCGAGGTCTAGCGTAACCAAACGAGCCATCCCGCCGGCCTAAGTGCTTGATCATTATGAGCCGTATGACTGGCTTAAGTAATCGCAGTAACCATTAAACGAGATACTGATCGGGGGGGGGGGGGGAGATGTGCCTGGGGGCTGAGTCATAACCAATGGCTAATTGCTCAGCTAAGTGGTGAGTATTGATTGCCGAGATGCAACGTTATCCCTGATTCTGGGGAATTTTTTGTTTTGAAAGTTAGCAACTGTAAACAATTCCCATACTGTGGTCATTTAGGTATCTATCGATCCTGGCCGCCAGGCCCAATTGATCTATACAAAAAACTCACCCAATCCGCACCAGGATCTATGCCCACCGGGCACTGCTGGGAATTCCAGAGGCAAACTTAGCTGCAGCCTGTCGTAATCTTAGAGTGCAAGTAATTAAAATGTTAAGACGCAACAAATGGGGGGTTCCGTGTGGGACAAAAGTAAAATTTTGACTCAACCACTGACACCCCCCCCCCCTCCTTTTCTCCCTTCCCCACCGCGGAACGGGATGGTCCCTTGCCGTGCTGATCTGGAAAGAATTTCCAGGAATCAATGCTCATAAGGATAACCTGAGAGGAGTTAATAACATGCTAGTACAAGTCCGCCGGAAAGTTAGAAAAACAGTCACTATTAGTCTAACCTTCGACCGGGCCAGAGTGTCAAATATAGGAATTATTTGTAGAAAATGCCTACATGGGACTAGCGTCACTGGCCCAAAAAACGTGTAGATTATAGCATATAATCTGACCTTCACTGTAGGCCTATCGCCGCAGGTCGATGAAGCCGGAGGTCCTAGGTATATAGACTCCCTCACCCTGGCGGACTCGCTGAGCGAGTAGCCGTTTTATATGACCCGAGGTTACCCGTGAAACGGGTTCGTGTCGTATGTCAGAGAGGGTAAGTCTTATTGTGCTCGGCTATCAATCAGGTCAAATTCCCTTGGCGGGCCGAGTACAGGGGCCCTTTAATAAGTAGCACTTCCCGTCGGGAGGCATGTAGGAAGCCCACACGCCGGGACATTCGGAGGGTTTGTTAACTATTTGTAAAATAGAACCCGGCGGCCTTGCTAAGCAAAAAAAACGCCGGAAAAACCATCCACAATTGTCCAGAGGCATCGACTTCACACAGATGCCAATCTATGACCTGAATCATCGTTGTTTAGGCCAGTTGGCGGCGGGTATCTGCGTGCAATTATAAAAAATTGCTAGCAGGCGCCGGTACGTGTACACACCTAGCCGCCGTGAAAGATGGGGTAAACGCAACAAAGGGCCTACACGTACACACCTAGCCGCTGTGAAAGACGGGGTAAACGCAACAAAGGGCCGTTCACACAGAAGACGGAGTGCCAGCCTATGACACAAGTCATTGTTTCGGCCAGTTGGTGGCGGGTATCTGCGTGCTTTTATGAAAAAATGCTAGCAGGCGCCGGTACTTTTACACCTAGCCGCCGTGAAAGACGGGGTAAAGAACAATGGGCCGGGCGGCACGCCAAAATCTTTATCTCTGCCGGACATCCCTACTTCCGCCGGCCATACCAGGTCGCCGGAAGAAGGGAAAACCACAAAGATCCCACAACAAGGGGGGGGGGGGGGGGGCGGGTAAAATACCACAGGAACGAAAAACCTGAGAGCGAAACCTCCAACCCTAACGAGCCACAGGAACGAAAATCCTGAGAGCGAAACTCCCATCCCCAACGAGATCCCAGGCCCCTTTTCCATTCCCGATTTGGTCTCTCTCTCTCTCTCTCAATTCATTCCACATATTATACGTCTCTCAATCACAGTCTTCTAATATACAAACCACAATACTTTACTCACTGATATTCTTGATGTACCACCTAAGTATGTATTTAATTATGTAACCACCATACAGGCTATAATACCTTCATTGTGTAGGTTCGAGGCGATCTAAGACACCTTAGCTTCCATTTCACACCAAATCAGATCGTGATTACGTCAGCCCTGTATTTAGTTATATAACAATCATAGTCCCCCCCCAATTCTAGCAATTCTATGTCTCTAACCTCCCGTTGTTTTATCCACTAACTATATATTCTCAACCTTTAACCACGACTCTATACACCCGGTAACCCTATGCCAGTTATTGTATTGATTTAGGCCTGTTAATTCGGATAAACTCACTATGACCAATCTGCAGACGATTATCAGGAGAGATGCAGGAAAGCTACCTCGTATCTCTCTCTCCATGACGAGTATAGATATATGTACCCCCATGCTCAGTCGCCCCCCCCTTGCCTTGTTCTTCTAGTAACTAAGTGTATATATAATATTAACCGGAGATGCCACCAGTATTGATACGACATAGCGGCACTATCCTTGTGTCGTATTGTGCCACGTGCATACCAACCCGGTTTCATCATCTTATTAGGACGACGGCTATAATGTCGTCATTCATGCATGTATTCAATCCTTAGGTTAATTATCTTTTATCCGCCATTGTGTGCCTCTCTTCCATTTACTTTTCCACAATTGTTATACGTCTTCCAATCACCTCCTTCGTATCCACAATCCACACTACACTATTTTGCTTCGTGCCCCTATGCTCAGTGGTACCCTGATTTGGGTCATCCTGTCTGCTTCTTCTTCACGCCCCGCTGCACACACCACCCTACCTGTTCGATCGTAGGGAAATGCCACCCCTATGTCCAGCGCATTAAGGGTCACTATCCTAGGTCACGAGCGGCGCGGCGCCTAGCCTCAAACCACCCCCTTTACAATTCACAACCCTCCCCCTGTAAAGACGCCATAAGAACGTTATAACATGCCAACTCAGTTCGTTCACTAACCTCAACAAATAGAAGGGAAGGACCTATCCTTGTACCCCCCTTAACTATCCTCTAACTCCCTAGCCACACTCACAACCTGAACCAGAACAATAGCCGGCGCGAGACTAGGAATACCCCCTAAAATACCTTGTCTTGCCAGACTAAGTTTCTGAAGACCAACCGCCCCCATAAATCTATGTATGTTCTTCCATCCGAGAAGTAATATGTTAACCCCTGTCTTGCCAGACTAAGTTTCTGACGACCAACCGCCCCCATAAATCTATGTATGTTCTTCCATCCGAGAAGTAATATGTTAACCCCCTAAAATACCTTGTCTTGCCAGACTAAGTTTCTGAAGACCAACCGCCCCCATAAATCTATGTGTGTTCTTCCAGCCAAGAAGTAATATGTTAACCCCCATGTCATAATTGATAAGAAACTATGATACCCACGGGTATACCATTGTATATATAACCATTATTCCTGTAAGACCTAGACAGAGATAATGACTGTAACGTTAGCAACCATGCAGTAACTCTAATTCTTACCCCAACCAGAGATTGTATAGATAACCCTCTTTTACCATTGTCTCGACGCATATCTACCACGAAACAATAACGAAGTACCCCTACGAACTGCCGCTTTCTTTGGTCTATATTTCATAGAAAACGCAGTTCCCAGGGACAACTAGATCAGCAAGAAATCGTGTCAAATAATAGTGTCTATAACCCCTCGTATTGACGAGTAATAGTACACTATGTTTTTCTCTACTTTTATCCACAGTCAAGCACACACCTACAGCTAACCGCATCTTCCCCACAGTCCACATGATTCTATAATTTCCAGACTCATATACCACCACCTATTGTTCATCCCCCGGTAGCGTTTCATTACCCTACCCTCCCTATCGGTAACCCCCAGTCTAAGATACCAACTGTAGCCTAATGCCACCCCTACGCCCGGAGACCTTAGGGTCAAACTTCCACGTAGCCCCCCTTAACCCTCTCCCTCTCGTTAACCCCCACGCTCCTCCACTCCCTCCTAACCTAGCCTCTCCACCATACCCCCTGAATATCCTTAACTTTTCCGTTACTAACATTCTCAAACCTTTTGTATATATACTCCTATCCAGCCTACCTTCCCCCAGTAGGAAGGAACACCATTAGAACTTTACTAACCCTTTGCATGCCATCTATTCCCTCACAACCCATTCACAACCCGGTACCAAATGATCGTCAGTGCGAGGCTAGCCGCCTCGCCAGTGACTAACTTCTATTGCCATACTTCCAGATAAATGTGGCAGAGTAGCAACCCAGTCTCCACCACATCCAACAAACCATGCAATTAACAACCCAACCAATTAAACCAGCTGGTCAAGGCACCTTCGGTTTTGGTATTCCAAACACCCACATCGGTCTCATAAACAGAGGATTATTACAAACACTTGTAATATGGCAAGCCCCCAGCCACAGCCGCCCGGATGACCATCACAGAGAGAGGGCGCGCACCTACCCCTTTTCACCCACCCGAGGAGGGAGACCCCTACCCCTGCGGAGGTATACCTGACCCCTGTTTTGACTTCCGGGTCATTGCCAGGTAGCACAGGAACTCTTCCTATCAATGAACTAACCATGTATGACTAACACCTTTACTAACCTCTATTAACCCACAATAACCCATTAACCTTTCTTGCATACTCCGATAACCAAATTAGCACCTCAGCTATACCATAGAATGAAGACTGAGCAATCTAAGAGAGACGCTCCTATCACAGCTGTCCTAAACCGCCTCGCAAAGTAGATACAGTCTCTCTCCCCTAAATACTTCCAGTATAGCCAAAATAGTACCTCTTACTAAGGCTCAGTTATATCACATTATGAAGGCTCCATACAGCCATGTGCCACAACAGTAATCACCACCTTACCTAGTTCCCGTATCCATTGAGAGCTCAAATAAGTCCATCAAAACTCGAGATCCCTATTGCCTACAGGGTCCAAAACCGAACCTATAAACCAAGCTCCAGCCCCCAGTAAAATCAGTTGAAAGATAGACACCAACCAGTGGTTGGTCACCAGAGTTGACCTCGAGCTCTATCATTGTTTGTTGCTGAGAATTGAGTTCCAGAGCCGGCAGACTCCGTGGCAGATTTAGATAGAAGGATCTGTCCACATACAAGAATTCTACGTGCACCTTATAACCTTCATAAACCAGTGGGTATATAAGAGTGTAACCAGCAACGATCGCCAAGAGATCCGTCTTGAGAACTTCCTACATATGGACCACCTGGACGGTCTCGGAACCAGTCGTTAGCCCCCAACATCACGGACGCAAGATAACCAGGACCATACCAATCAAATACTACCCAAGATTCACTCTTTTAGTGCTACAGTGTTACAGTACTATTTAGAGACTCACTTATTAATATTTCTACGAAGTGGCTATATCTTTGCCCCAGTATAATTCATATATAACCATTCAATTAGGAAGTGCTAAGTGTATCAGTGTTTATTAATTAACAGGCGATATTAACTCTCGTAATTACCTATATATCCAGATATTATTAAATAGAAGTGAAACCCTAGTGATATCTGATGTTCGCCCACTGATTTGCGTTCTATGTGTTTCTGATAAGAATATAAAACTTAGATCAGTACCCCCCTGAGGTTACTAGAATTCCTGTGCTCTAAAATATGCGTGTCTAATCTAGTCTGTGAACTACTACTTGTGCACCAGAGCTACCAGTAATAAATCTAACAGTGAATATGAATCTATAAGTAACATTGATGGTCTCCAGTATATAAACTTGTGAATAAAGCCAATGATCAGAAGATTAATACCTGAACGTTGGAAGTGGGAGACTAGGCTCCATCCAGATCCACTTATGCTAGTGTTGTTCAATTCTATCATTTGTCTTGTAAGAGTATTCATACCTTCTTATGCTTCATATTACTCATCATCACCTGACCTACCCCTAGCTCCAACACAACATGGCTTTAGGCCACTGCACTCCACAAACACTCTTCTCACAGACCTTACACAAAGAGCTTTCGACGGCATCAACTCAGCTAGACCACCACACAGATCACTATTAGCCACACTCGACATTAGTAAAGCCTTCGATGCCATCCCCCGCCACAACCTAACAAACAAAATCTACAACACAAACATGCACAACAACACAAAAAGGTGGCTGGCCAACTTCCTAGCAGGCAGATGTGCACACGTATCTTTTGCCGGTCAGTCATCTAAAATCAGAAACTTTCCAAACGGAGTCCCACAAGGATCCGTCCTATCGCCCGCACTCTTCAATCTGTACATGCACGATATAACTACACCCAATACGCCCCAAATAAACTTAGCCTCCTATGCAGATGACATAACACTCACATGCACACACCATGACCCAAAAAGAGCAACAGATCTCCTTCAACCCGCTATCTCAACACACTACATGGCTGGTGCACTACAAACAGACTTAATCTAGCCCCAGCCAAATCCACCGCAACCCTGCTCACAAGTTGGACAGGAGAACACGAATACATCCCTCAACTCACCATAAACAACACACCCCTAACACATACACACACCCAAAATCCTAGGAGTAACATATGATACTCATATGACATTCAAACAGCACACCACAAACATTAAAAAGAAACTGACACCCAGACTTAACGCCCTCAGGTCACTTGCTCACACAAAATTTGGACACAACAAAGAAACTACCACCACAGTATATAAACAATACATAAGATCAGTGATGGAATACGCAAGCCCAGCCTGGGCTTCTAACCTAGCTGAAACACATCATAAGACCTTACAGACTATTCAAAACAAAGCCCTGAAGATCATTACAGGCTGCACAGCTACTGCACCCACAGATCACCTACATCAAGAAACCAAAATCCTCAAAGTCAAAGACCATCTGGACATGAGAGGTACTCAATTCCTGGCAGCAGCCTCCACGAACCAAGACCACCCACTAAACTACATGGCAACACCCACAGACACCAAGAAATATCAAAACAACACCCAGCACGTATCACACACAATTATTGTCCTCTCTCCCTCCCTGCCCACCCCGAACCAACTTCCAGAAGCACATCCATACTCATATCTCTCACCGATCCATCCACTCACTCACAGACAACACGCAGCTGCATGCACGACCTCCCGAAATCCATCCTTCCGAATCCTCCCTTCCTCGCGAGGACAGAGTCCACCTGGCCAGGCTGAGATGCGGACACCATCCAGTTCTCCTTAGCTATCAGAAGAGACTGGATGACTCCGTTGTCGACGCCTGCCCGGGATGTAACATAGCACCCCATACCATTAAACACATCATAGAAGACTGCATTTCACACAACCACTTACGCCAACAACACAATCTACACTCAATGAGAGCTCTGTGGGAAAGCCCGATCGTGGCCATGGCCTTCCTCAGGGACTCGGGGCTGTTCGGCCAGGCAGCTTAGGGAACAACAACAACAACAACTCATCATCAAGGAAACTATAGAAGTGTGTACATAAATAAAAGTGATCGTGTGTCTTGTTACTGTGTGCTTATTTTGTGTCCTCTGTTTCTCATACCTTGTTTTCTACATGCAGCCTTCTATACCCAGTCAGTTAGAACTCACATTACCCAAGTTAATCCTGTAGAAAAACAGGGCATTACAGGGGGCAAGAGGAACACAACCACACGCCGGCACTGAACGGTCTCAGAACAGAGGCCGGCGGGTCCAGAGAGGAGTTCACTCGGTGAAAAGCACAACGAGAGAAAACCACCCTACTCTCAAACCAACCCTGACGTAAGGACGTCTCCTTGGACTCCCGGGAAGTGTGCAACACTAACCCACAGGGAGCGCAAGAAACGGGGACACAAAATAATTCACACATAGAGAACAATTTAATAGATTCCCCCAAAATGCTACCCTAAAGGCTTAATCATGAGAAATTACTTTCAAAATGAAGAAACACGAAAAAGCAGCGAAAGCAGAGCAAAAGGCTCAGAGAAAGCCCCCAAATGGGACCTCTCAGCAAACACGGACGCCAGAAAGTCCCACAACCACGTGTGACAACCGTAACCCGGCGCGTCTGCTAAAAGACAAAGACGGGGTCCCAAGACCCAAAGCTGAACTAAGGAACAGCTAGCGAAGAATAAAAGCCTCCTAACTAAAGGGAAAGCAAAAGAACTAACAAAGATTTCTGATTTTTTTTTTTAATCCGAGCCAAGTTTTGCCAAAACTTGGCTCGGGTTTTTCCATTATTATGTTCCTTCCAACAACCAACTATACTCCTAAAATCGATTAATGAAATTTACAAACACATGTGGCAGTCCGTGGATTCGAATCTAACTTGAGCTGGACACATTATGTTAGAAGCATTGCTAAGAATGCCTCTAAAAAACTGGGACTCCTGTACAGAGTTCGAGAATTCTTCACTGACGAGCAGTTGGCCGTAATATATAAAAGTCATGTGCGTTCTCAGATGGATTACTGTTCACCTCTGTGGGGTGGAAGTGGAGTGGTTGCATTGAGGCAGTTGGACAAAATTCAAAATAAAGCTACAGTATTAGATTAATCAATAACCCTGCAATCACACAGGACCTTCCTACATTATCCATACGAAGAAACGTTGCATCCCTTGCATTATTCTACAGATATTTTCACAGCAATTGTTCCGAGGAACTTGCTTCAATTGTGCCGCCTCTCCACATCTTTCCCCGTAGAACTAGGGCAGCTGAGAGCGCCCATGAATTTACACTTTCTCCTCCACAATGCAGAACTTCTGCTTATCAGAATTCATTTATCCCCAGAGCTACTACTCTTTGGAATTCACTTCCCTCGAATTGCTTTCCACAAACTTACAATCTACAAATGTTTAAATCCAGTTGTTACAAACATTTTATGAATGGAGGATGCCTTTAGGCACATGGACCTTTTTGTTTTATCTGTGTTTTTCCTTCCTCCGTTCATTGTCTCTTAAAAAAAAATATATATATATATATATATAGGTCTAATTGAACTATGAGCAATGATCTATGCAATAGGTGTTAACCAACATTGAGCAATAACCTTAGTTAGCCTATCTGTTATATTGTGACAAAATGTGATATGTGCTCTATTCTGTAAATAGGCCTACTGTATTTTATTTTTTATTGTGTCTTTATTAATATATCTTTGTGTATAATTATTATCTGTGCTCTGACGAGAAGTGTATGTGATATGGACCATTAGGTCGTACTGTATTTATACAGTACTGTATCTATCTTATGTGTCTGGAATAAAGAATTATTATTATTATTATTATTATTATTATTATTATTCCATGCGCTTTTAGTTTTAGCAGTAAACGTTTATGGGGAACTTTGTCAAAGGCCTTTTGAAAATCAAGGTATATAATATCTACAGCTTTACTCTCATCGTAGAGGTTGAGGATATCGTGGAAGAAGTCCAAGAGTTTTGTTAAACAGGAAAGTTTTTTTACGAAAGCTGTGTTGAGTATCTTTAAGTATGTTATTTTCCTCTAAGTGATTTACGAGTCTGTCTCTTATGAGTGTTTCTAGCATTTTACATACAACTGAGATTAAGCTAATTGGACGATAGTTACTGGGTAGGGATTTGCTGCCTTTTTTTAATATCGGTGTTACGTTGGCTAGCTTCCACTGATCAGGCATAGTTCCAGACTGCGAGGATTTATTGAATAGCAATGTCAGTGGTTTAGAGAGCTCATCCTTAGCTTCCTTTAGGACTCTAGGTGAGATTGTATCAGGTCCAGGCGTTTTATTTACCTTGAGTTTATCTAAACAATTCAATACTTCTCTCTCTGTAACGGTGATATTGCTTAGAATATCTGAATTATCAATCTGGATCAGCGATAGTGTAGGGATATCACTGAGGTCACTATGTTGTACGGGTTGCAGGTTTCTGATCAGATATAAACAGGCACATACACTCTACTTTTTATGTTAGCTACATATAGGACTGTAAAAACACTGAATTTTTCACATTGCAGTCTAGATTGAATGCTTCCTTAGCAACCAACCTTAAGAATATTTGAGAATAATAAGCTTCCAGCTAAAGGAAAGGAAAACAATATTTTGTAGGCTCAAGACAACAATTCCAAATTTTAAAATATACATGTAGTTGGTCATCATACATGCTTAAAATTAAATCCTCCTTTCCCCTCAGAAATGGAAAAATAACAGGGTTGAAAGTTACATAATGCTATTTACTTTGTGAGTAGGGATTACAGTTCAGTTATATTAACAAAATAGGATTATCTCTAAAGGATTTGATTCAATGCTACATAAGATATAGTGGTTAAGTATTCCATCTAGGCAGGATACCTGTGACATGATATTGTATAGATCTAGTAGCTGGACTATAATCTGCAATGGATTATGGCCATGTGAGGTGGACAAATAAACTCCCTTGCAAATTGAAGAGTAAGTGTTAAAACATTTTAATTTTAAGCACTTGCATGGACTGGCTACTGGGCTGGAAAGTTGAATGGAGTTGTGGAGAATCTATCAACATTACAAAGCTTGCCAACCATCATTACTACATTATGGTGATGGGCTGGTCTATCAGAGTGAGAACTGAGCAATCTCTGCCATACCCATAGCTTACTCTGACTGTTCCTTTTACTTATATATTTTCTAGATCTCAAGTGACGGCGTCTCTTCCGTGGATTGACCTCCCAATCTAACAAGATTGGAAGCCAAAGCATCACATTTTTCCTTTGCCCCTCAACTTTCTCTTCATAATTGCTGATGGGCACAGGGCCCTGGGTGGGGCTTTGGTTTCCCGGGCGTTTCCGCACCCTCCTCAGCTCCCCGCCATGGAGTGGCTTCGGTCACCCAGGCTTTATTGTGGTCGGCAGGGAGGGTTCTGTAAGGGCGCTCGGTTATGGCCTTGGCCTTGCTCGGGGCCTTGGGGCTGTTCGGCCAGGCAGCTTGGGGAACAACAACTACAACAACAACAACTACTATTATTATTATTATTATTATTAATGGGAATCTGGGACCTGGGAATCTTTTGCTGAAGACCCCTCATGATCCTCATGCTCTGTCTCGAGCCGGCCAAATAAATTAACTTACCGATTCCCAGCAATTTTCACGTGTAATCAATTACACCCTGCACCAACCAACTTAGTCGAGCTGTGCCCACTCACTGCACGCCACTGGTTTTGTCTTGGGAAGTGCTCTGAGAGGGGAGTGTACAATAATACCATCTATCTATTGCCAGATGCCTCAATCCCCGAGGGGTTGGTCAAAAATTAATCGTCTCCATGCTCCTGTGTCATCTATGCCAGAGCCATTCCTCCCACCCACCACCACCACCATCACTCATATACCTCTCAACTCCATCTTTCCATCTCATGTTCATTTAACCTCTCCCTCTCTGGCCTTCTGCTTCACTCTCATACACTCGTTTACTCATTTTGCCATTCCCTCTCTCCACATGACCGAACCACCTTAGGGTGTTCCTCTTCACACTCTCCAGCACATCTATGTCCACACACCTCCCCGTGGCGTAACAGATAGCGCGTCTGGCTCACAACCAGAAGGTCCCAGGTTCGAGACCCGGGCAGGGAAGAGACATTTGGGCAAGTCTCCAAACGGTGTAGCCTCTGTTCACCTAGCAGTATAAATAGGAACCTGGAATAAGTGGACGAAGTTGTGACGTCCCATCTGGGGTTGGTGATCAGTTTCAAGGTGAGATGGGTATCGTACTGGTCAACCTAAGCCTTCGGGTGAGACTGGTACCGTAGTGAGAATGGTACCGTACAGATTAACCCTAAGCCTTAGTTTCCAGATGTCGCCAATTGGCTAAAATACAGACTACACACACATCCACAGCCATTCCAATGATACATAAATACTTAACATGCATTTCACGCAATAAATTCCCAGTTAACCTCTCGGATGCGCATGGGGGGTATGAGACACCACACTCCTGTGCTGACGTATTTGAGCTGTTCCCATCACTAACATCGTTATTTTACCATAAATAGCATTAATACTTATCCATATGCGCCTATTATAGGTTGATTATAAAGGTATTAACCTGTTACAACAATAAAACAAGTGGAAACAGTGTTTGGATGGTCAAAATCGGCGATACAGGCCGGGAGTTACATAATGTATGGCTGAGGCAACCTCCCTGTCCTCCACCCCTCCCCTTGTCTGGAGAGACACTGTTCCGCAATAGTCTCTCTCTCGCTCTTTCCCACGCTTGGTAACAGTGATGACAACGCGCTGCTACCAACTCGCTAATGTTAGCACGAAAATATACCACAGAATAAGGGAATAACAGGGAAAATAGGTGATAACTGAAGGAGGGGAGGAAAGTGGGGATGGAGGGGAGGTGGAGATTGATATTTGGCATGGCCCAGGGGCAAAACAAAACAAATAAAAATAAAAACAAAAAAAAACAAAAAAAATTTGGGTCTGTTAAATTGATTTTTTTTCCCCCTTACTCTTAAGAGTCTTTCAGCAGTCCGCCGGGGGAACTCTTAACCTCTTAAGTGCGCATGGGGGTAATTAGACACCTCTGCCTGTGCGCATGTATTTGAGCTGTTTCCATCACTAAAATATTCATTTTACCATAAATAGCATTAATACTTATCCATATGCGCCTATTATAGGTTGATTGTAAAGGTATTAACCTGTTACAACAATAAAACGAGTGAAAACAGCGTTTGGATGGTCAAAATCGGCGATACAGGCCGCGAGTTACATAATGTATGGGTGAGGCAACCTGCTTTCCCGCCAATTTCCCCCAAGGCCACTGAGACACTGTCGATCGATACTCTCTCTCTCTCTTGCACTCGCTTGCTAACAGTGATGACAATGCCCTGCTTGCAACTCGCTAATGTTAGCACGAAAATATACCTCAGAATAAGGGAATAACAGGGAAAATAGGTGATAACTGAAGGAGGTGAGGAAAGTGGGGAAGGAGGGGAGGTAGAGGACTGATATTTTGCATGGCCCAAGGGCAAACAAATTTTTTTTTTTTTTTTTTTTTCGATGTTTAACCCTCCAGCCCCGGCTATGTATTATATATATATTCCCCGAAACCCGGGGGTTTTGGCCGAAAAAAGTCTACGCGTAGGCTACCGCATCTTTGTTATTTGGCTTGCTTCCGCATTCCCGCGTATCCCCAAGCGTAGATGTGTTTCGTACCTGTAGAATGGCGTTAAGTAGAGCTCTCTAAGTCAACTTGTGATGATGATTTCATTGGAGATAACTTTATGGCAAAAACAGCCACTTTACACTACTTTTCGATACTTAACAATAACATACAGGCACACACGAACAAGCGACGCACTCGTTCTTGTGGCCGGAGATGCGGGGCATCGGTCCAGCCGCCTGTTGTTTACATGCGTCGGACGTACACCTCGCACACCAAGCTTATGGGAGCTCATGGGTGTCTCAAGAGCCCTTCCGGATAGCTCGGGTGTGTTTTTTATGGGTTTAAGAGCCCTTCCGGGTCTGATGGGTTAAAATTGATTTTTTTTTTCTGACTCTTAACTCCTTGCAACATATATGACGCGATCGCGTCATATGAATAAGTCCACCAAAAACTCATATGACGCGATCGCGTCATATGGACTTATCTCTATACCTTTATAAGTTATATGACGCACTAGCGTCATATGGAGCTCAGTAAGTCCGATAAGTTACCTCACGATAAAACCGTTGGTGGCAACCTCATTCACCTCCGATAATTCTAACGGCCGCAGTGTTGTTGTGAGTGTAGTGCGAGGCAGTGGCAATGATCCTGGGGCTCCCGCCTCCTCGGACTTACTGGAACATAATATGTCTGAGGGAGTTAAGAGTCTTCCCGCAGTCCGCCGGGGGAACTCTTAACCTGACAAGCGCGATATAGACCTAGGTGCTAGGGTAGTTATTTGTGCATTTCTAGCCCTGGATTCTGACAGAATTTGTTATATTTACAATATAAAGCATTATTTGTTTTCGGTATGCTTTTATTTTACATATATGATGTATATATGAACCTTCAAGAGTGCTAAAATAAGTGGGAAAAGCATTTGGGTGGTGAAAAACGAAGATATTGGCCACCCGGTCATAATCTCAGGCGAGAGAGAGCCACAGGCAGCCCTCCCCTCTCGCTGTCTGGGAGTCAACTGAGACGAGCGGGGCGGTGTGTGCCGGTGTCTGGGTGTTGCATAACGATCTTTTATGCAACCCACTTGTGCTACATTATCGCGGGAGAGAAAAATAACCGATAAATGATGATAATAAGTGGATAAATAGGTGATAATTGAGGAGGGGGGGGAGGGGGGAATAAGGTGGGGAAGGAGGGGAGGGGGAGGGGTGAGAAACACATGGATGAGTACTAGAGTGGAATTATCTCACCTAGAGACAAAATCCTTTGTTTTGATAGGCCCTTTTTTTTTTTTTTGGAAGGCTTTTTTTATGGTCTTGCTTCCGTGAGGCCTATCGCGTTCCCTATCGGAAGCCTTCCGTGAGGCCTATCGCGCTTGCCGGGTTAAGAGTCTTCCCGCAGTTCCCGGGTTAAGAGTCTCCCGGCAGTTCCCGGGTTAAGGAGGCGCGATAATAATGAGCTCAGCTCGCATTGCGTGGATTCCCCTTGACGAACAAGCAAGTAAGCAAGCAAGAGAATTACAATATCACTCGTACTTCCTCATTTGTCTGTCTCTCCATTTGACCCCAACATGCACTACTCAAATAACTCCCTTAGACCCCTCTCACTCTTGATTTACTGTAGGTCTTTCCAACAATGCCCATGCTTCACTCCCATATGTCAGTTTCAGGATCACCACACTTATGCAGGGAATTCTTAACTTCCATGCTCACCTCCCTATCCCTATACAATAATACACACATGGTTTTTACATGGCACTACTTCTAGCAACATAGTCGGCAGCCAAACCCTCACTCCTTTAAGGGGTAAGGAGGATCAGCAAGAGAAGACTTGCTGATCCCTTAGTGGGAGTAAATTCTGGAGGTGGGATTCCCAGTCCCAACCTCCAGGAGCTATCTGCGCCACAAAAGTGACGGGCGATGGGGTCGCCACATCCCTATGCCAAAAGTAACATCGTAAAGAGGCAAATAAATTTTACAAAGACCCTGTGCCACTGACAGATTCAGGACTAAGTTAGGTGGTTAAATACAGTACATTTCATTCCTTATCCTTAACAAATAACTAAATTAAATTAAGTAACTAATTACATTCATAAGTACTGTAGTTATATAAATGGGTTGGTAAAGAAAATCATAATGAGTGCCTTTATTGTGCAGAGGAACAAATTTTCATTGTACAGTACAGTAATTTTATTTTTGTATCAGTTACAGTAGTCACAAGCCTTAATTTGTACAAACAATGTAATTTTCATTGTGCTACCAGTTCAATTGAAAATTATCAAATAATATTGCTAGCCGTCCAGCTGCCTCAGTGAGTCAGTTGTACTGTATATACTGTAGTACGGTACTTATTTTATTTTGGGGTGTTATTGGTCTTAAGAATGATGTTAAAAATAATGTCAATAGGTTCAAAAATATTTTGTAGCGAGGTCGGTCCTATGTGATCTGTGCCCCATACAATATTCTTTCCTCTCACTAAACCCTTTCGCTGTGGGACCCGTTCTGGAATGTCATGGCAATTTACTGCAATTTAAATCCCATTAAAGCCTGTAGAGACGAGTGAGAGTGAGTGGGAGCACGATAGGCCCCCGCCCGCTCTCCAGCACGTCTGCTGGGGCACTGAGAGTTTCACCCCATCTCTCTCGAGATCTATGCAGCGCTGCCAAAGTCAAATGTAGCGCGACATTGCTAATAATTAACGAATATTGCCAATATCTGTGGTAGCACTGCGGGTGAATCCCGCGCTACGAAGCTCGTTATGGTGTAATTTTGAAGCTATTTTCTTTTCTTTTTTAGCTGTAAACACTTAATTTCATTTAGGCAATTGCTTAAGCAATCAGGAGTGCCTGAATGAGCCCTATTATAGCGGAAATAAGCCTAAACTGAAAGGGTTAAGCTTTAGGCTATTCATAGTGCAGTTGGGTACAGTACATGATTAAATTAATATCCAGTATTCGATAAATGGATATCAATCGTGGTCATATGCTGTACTTATAACTGTCTTGATAGTGTAATGGTTAGAGCATCTACATTCTGTATGTGATATACTGGGTTCGAATCCTGGGAGAATCACATGCTTTCATTAATTTCATTTGAGGTGTAATTGGTGTCAAGAACACGGCTTTTGGCCTAAACACTCCACTGCAACACTACACACCACATTATCACAACATATACTAAACGGCTTCAACCAAGCTCGCCCACACTCCCGCACAAGAGGGCACGAGTTTAAGCTGAGGAAGGGCAGATGTCGTAAGGACACAAAGAAATTCAGCTTCCCATATAGGAGTATAGAGACTTGGAACAACTTGGAGGAGGAGGTGGTGAGAGCGAGGAACATTAACATGTTCAAATCTAGTTTGGATAAAAGTAAATATGGAAATAGGACAACATAAGCTATGATATGTTAGTCCAAAATACTGGGAACTGGGAATATCCATTACGATACTTGTCTAAGTAAAATGGATTGATTATAAAGTAACTAAGACAGGACAACACGAGCACTGCTCAATTCCTGTAAACTACAAATAGGTAAATACAGTGATGGCAGCCATAGACATCAGCAAGGCCTTCGACACTGTTCCCTGACATACACTCACACAAAAAATACTAAACACCATACTACACAATAATGACAAGAAATTTCTCAAACTTGAAACTTCATCTCTAGCAGGCATAGACACGTCACTTACAACAACCACACATCCAAAACATGTACACTACCCATCGGCATCCCTCAAGGAGCAGTCCTATCACAAACACTTTTTAACCTTTTCCTCCACGATCTCCCACAACCGAACCCAGAACACGAAACACACATCCTCTCATATGCAGACGACCTCACCATCACCTCACATCCCAAAATCGAACAAGCAACAAGTCACCTACAACAATACCTCCGACAACTGGAACAATGGCTCCTACAAAACCGCATGACAGTCTCACCCCAAAAATCCTCCATCACTTTGCTTACCCCAGACAGATATGAATCAGCTTTCAGCCACATGTCAAATTACTTAACGAACCACTTCCCCTCAACCGAACCCCTAAATTACTCGGCATAACTTATGACACACACAACATTTACCCCACACATACCAATCACACACTAGTGCCCTAAAAAAAAAACTAAACTCCCTCAGAATCCTCACAGGCAAGGACTTGGCCAACAAAAAGAAACACTGTTCATACTTTACAAACAGTACATCTGCACAACCATGCACTATGCTTCCCATGCCTGGTCATCCTGCACCTCAACCACAAACATGAAAAAACTACAAACCACTCAGAATAAAGCCCTCAAAACCATAACAGAATGCACACCAAACACAAATCACACACACTACATGCAGAAAGACAGATGCTCCCCCTGAAGAGTAAAGACCCATTTAGACATGATAGAAGTACAGTCCTACTCTTCAGCCCACGACCTACTTCACCCATGCCACTCCTTAACACATTACCCACCCCCACCTCGAGACATGAAACAAACACCTGCCCATTATTTCAAGCAAATATACATTAACATCCTACCCACACCTCTAAACACCAACATACACAGGCACCTTACCTGACAAACCATCAACAACAGACCACATAATACAATCCTAAACTCTCCACCTCACAAGATTAACCCATCAGAAAACACGCTTCCCAGAGAAACACGAGTCACACTTGCACGCCTCAGGTCCGGCCACCACCCGTCATTACAAGATTACAAACACAAAATAGATCCAACTCAAGATCCTTCCTTTCTTTGTTGTCAACATCCCACTGACAACACAAAACACTCCACTGACCAGCACAGACATAACTTCAACATAACTTCACTCAGAGATCTCTGGACTCACCCGAGGGAATTGTCGGACTACCTGGTCGCCGCAGGATTCCCATAAAAGGGAATCTTGGGGCTACTACAACAACAACATTAACAAAATTTGATAACGTCCCTGCCTGCCACCCAGCAGACTCATGTTCAACCCTCGCTTAGGTTGGTGAAAAGTTTTTCTGAGATATAGCCGGCGGTTACCGGCTCCCCTTAAGCAAGGGAGGTGGGTAATGGTCTCAGGCGCGCAGTACATGAGTACTTGGCGCTATTGATTCTCCTCGAAGGGGGGAGAGAAATGGCGCTTAATAAATGACAATATTATTATAATTATGAATTACTGTATAACTACATTTCCTCAAATAAATTATAGTATTGATAGTTACTCTTGTAGTTTGGGCTTTTATGGATTTGGAAAAAGCGTATGATCGTGTGGATCGTGAAGCAATGTGGAAGGTGTTAAGGATTTATGAAATTGGAGGAAATTTGTTGGAAGCAGGTAAGAGTTTTTATGAAGGGAGCAGAGCATGTGTTAGAGTAGGAAATGGTGAGTTGAGTGAATGGTTTGAGGTAAAGGTAGGTTTGCGACAGGGTTGTGTATTGTCACCATGGCTGTTTAATATGTTTATGGATGGTGTGGTGAGGGAGGTGAAAATGAGAACTATGGGAAGAGGATTGGATTTAGTAGGAAAGAATGGTAGAGATTGGGAGTTGAATCAGTTGCTGTTCGCTGATGACACAGCGTTGGTGGCGGATTCTGAGGAGAAATTGCAGCGGGTAGTCAAAGAGTTTGGAGTGGTTTGTGGGAGGAGGAAACTGAAGGTGAACGTCAATAAAAGTAAAGTAATGGTGTGTAATAGGGGTGATCATAGGGTGAATCTAGATGTGAGGCTGGATGGGGAAATATTGGAACAAGTAGAGATATCTAGGAGGAACGATAAGCAGGAGTGGAGGTATGGAAATGGAGGTAAAACAGAGAGTGTGTGAAGGCAGGAAAGTTTTCGGAGCAATGGGAAGTACTGTATGTGGAAGACGAGAAATCTCGGAATGAAAGTAAAAAGTGCAATGTATCAAGGAATTGTTGTGCCAACAGTGATGTATGGGGCTGAGACATGGGCTCTGAAGAAAAAGGAGAGAAGAAAGCTGGATGTGATGGAGATGAGCTGCTTGAGGAGTATGTGTGGAGTTACTCGTAGAGACGGATTGAGGAATGAAGAGATACGTAGGAGAGTGGGGCAGCAGGAACATTTGTCAGCCAGAGTGGACAGAAGGGTGCTGAGTTGGTATGGTCATGTTGAACGAATGGGAGATGAAAGGCTTACAAAGAGAATATATGAGTCAGATACAAGGGGAGATAGAAGGGCAGAAAGACCCCCATTGAGATGGAGAGACTGTGTAAGACAAGCTTTGGATGATAGAGGAATGACTATAGATCAGGCAAAGGAAGTGGTAATAAACAGGAATGAATGGAGAATGCTTGTGAATAGTTGAGTGAATACGTGGTCATCTGGGGGAAGGGGTGGGGCGCAAGTTGGACTAGATAATACTCCATCAGGCTCCTGGCCCGGGGAGACGATTAATATGAAGGATGCGCCTGGAAGTGTGGTGGGCGGGCTTGTGGGTTTGGCTCCGCTACATGTCTGCCTGCCGAGATCGGAGCCTCTCCGGGTGGTCGGGGGCCGGGGGAGTGCTGGAGCGACCTTGGTGACCCTGGTCTCTGGGTATTCTCCTACGTGACCTACAGTAGATGTGTGTGAATTTTGTGTTTTGTCTGTGTTTGTTCGCTGTTTTGTCTTGTGTTTTGTTTTCCTGTTCTTGCTCTGTCTTGAGTCGGCCACCCCCAAGGGAAAAAATAAATAAAAATACTAATAATAAAATAGAGGAAAATAAAATAAAAATAGGAAAAGTGGGGATTGGGCCTGAGCATATAGATAGATAGATAGATAGTTACTTTTGCACAATGTGGATAACAGTATGAATACAAATTATGGCTTGCGAATGTAGTTATAAGTTGATTAGTACTATATACTATATAATTATACATGTTATAGTCCTACTGTACTGTAATTCACTCATTTAGTGTGGACTAGTGTTAACTTCTGGGCAAGCACTTTAAACTCCAGTGGCTGTCAATGTTTTTACAACAGAGCACCCTACCCTGGAATTCTCAAGATAAGTCTATGGGTCACATTCTGATAGTTCACATGTCAGTACCATCCAAAGGAGCAAATTTTCAGAATACATTGGGTGAAGAGCAGCAAGCCTGTGAACGTGGAGGGAGTTGCACGGTAGGTTAAACCTAGCAAGACATGGGACCAGGTTCTATGATCTGAGGAAGCTCGGAAAAAGGAAGCCTGGAATACCACCAATATGACTTGAGACAAACTGTACTTCTAATGGATCACTCACTCTTTAAAGTAAAAGTATATAGAAGCACCAATAACTGGTTGCTAAATAAATACACATTGATATTTATCATATCCAAATAATCTTTTGACAAACATACAATGTTTGTTAAATTAGATTGATTATTATTAGCTCTCTTAGATGGTACCGACTTTCACTGGCCCATGGACTATGTCCAGATGAGAGGCAATAGAATTACCAACACAGCACTGGATCTCAGCTAAACTATAATACTGATATTACAAGACTAGAAAGTAATGACTAGAATGATGGCAGTTGGGGACTCGCACAAGAAGCACCAAATTCACACATCAAAATAAACTTATATTATTAGACCTAACATAATACTGTACATTATAGCGTGAACAATCAAAGTGGATGAAATAAACTAACATTGAAAGATTATAGTGGACACACAACAATGATGTGAATTACTAAACCAATTAAATACTGTATATTATAACAGTCACATACAGTAGCAGAATATACTACAGTATAAGATAAGTTCTCAATATAGGTGTGAAAGACAGATTGGACAGATTATATGGACATGAAAGATCGCAATGGACGGAAAATTATTATCACTTGACACTTATAAAGTTCACACTAGATGGGAATCTTGCAGACGAAACAAATAAAGCCGGATAGTCTACTCTTTCAATCAGATGATGTCAGTAATTTTTTAAGTCAGGTTAGTGAATGTTCAATATCATGACTTATATTTTCTTGGTATACGATATGGGTTTTGGAACATTCACTTTAAAGGATATGATGTTAGGGTCAGACGCGCTATGACCGATAGGAGTAACTTCAATGTTATTTATAAAGTTGGATTCGCTCTGAGACAGGACTAGATCAAGGGTATGCCTTGAAGCATGTGTAGGGTCAAGCTCGAGGTTTGAAAAACTATAAACATCAACTAGTTCGAAGAACCCAGAATTATATGGTTTTAGACCAGGTGCATCGACCCAGTACTGTAGATAAAATCGCCACAAATTAAAAGCTTTCCTCTTCTCGTGGAGAAAGATCCATGAATGTACTAAATTCTTCCATAAAAGAGTCTATCTGTGCCTGGGTTACCCGGAGTACGTAGAGTACGTAGCACCCGTCTTGCAACACAATCCCACCCCTACTCTGTGCAACTCTACATCCCAAGATGAGCTGAGCTCTGGAACTCTCTCCCTGAATCCATCTTCCCCTCATCCTATGACTTAAATTGCTTCAAACTCTGTGTGTCCAGGCATTTTGGCTCGAACATTTCTTGATTTTGGCCCCGTCACTCTTTCAACTCTGGGGGAGGCACTTGTCACAGGCAGTTGTTGTTGTTGTTGTTGCTGTTCCCCAGGCTGTCTGGCCAAACAACCCCAAGGTCCCGAGCAAGGCAAAGGCCATAACCGAGCGCCCCCACAACCTAGAGGTTGGCAGATTGGAAGCCAAAGTGTCACATTTATCCTTTGCCCCTCAACTTTCCCTTCATAATTGCTGAGGGGCACAGGGCCTTGGGTGTCACAGGCAGTTCTGCCCTTTGTCTCCCTCATAACAAAAAAAAAAAAAAAAAAAAAAAACAGAAATAGCAGAAAAATTTTAATGTGAAAAAAAAGTAGAGATTACAAATTGTAATGGAATGTCAAGCGATATTAAGGCTTGGTGAACTACCGATACAGTATCAGTTGAAAGGCTGCTACATGTCTTGCATGGGTATGCGGTATGCCTACATAATCTGACGGATGCTCTCAATGCTGTCCCCTGGAGCATCCCTGTCAATTCCTGAAATCCTGTCAAAATTTTGTCCCAGGTCTTCCTTAGATTGTCGTCCTTCTGACCACTTCCATACTTCTAACATGCTTCACCCTATCTTCCTCATCCAGATGGCCAAACCAGGGGCGTATCTACGGCAAATAGCGCCTATGGCAAGCACTGGAATTGTGCCCCTGTTCAAACATTTAACCAGGGATGGATCCAGGATTTTAAGTAAAGGGGGTGGGCGGGGGAGATCAGAAGCATTATAGGTTAATGGGAAGGGGGTGGAGGGCGAGTGAAGCAAGCCTCTGCCGCTAGGGAGGATGCTGTAAGACCCCCCCCCCCCCATGTAATTTATTTTAAATTAAGCACTGTTAGGGGTATTTTGAAGCTTATCAAGGGATATATTAGATTATTTAGATGATATTCAATATTGTGTAAATGGTGAAATATAGAGTGAGACAATGGTCTTGGTTAAAAAAAAGCATTGGGACAAGGATTGACAGATATCAGAAAATATCATCATATTAAACCCATACTAGAGTAATTTTACAATATTGTAGATACTGTCTACAAATGTCCATACCTGTTTTAGATTGCATTTTTTATTTATCATATAGGATTTTTGCCACTAATATTTGGACCAAGTAATTTTATCAATGTCTGTAAACTCTTGATAATTGCACCTGTGACTTCAGATATATCACTACAGTATTATCTGTGCTATTTTCTGTCCACCAATACATTGCCACCAACGTTCGGTGGCGAGTTGAAGTGTTTTTATTCTTTTAATCCCTGTAAGTTATATAAGTGGTTTAACCTCTAAACTGCGAGTATCCTTTCCGTAGACACAAAATTAACAGGCTAATAAAAACCGCGCCAGTTTAATCACAGCCTCCAAACGTGGGTGGTGCGTAGTGACACTAGGCAAATCAAGCTGCAACAAGCCACTAATCTCCCAGACACACCAGTTACCCGGAAGCCATTGAGGAGCATTATACTGGTCTGTTCGGTGATGGCCATGAGAGGGGCGAGGTGAGGGAAAGAGGACGAATGTGGGTGGGGGACCGCAAGGGGGAAATCAGTTGTGGTTTAGAGGACGACACACTACTCCTGCAACACCACCGCCACGTGCCTGCCTTGGGTGCACATAAACGTGCACAATCTAAACTCCCTTTCACCCTCAGGCCAGTCCCAGAGCCCCATACAACTATTCAAGCACCCTTCAGCAGCATGACGTTCGGGGGCGAGCGGAAGGAGGACGACACACAAAACAGCCCCTCCAACCAGTGTTGCCAAGGTTTTCATTCGCTGTGCCACAACCAAAACTTATCATAGCCCAACTTAGACGCAATTTGAGTATTCAGTTTCTATTAGTTATTTCTAAAGTATCGAATACACGAATTGTGTATCGGTGCATCTAGGGACACCCTTCCTGAATATGTATTTGCGTATCCACATGCGAGAGATTTAACATCCTTCCAATTAGGTTCCCAGACGAATTGTTCCATCTTAGATTCCGAAGCTAATTTGGAGTCCTACATTCGGGATGGTTTCTCATGTAAATTACTGAACTACTGTTTTCTTTGACATCTCAAAAGCCTATGATACTAAATGGCATCATCTAGTCCTCCAAATTCTTCATTCCGCTGGTACCAGTGGCTGCCTCCCTTTACATAAGAACATAAGAAAATGGGAGTCTGCAGAAAGCCGATTGGCCTAAGCAAGGCAGATCCCTGTCCCACACAACCCCAAATCAATTACAAAGCCCAATTATAGGCTCAACACTCTAATACCCTGAGGATCATCTTACCAAAACGGTTAGAGATTAACGCAGGATAATGGGGGTCTGCAGAGCGCTGATTGGCCCAACCCGTCTGATCCCCCTTCACACCCAACCCTTCTCGTCCATATGCTTATCCAATTTTATCTTAAAGCTCCCTACAGTTTTAGATCCCACTATAGCACTTGGTAGTCCATTCCACCCATCTACAACTGTTACCAAACCAATATTTGCCTATATCTTTTCTGAAACAAAATTTATCTAATTTGAAACCATTGGTACGAGTTCTTTCGCTATCACTGAGCTTTAGTACATTTGTCATGTCCCCTTTGTTAATCCCACTAACCCACTTGAACACCTCTATCATATCCCCTCTAACTCTGCGTCTCTCTAATGAATGTAAACCCAATTTCTTCAACCTTTCTTCATACGGAAGATTTCTAATATTATGGATAATTTTTGTCATTCTACGCTGTACTCTCTCCAATGAATCTGTCCATTCTGTAATAAGGACACCAAAATTGGACAGCATAATCCATATGGGGTCTCACTAATGACAAGTAAAGTTTTAAGATAACATCAGCAGTTCTGTTACTCACACTCCTAGAGATGAACCCGAGAATCCTGTTTGCCTTATTACGAACGCTTATACACAGTTTTCTAGGCTTCAAATCATTGCTAACAAACACACCTAGATCTTTCTCGCAGTCTGAATTTTCTAATTCTAAATTAGCTAGTTTATATTTAACATTTGTTTGCATCTTCCCTATCTTTAATACCTTGCATTTGTCAATGTTAAACTTCATCTGCCAATTTACTGACCATTCATGTAAGGTATCTAGATCCCTTTGGAGGCACTCTATATCGCTATCTGAATCAATTGATCTCCCCATTATAGTATCGTCTGCGAATTTACTTATCCTACTAGTTATACCTAAATCTAGGTCATTTATGTATATAAGAAACAACAGGGGACCTAATACCGATCCCTGGGGGACACCACTTTTGACTGCTCCCCACTCTGACTTGGTACCATTTATGCTGACTCTCTGTTTCCTACCAATTAGCCATGACCTAATCCATCCCAACAACGCCCCACCTATTCCATGTGCCTCAACCTTTCTCATCAATCTCTCATGAGGGACTCTGTCGAAAGCTTTACTGAAATCTAAATATAATATCGTATGCCTTGTCATTATCTACTGCTTCATATACCTCTGAGAAAAAACTAAGCAAATTAGTAAGGCAAGAACGTCCCTGAGTGAATCCATGCTGAGAAGAATTGATTAAGTTAAATGTTTCTAAGTGGTTTCTCATTTTCCTAGCAATAATTGACTCTAGTAGCTTTCCTATGATTGAAGTGAGACTAATGGGACGGTAATTGGATGCTATTGATTTATCACCTTTTTTGAAAATCGGAACTACATTTGCAAGCTTCCAAGCTTCTGGAACTATACCTGTTTCTAATGAATTGTTAAAAAGAAATGTTAATGGGTAACTTAACTCATCTCTTATTTATTTCCAATTTCCTGTCAGAGCGTACTTTTACTGTTCATGTTGAGGGTGCTGCCTCTGCTGTGTTTCTGCTTCAATGTGGTGTCCTCCAGGGCCACGTTCTCTGCAGCACTTTCTTTGCTATGGCAATTAGTTACATAACTCTGCACCTGCCTCTTGGTGTGAGACAAAGTTTGTATGTTGGCGACTTTGCCTTTTAGTAGAACTCCAAAATCTTGGTCATGCCCAGCAAGTCATCAATGTTGTGATCGCGAGGGCGAATTCCTGGGCTTCTTCAGTAGGGTTCCGGTTTTCCCAACATGACGAAGGCCACTCTTTTTTACCAAAACAAAAGCAGGACACAGAACCAAGTGATTGATTTAAGATTGTCGGCCACACATCTTGAGCTATGTCCAGCAATTATAATACATTTCTCGGGTTAATCTTTGATTCATCTGAATTGGTAGGCTAATGTCTTCTATGTTATATCAAGGGGTCAGCATGCCCTTAACCCCTTGAAGAGATAGTCCCACACTACTTGTGGGGCTCGGTTGTCCAATACACTAATGTTGTACAAAGCTAATGTCCTATCTATTATTGATTATGGCAGCCCTATGTATGGTGCTGCTTTGGAAGGTACTTTACGATCATTGGACTTGCTTCACCACCAAGGTCTTTTTCTCTGTACTGTACTAGGGCTTTCTGCTCATTGCTCACCATCTCCGTTTTAACGGATAGTGACGAACCTCCTTTATTCCTTCATCGCGATCTGGTAACTATGCGCTGAGCACTACAAATCACAAACAGCAAGTCTATCAAGCGCCTCTTTGATTTACCCGACATTTCTCACTGTAATCACATCCTGAGCTTTCCCGTCCGAGCAACCCAGCTGCTTAGTTCTACAGGTCTTTGTATTTGTCCTACTTAAAGCGATCATTCACTACTGCTGCAATCTTGCGCCAACATACTCTACTATGTGACATAAAGGCGCACATACTGCTATTTATACTGATGATGCAGTTTTTCACGCCATGCACTCCCTCGATTGATAGGGCTAAGGTGTGCCCTTGTAACAGAGACTTTACTGGACTACAGCACCCCCCCTCCCCCCTCTCCTCGAATGACACCCGGCTCTTCTCCTATGATGACACCCATTTCCTCCTCTCGCCACTACTGTACAGAGTTTATCAACTTGGTGTTCAGGGTTTCAGGTATATATTTGTCCTGAATGCCTGCCCAAACATGCAGTATGATTAAGGCCTGCAGCGGAAGAGCTTATGGACCAAAGAGAAATGGTCACTGCTCAAGTATCACAAAAAGTCACCGGATTGAAACGGCTGAAGACAGGGCTAAAAGAATCCAGTGTGAGGAAGGACCAAATGATTGTAACTATGGAGGAACAGTTGACCCACATGAAAAATATCAAACTATAATTTCCAATTTAATGGAGGAGGTTCAAGAAACGACCGAGGAAGTCATTTCTCAGCTGTCATTATGTTTGGCTCTGCTCTGTGCTGTATTAATGTCTGTCAGAGGTTGAATAAGGTGGATAAGTGTAGGAACATGTTTGTATACCTCACTTGAAATGAAGTAATCATGTTCATTGATTAAAATATACTTGGTGCCGATTAATCACTTATTTGGCCGACTGTACACAACATACAGAACAAGATGCTTTTGAAAAGATCCGTGGGTGAATTTCAAAGCGCATCCAAGGAAGTCAAGACTAAGGAAGCGGACATAGAACATTTTCAGAGAGGCCACGAGGACAAATTGCATAGAAAGATCGCAAAAGAAGGGGGCTCATGTGATCCAGCTTGTCTAGTTTGGTCTAAGTCTCTCCCAGCCCATTATCATTGGAGGTCCTTTGTGATATGGTATTTATACTGATGGGTCCAAATATGATTCTGGTGTTGACTATGCTGAAGTCTCCTCTCATCACTATATCCAATCTTTCTTTCAACACACACCACCATCTATACTGCTGAGGTATATGCCATTAAAGCTGATGTTAATATAACCCTACAATCCCCCCCCCCCCTTCGTTATGTTGTTGTATTGTACTATATACTATACAGTATAGTGATGCACGTAGTGCCGTTGAAGCTCTCAGGAGCTATAACTCCACACACTACCTGGATGCCAATACTCAACGTTCCCTCCATGCACTACATGACACTGACTGATGGATTCAAATTTGTTGGATCCCAGCCCATGTAAGGGTCATGGGTAATGAACGAGCTGACCGTTCTGCGAAGGCTGCTCTTGCTATGCCGATGTCCCAGGTCTGTCTCCCAGTGGAAAGACTGGTTGATATCCTTGAAATGTATTATTCAGTAAAGATGGCGACTGTTGTGGGCATCACTATCTCCACATAACAAATTACGTTTGATTAAACATTCACCTTGTCTATGGCAAGTTTCATTATAACCCTACTGTGCTCTAGACGTTTTGCTCACTCGCCTGCACATAGGCTATACTAGATTACCACATGATTTTTGATGTCGTCGCCCAATCATCCATGTCCAGAATGCCAGCCTTGCTGAGTCCCTCTGGTTATATTCTTGTTGAATGCCCGCTTTATTCTCCCTCACGCACTGTACTCTATATTAAGTCTATAAATTACCAGGAAAACCTACTCTGACATTTTGATGGATTCACCATCTTTTTCCTTATACCCTATTGTTGTATTTTCGCTCCTTGGTAAAATCTGATTATTCTTAACCCGTACAGTATCGGTGACGTCCTTTTAATTATATTCTGGAAACTATTGGAGATTTATATTCAGCTAAGGATAGATATATACCCATCAAAAGGCTACAGACTATCTCAATGAATCCTTTTAGCTACCACAATATCCTTCCTAAGATTCATAAAATCGTCTAAATGTAGCCAAAATCAAATTAAAAAACGTCGCTGGTACAGGAAGGGTTAACTCAATCCGATTTAATTTCCATATGCAGATTTTTCATTCTCACTAAGCTCATGATACGTACCGTACCCGATGTTGCCAAATCCTTAGAGTTGGCTAAGGCCAGCCCTGTGAGAGTCATAATGTAACTAAGTGGTCTTGTTGTTGTTGTTGTTCCCCAGGCTGTCTGACCGAACAGCCCCAAAGTCCCGGGCAAGGCCAAGGCCATAACCAAGCGCCTCCACAAAAATCCTTCCAGCTTTACCACTAAGAAAGCCCAGGTGACCGAAGCCGCTCCCAGGCGAGGGGCTGAGGAGGGTGCGGAAACGCCCGGGTCACCAAAGCCCCACCCAGGGCCCTGTGCCCCTTAATAATTATGAAGGGAAAGTTGAGGGGCAAAGGATAAAAAAATGTGACACTTTGGCTTCCAGTCTGCCAACCTCTAGGTTGGCAGTAGAGAGGTCACTCCACGGAAGAGACAACGCCACTTGAGATCTAGAAAACATATAAGTAAAAGGGACAGTCAGCGTAAGCTATGGGAATGGCAGAGAATGCTCAACTCTCACTCTGATAGACCAGCCTGGTCTGATTAAACTAATACTCTATATTAAAAAAATAATAATGAAAATGAAAAAAAAAAAAAATATTCAGGCTAACTTTAGACTACTTTAATCAACTTAGAAAGTAATGTTGACATCACTGTTCCTTTTACTGTACTTATATATCTTCTAGATCTCAAGTGACGGCGTCTTTTCCGTGGATTGACCTCCCTACTGCCAACCTAAAAGTTGGCAGATTGGGAGCCAAAGCGTCACATTTTTCCCTTGCCCCTCAACTTTCCCTTCATAATTGCTGGGAGGCACAGGGCCTCGGGTGGGGCTTTGGTTTCCCGGGCGTTTCCGCGCCCTCCTCAGCTCCCTGCCTTAAGAGTGGCTTCGGTCACCCGGGCTTTGTTAGTGGTAAGCAGGGAGGGTTTTGTGGGGGCGCTCGTTTATGGCCTTGGCCTTGCTCGGGACCTTGGGGCTGTTCGGCCAGGCAGCCTGGGGAACAACAACAACAACTTAGAAAGGATGTTAATACCTGTAATTCCGACTTCCACACATCCTTTCTGAATTGAATATACAGTACAGTATATCACCTAATTATCGGTATAGGTCTCGGTTGAAAAGGCAAAATCCATGTTTTGCATGATCATAATCTTGAGATCCCTCTTCTAATGATAGTCAGAATAAAAGGAAGAAAGGTATCGTCATACTGGAAATGTTAATGTCCCCCACATGTCCATTTAAGTCCCTTCTCTGCCCCGACCCTAACAGTCTCTGAAGCAGTTCTACACTGACACTGACAGGCGTAGGCCCTTGTGCCGCGGGAAGGGTCAAGGCGAGCCCTCAGCCGTGACAGATCAGGATAATGGGTCCGCAGGAATAGGTAGTCTGTGTGGGGCCTCCAGGTGAACCCTTCAACTGTCACAACACTAAGGTCGCACCCCAGGCACCGCAGACGATCACACCCTCTGTTGACATTAATATAAGTTTTATAATGTTGTTTTCCTAATCGTAATCATTATCACTTACCCAGTTAACATAAAAAGTTCAGCCTGGGGAAAGGGGGTCATTGTATCACAGAGAAATTACAGGAATACTTCCCCTGCACGTCGTATAAGGCAACCAAAGAGAGTGGGTGGATGGAAATCAAATGAGTTACATCCACCTTGGTAGGCAACCTGTCTAAGGGAAAGGAAACTGAAAGAAAAAAAACATACTGCCTTGCAGACACTCTCTTGAGGGGTATTGGCTAGGCCTACAACTACCAGCCATGGTTGGAGACACCAAGGACATGGTCACCTAAAAATCTGTAACAGGCCATAGCACGGTTGGTAGAGCACTCGCCTGAAAACCGTGAGGTCGACGGTTCGAGTCTCGGGCCAGCCAGTGTGTGCTATTGACAGACACCAGTACTGTTGGTGGACGGCGCGGTCTAGCAATCTTGGGCAACTATTCAATGTTGTCCTTGATCATCAGGGCACCCATACTAGCCCAGCTCTTGAGCAGAGAGTGCATGGTGGTAAAAACCGCATCTAGAAGTTTGATGGTGGTTCAGCAATGGAGGATCTAGATCTTGATGGGATTCTACTGTGTGCCAGTGTTGGTGCGTGGCCTACTAGAGGGTACAGAGCATGTGATTTTCTGGGGTGTGACTTCCACCCGATTGCAAGGACCCAGAGTTGCACAAGGGTTAACTGTCCCATCAATGAGTGTATAATGCCTGTAAGCTGTATTACTGAATCATGCTTGGACAGGTGTTCTTACATTAGGCAGAACGAGCTACCACAAGGTCACTACAATAGAGCCAATAGGCATAATGATGCTGGCTAGCCATGATGGATGGACAGTGGTGGGACTTTTCCGTAGAATAGCCAAAAGTATCATTATTCATGAAATTAAGAATTTCATGTTATATCATCTCCACAGTCATCACAGCAGGGTGGCAAACTAGAGCAATGGGGTTTTGGAACCGAGTCAGGTGCGAAATAAAATACAGGAAAATGTGAATAAATTTACATTGTTTTGGCCATTTAATTACTTTCAGGGGCATGCAGGCAACTATAGAGCACAACTTTAGCTTTGTATAATTCATAATAATGACTATAAAAAACAACCAACTTAGAAGTGGGACTAGATATGAAACGTGTCTCGTTTGCCTGCTTGCCCCACAAACTCAGATTGTCATATCCTCTATGTTTGAGACCAGACAAAATAATCTGACAATAAAATAAGTTTCATGTTATCATTGATCACTCGAGGCAACACAGATTAACATCATTTATTATATACTAAACCTAAATACCTACACAACCTAAATACCCGCAACACTCGTAGCATTTTTCTTTTTCTTTTTGCCAGACGCTGTAATTCCAGGGTAGAGGTGGCCAATAACACCTCCCTAGCGGCTGGTTTTGTAACGCTACTACCTGCCAAGCGGGCAGATTTACCCTAAACGAGCTTAATTCCATGCTCTTTATCATGCATAAAGAAGAACCAGAGCTTAATACAATTATGTATCCGTGAAAGGGCGATAATTGAGCTTTCCAATGACACCTGAACCATCCTTGTACGACCACGAGTTCTCGAAAAACCCTAAAATACAGTAATTTCCTCAGTTTTTACCCTGTATCGCGGGACCAGGGAGGTGTAGACATGTGGTGTGGTGTCAGAGGCGGGACTATGTCCACGCTGAACGGTCAGAGCCCGCCCGCGCTCCTCCCACCGCTCGGACTCTCTCTCAGAGCCGATTATGTGCTCAACATCGCATTGGACTTAAGGGGAGCGTCCGCCATGTTCTTCGAAATGGTCCGATCATTTTGATTTTTATACAGGTGATAGATAACACTTCTAGGAACAACCTATCCAAAAATGAATAAAATCGGACCAATAGTCTTTTCGCTATCTCGGATTTTCGCAATTTCGGCAAATTTTCCAATCCCTATAAAAAGGGTTGTGGGAATGCTGAAAGCAGTAACAAGAAATAGGGTGGTCAGTATGGAAGTGAAGAAGTCCTTGCATGACAGTGTGGTAATCCCGACACTGACTTATGGAAGCGAAGCATGGACGATGGTTGAGAGACTCAGACCAAGAGTGAGAGCAGTGGAAATGAATTACCTAAGAAGTGCGTGCAGAGTTACATGGAGGGATAGACAGACTAATGAGGAAGTAAGAAGGAGGTGTGGTGTGGAGGTAGATGTGCTGGAAAGTGTGAAAAGGAACAACTTGAGATGGTTCGGCCATATGGAACGTATGGAAAGCGAGAAAATGACTAAGAGGGTGTACGAGAGCGAGGTGGAGGGACAGAGAGGGAGAGGTAGACCAAAAGAGAGGTGGAAGGATGGAGTGAGGAAGTATATGAACGAAGGCGATGCTGGTTGGGGGGAGGAGCGTCGACTGACTGGGGACAGAGGTGCATGGGGGCGGTTCGTTCATGGCCACCCCTTCGGGGATTACGGCGTCAGGCAATAGATAGATATAAAAAGTTTATTTTTGGTCCAATTTTAACCCTTGTCTAGCGGGGTGTTTTGGGCTCATTTGGGCATATTCAGGCACTCCTGAATGATCAATCAAGTATCTGCATGAAAAGAAATGTATTCAGCAAAAAAATAGGCGCTAAAAGCTTCAAAATGAGACCAGAACGAGCTACGTAGCACTCGTGGTTCTCTTTCAGTGGTGCCACGCACATGGGAGTTTAGCGTATAGCGGTATATTTTTCCCAGCTATGCTCACTACTGGCTACACTGCCGGCCTCTCGAGAACACAGGGAACATGAGTTAATGGGCGGCGGTTAGCCCTGGGAGTCGGCTGTCTGGCCCGCTGCGCTCCCGGCCATTTGCACTCGATTTTAACCCTTTAAAAGCCTTAATAATGCTCCTAACTTGCTACAAATTGGTGCACGACTTAAGTCGAGCGCCGCCAATAAGGGGCTAATAAGTAAATTACCATTGGAAAGAGGGAGAAAAATGCAATAAAATAAATAAATGTTTGGCAGATTTTTGATAAATGCTATATTTTTGCCGCAAGATTTTGTTTTTGTTTTTAAAGTTTTGAAAGGTTGCAAGCCTCCTGTCAAAACTTTTATTGGTTTATCAAAAATCCGCCAAACAGATTTGTTGCATTTTTACTCTTCTTTTCAATGATATCTTACTTATTCAAATTGGACCACAAATAAACTTTTTATAGGGAAAAGTGTAACACAAACCATAGTTTTGAGAAAAAGGCGAAAAACTAAATTTTTCCATTACCCAACGATTCCTCTCTCAAATGACGATTTATTGCAACTGTTTGCTATTGATTAATTTAATACATGCTCTGGCACTAAAATACAATGCAATTTGCTAGGTCTAAGTCAATAATATGCCACCTGGACCCCCCAAAAGGTATTTTATTCATTTGGCGCCAATGGCGTCATGAACCGCGCACCTCATTTATGCCAAGTTAGGTAACTTTCGATTACTCTAGGTTGTGTTATGGTTGGTTTGGATGGGTTAGATCTGTTTAGTGTTGAATATATAATATGTTTGTGCATGTCTTGGCATCTGGATGATGATGATGGCTTGGATGATGATGATGATGTCTTGGATGATGATGATGTCTTGGATGATGATGATGACTTAGATGATGAGGTCTAGTGACTCACCCTCAGTCTCCCAGGTTCAGTTTAGGTGCCAGATACCTCTGTTGACTGTAATTTGTTTATATTTGTGCATAATAACGCGATACTACATATACGTCGTGAGTGCAGGGGGGGGGGGGGGGGGGCCTGTATTTAGGGTATTTTTTATTTTACAAGTCTAAAACTTTGCCACATTGCTCCTACAGTGTTCCCATCACCTCTGCAATAAAAATCTCAATTTCAGATTTTCCAATCCACACCAGTTTGGGCCATGGGGAATGCTCCCCTTAAGTCGGGACCCGCTCTTTAGGCCTTGGTTCTCTAACGGACTAAAGTCGGGAGCCGATAATTAAGAGTTAAGAGTTTGTCACGAATCGCTAGGTCAAGTTGCCCAGGCTTGACATCTACCAATAATATTTTGACTGTGCAGGCTCGATCCGCCGACCCTTTGATCAGCAGCCGGCGCTCTACTGACTATGCCACAACACACACAATTAATTTGGTTAGTTATGTAGAGCAGATTAACCAGACCACTGAGCTCCATACGGAACTCTCATAGGTCTGGCCCGAAGGATTGGATCAGATTACTGAAAGGAGTTTAAGGCGACGCAAAAAACGGACGATAGGGGGGAAGGAAAATGACGGAGAATCGGATAAAAGGTCAGTGAATGATTTAGTACCAAAACAAACCGTACGCAGACGGGCAATATCTGGGCAGTCAAAGACGTGGCGAACAGTTAGAGGGGAATGACAGGAGGAGCAGGTAGGGGGCGGAGTGCAGGGAGTGGACATCAAATAACCGTGAGTCAGCCGGGAATGGCCTATCCTAAGTCTAGTTAGTAAAACTTCCTCACACCTGTGAGACCTGGAAGACGAGGGCCAAGGACGGACAGAAGGTTTGATTGCACGGAGTTTATTATTGCAGGGTAGAGCATCCCAATGAGATTGCCACATGCAAAGAATAGAAGGCTTGAGTAAGGACAGCCAATCACCTAACGGAAGGTGGGGCTGGCGAGGGATCATTAAAATAGCATTCTTAGCCGCAGCATCGGCGTCTTCATTGCCACGGACACCGATGTGAGCAGGAATCCAACATAACTGGACCTGGAATCCACGTAGGCTCATCTCGTGGAGAGCGTGTTTTATGGCTAAAACTATTACGTGGGAGGACGAATAAGCACGGAGCGCTTCGAGGGCACTACGAGAGTCACTGTAAATTATAAAGGGCTGTTGAGGGGTGTCACGTATAATGTCAATAGCAGATTGGATAGCTAAAAGTTCAGCAGTAAAGATAGAGGCTTGGGGCGGGAGAGAAAACTGAAGGAGCTTAGTAGAGGACACAGCAGCGAGGCCCACCCCAGAGTCAGTCTTAGACCCGTCAGTGAAGATGGCAAAATGGGGGCCTTTACGACGTATGTGTTCGAGTGCGTGTTGGCAGTGATGGCTAGGGACAAAAGGATATCTCTTAGAGAGGAAGGAGAGGTGAGTGCAAACATTGGGGAGAGAGATAACCCATGGGGGGAAGGGGAGACAACAGGCGGCGAAACAGCAATGTGAAAGTCAAGAGAGTTGAGAATTGTAGCACGCATCGGAAAGGAGGGGGAAGATGGACACGGATCGGGAATGAAGATATCACTGAAAAGGGAATTAGTGGGAGAGTCACTATGTTTAATTTTTAATGCACGGCGCATAGTAACTAAATCGCGATGGAGGGAGAGCGGGGGCTCGCCACTCTCAGCTAAGACGGAGGTATTTGGGGAGGAACGGAAAGCTCCAGTACAGAGACGCATACCCTGCGTATGAACAGGGTCCAACATCTTCAAAACGGAAGCAGAGGCCGACCCATAAATGGGGCAGCCGTAGTCGAGGATGGAAAGAACCACCGCCTTGTAGAGCATCAACATAGTGGTACGTCTGGCACCCCAAGTGGTATGGGATAGTTTTCTGAGGAGGTTGAGAGCACGAATGCCTTTACCTTTAGTATACTGAACATGGTCTCTCCAGTTGAGATGTTGGTCAAAGATTACGCCTAAGAATTTAACACTGGGATAGAAAGAAATCGGAGAGGGTCCCATTCGAAGCGATATTGACTGGCCACGGAGCCAGCGTTTGTCTCGATAGAAGACTATTGCCTTAGTTTTCTCAGCCGAAAACTGAAAGCCAACTGAAGATGCCCAGGCGATCACCCGTTGGATGGAGATGTTGAGTATATGTTGAGCATGTCTAAGGGTACGGGCAGTGCAATAGATGGTAAAATCATCAACGTACAGGCTGCCATGGACTTCCGGCAGCAATTGTTGAATGACTTTATTTATGGCCGCGGAAAAAAGTTTGCTGCTGAGAACGCTGCCCTGGGGAACACCATTGACGAGTGGAAAGACATTAGAAAGAATTCCCTCCACTCGAGTCTGGAATGTTTGATCAGAAAGAAAGTTGGAAATAAAAAAAGGTAGATGGCCACGGGCACCACTATCATGAAGTAGTTGCAGGATGGGACGCCGCCACGTGGTATCATATGCCTTCTGGATGTCAAAGAAAACGGCGACGGTGATGGACTTACTTTCAAAGCCACGCTTGATATGAGATTCTAATAACGTAAGTGAGTCCAGAGTAGATCGATCTTTCTGAGAGCCAAATTGGGTCGGAGTGAGAATATTGTTTTGACGGAGGAACCAAGTGAGTCTAGTATTGACCAATTTCTCCATTAATTTACAAAGACAACTGGTGAGGGATATTGGTCTATAACTCGAGGGCAAGCTCGGGTCTTTTCCAGGGTTTGCAATTGGGACGACAATAGCATGTTTCCATGAGGTAGGAAATTGATGACGGATCCACACCTGATTATAAAATTGCAAGAGGTAGGATTTAGCAAGGGGGGCTAAGTTAGTGAGTAAGGCAAAACTTATGTTATCTTGGCCAGGAGCGGAGTTAGGACAATTGGAGAGTGCATGTTCAAATTCATCCATAGTAAAGCATGCATTATAATTAAAGGTGTCTGGTGAAGAGAAGTTGAGGGGGATCGACTCCATTTCAAGTTTATGGCGGCGGAAATTATCGTCTAACCTCTCATTACTGCTGACATGGGCAAGATGTTGACCCAAGAGGTTCGATATCTCAAGGGGATCGTGAACAGTACGGCCACCGTGTACCAAAGCATGGCGCGGAGGGGCAATGTGAAGGCTGTTAATATTCCTGAATTTATGCCAAACGCATGATATCGGGGTAGACGGGGAAATGGTAGAGACATAAGTTTTCCAGGATTCGGATCTACTACGGATGACTTCTCGACGGAATTTAGCTGATAGTCGATTGTAGTGAGGTTTGATGGCACATATATCCATCAATAACGAGATGGAATGGCATAGAAGATCATCACGTAAAGGTAAGCGTGAACATAAAGAATTGTAACGTTTATTGAGACTATCGAGGCGGCGGCCTAATTCATGTTTACTTTTAGCAAGAGTGGATAAGGTGCTGTCCCACCAGGGGACTCGACGACGTAGGGGGGAAGAAGTCGTCTGGGGTATAGACTTAGTAGCTGCATTAGTAAAAAAATTAACGAGGAATGAATGCGTTTCATCAGGATCCCTTAAGGGATTAAAAGGTGGGATTTGTCTGGTGTGGAGGACATATGCGTCCCAGTCAGCTTTGTGGAAGTTATAGCGAGGGAGCGAAGGACATGGACGGAATTGCAAGTAAGACAGGATGACAGGAAAGTGATCGCTTGAGAACGTATCAACACAGACCCGCCACTCGAACTTATCAACAATTGCTGTGGAGCACAGGGTGACATCAACAGAGGAATAAGTATGATGGGAAGCAGAAAAGTAAGTGTGTGAGTCGGCCTCATTAAGGCAGCAAAGGTCACGGTTCAAAAGCAAATGTTCAATCTGCGAACCGGCTGTGTCAGGATTGGAGGAAGTAGGGTCCCATATAGGGCTATGGGCATTAAAGTCACCCAACAGTAAGATGGGAGAGGGTAGTGTAGAGAAAAACTGAGAAAGCAAGGAAAGGTCATAATTGTAAGCAGGTGGTTATAGATATTGCAAATGGTAACAGAGTCACCATCGGGGATATGAAGAGTAAGGATAGAGTGCTGTAGGAAACTTGTACGAATGGGAAACAAGTCAAAAGTTACTCGATGATGGACATAAATTGCTGTGCCATATTCTCCATCAGGGGATAGAGAACAGCACGCAAGGTGGTAGTTGGTGATGGATTTATTATAATTTCCAATGTGTTGTAAACAAATACACATTGGATTATAGACACGGAGTAAATGCTGGATCTCACCTAGATGGACTCTAGATGAGAGACCATTACAATTCCATTGTAGTATATAGGGATTGAACAGGTTAAGTGAGAGACGTCAGGTTACGTAAATTAACAGCACTGTTCGGCTGTTGGAGATGAAGAGGAACGGGTCTGGGGGGAGTGTCATGAGAAGGCAGGGAGTTTCGACGTGGACGGTGGGGGGACACATTAGAAGACAGGTCATGGAGGATAGTAGCTATCTTGGAGTGTGAAAGATCTGAACGTGACTTTAAGTGAAAAGCGCATAAGCACGAAGAGTTATGAGAGGCAGTGTTATCAGGGGTTGGTAAACGTCGGTCACAGAGAAAGGAGCGTATCAACGCAGCAACAGTGGATTTAGTGCGGGTAGGCGTCCGGCGATACTCCCGCACAAAGCAGTCATGACAGCCGCAGTGGGGTGCATGGGAGCCCGAGGCGGTAACATTGATAGGTGCGTGAGGTCGAGGACGAGTAGGCGGGGGGGGACGCAGGCGTAGAGGGGGTGTGGAGTGAGGGAGGCTGGGACGGAGAACCCATATCAGAGCGGAAGATGCGAGAGCGAGGAGGGACACGTTGAGGTTTGGGAGGCATAGGTCGGGCTGTGAGGGTCTTACGTTTTACGGAGGGAGATTGACGATCTGAGGAGGGAGAATGTAGAGCATCAGATCGGCGTTTACTGGTGGAGGGGGTAGAATCCATGACATCGTCAACATCGGTAGAGGGAGCCGGGGCAAGAGGCAAGGATTGAATATCAGTTACTGGTGAAGGGGACGCGGATGCTTTTGGGGTGGAGGCTTCATGAACAGGGGGAGGGGTATTCAGTGCATGAAATCGGTTGGAGAGGGGAACAGTGGCTGGACTAGAAAGGGGTGAATCCAACACAGCATCACTGTCCTCACATCGTCGACTACCGGGAGAAACGTCAGTTGTAGGTGCACGAAGTCTAGCACTGTAAGTCATATCTCTAGAGGGATCTTTAACATCTCTTACTCTCAGTTCTTGCTTAGCTTCTCTGACAGACATGCCTGACCGACTAATGAAAAGCTTTAACTCAGCATTGTACATGTAGAACACACATTGCTTTGAGCGAGCATGGTGTTCAAGGCCACAGTTAACACACTTTGGAGTGCCACAATTCCAACGGGTAGCATGTTTGACGGAGCTACAGAAGGCACACACCCGAACCTTCTTACACCTACCAGCTGAGTGACCAAAGGTGGAACAGTTTGTACATTGTAACGGTTTGGGGATATAAGGTCGTACTTCACGCCTTTGTCCTTCGATCCTGACGTCTCATGGGAGGGAACGTCCACTAAACTTAATGCGAGCTATGCGGAGAGGATGAGAAGGAGTTGATTTGTTTGGGATACTATACAAATCAACGTCGTGCACATTTGGATAACGCAAGCGCAACGACGACAGGAGGGTCGACTTATCAGGAAGTCCATCATGGTCATAAGTTGAGGGTAGAACAACAGTACCGAGGATGTAATTGAGGTCGTTATGTTTCGTGACAGTAACAGGGATATCGTCCAAGGTAGTAAGAGATAGGTATGTCTCAGATTGGGCACGAGTAGTGGTTTCCACAATCCAATCATTATTACCAGTCTCACGGAACGATAAGTCCGAAGTTGCATGCGCCGAGAGGAGGAGGTTCTCTAACTTAGCCCCCGAGATGTAGGAAGCCGGTCGTATGACGAGGAAACGCGGCCAGTCATCATCGCCAAAAATTGAATCGAAGTGCCGGAGGGTGGCATTGGGGACAAACTGACGCCGAGGTTTCCGCCGATGTTGGGGGCCGGAATGAGGCATGTGAGGCTCCAGAGTTGCAACGATTGAGGTGGAAGTAGTGGCTGAACTAACAATCGGCTGAAATGGTGGAGAAACAGTGTCGATGGGAGGTGAAGGGTCACCAACACTGGTGTCACTCTGCAGGTGGTCAGTGGAAACTGTAAGTCGGTTAACGGGTACTGCTGAGGAGCAGGGCGTGTCAAGAGAACCCGGCACGCCAAGGTCTATGGTTTGAACAGGAGACTCAACACAAGGAGGGTCTCTCTTATCTTGGGAGAGGGGAGGGACATTTAAATCATGAGCGGCAGGTGTAGTTGGGCTCTGTGGAGAGTCGATATGAACAGGGGCCATTGTAGGGTCCACAGATGGAGGATGGGAATCCTTAGTCGTAGAAGCAGGTAATTTAGTATCAGAGCGTGAGAGAGCATCAGACTCGGAACAACTCGGAGGGGAGGTGTCCAAGGTGGTAGACTCAGAGGGCAGAGGAAGGGCAGATGAAGAGTCCAGGGGAATGCAAAGGTCAAGTACCGGGGGCGCCAAAGCTGGATCCAGGGGAGGAGGTTTGCATGGCTGATCCATGATGACCCTAGTTGTTTTTACTATTCTATTTTCATTTTATCGGAAATAAAAAAAGAAAGAAAAACATAACCGAGGGGAAAAAAAGAAAGAAAAAGAAAAAGAGAAACAAAACAATAAATAAAGAACATACCAGAAGGGCCAACAGAGAACCCTCCGTCGTGAGTCAGGGAGCCCCAGCCTCTATACCGGTGGCGCAAACAGGGGCAGGTCTCCAGGGGGCTCATCCTCATACCCTACCCCCCTAGACGAGGGGGGATAGCACCAAAACGCACAGAAAGGCCAAGCTTAGGCAAAACCGCTATACTGGGACCAAGGGCAAAGTTAATTGCAATCATCCCCAATCTGTGCGTAATGGAGGGCAGTCGGACAGAAGCCAGGAAACCCACCAGGAAGGGAAAACGGACCCCTGGAACCGAGACCGGTCCCCACTGATGGGCGACCCCAGGGGCATCAACGCGGGCAACCACGTCGCCGCTCCCGGGACCAGCCCCCTCGGGCGGTGAGCTAGACCGCCACGGTCCCTGTAAACGGAGAGGAGCCAGTACTCCAGACTCAGCGAGGGAAGGCTCTTGAGCCTAGCCGGCACAATTTAGTTAAAATAGGGAGGAAATCCTCCGCAAAATTAAAAAAAAAATGGGAACACGAAAAACGTCGTCACCGGGAGGTTCCGCTTACCCCAATGACGACGGGGGGGCACTTTGTCCACGACGCCGATTGAATCCCTGCCCTAAAGAGAGTGACACCAACGACCCCGTTTCAAGCCCCGCCACCACGACAAGGTGGCTCCCCATTGGCGGGGACACACAATTAAATACCAAACATACCATACTACTGTAATACTGTACATTCTTGCAAACATTTATTCTATCCACGAACCATACACGATTGGAACAGTCTCCCACATAATATTAGTAGCCTTACAATACACATAGGCTATTAAAAAAGAAAAAAACTAAACAAAAAATAATAATAAATATAAAATATATATATTATTTTCCTTTTTATGGATTTTGATTAAATTATCTACTAACATATGTTCCTCGCCTGGTTAATTTTAAAAGTGTATTTGCCTTGGAAACTGACAAATCAAGGATTACATTTATGGCTGGTATTAAATATTGAAAAGAACCAGTTAAAGTTATAATAAACCGTATATATGTACGTACAGTATACTGTATATGTAAAGCTTCATCACACTGCACTGCATTGCACAATGTAATTTACAGTAGACAACCAAATGGTGAACAGTGGTACTGTACCAGGTAGATTAAGTTATTATACTTTGTCACTAAATATATTAATCCAACTCTTAACCCCTTCTGTACCGGCAACGTCTTTTTAATTTTATTCTCGCTATATTTTTTTTTTTTTGACAGAGACTCAAGTAACATCCACATCTGACACGTCTAGATTTAATTTTCCAGGTTATCAACTGCTCCAAAATTTCAGACCTAAAGGAGGTGTATGTTGCTTCGCAAAATCTGAAATTGCCCTGGAGGAGGTTACTAGTTTCAATTGTCCCTATTTTGATTATTCTATATACAAATTAATTTCTGCTGGTAAATTTAAATACATATGTTGCATCTACCGTTCCCCAAATACTCCTCCAGAGCAAAGTCTTTTTGATTCTCTGTCCTCACAACTCAGTGTCCTCAACTTAAATGCTTCTTCTGAAATCACTGTGTTGGGTGATTTTAATGTCCATAATGTTGAATGGCTCACTCATTCAGCCAGGACTGATGATGCTGGTCTTGAATGTGAGCTATTTGCAGACTCATTTAATCTCACTCAACTAGTCAACCAACCCACCCGTGTACCAGATAATCCTAATCATAATTCCCACCTACTGGACTTATTTTTAACAACCAATTCAGAAAATTATGATGTTACAGTGAGGTCCCCGCTTGGATCTTCTGATCACTGTCTGATACAGGCCACCTGTCTATCACCTACCACACCTTCCCACTCTGAACCTGTTTTGGTGACTAAATGGCATTACGATAGGGCAGACTGGGAGGGTCTTCAAGGTTTCTTTATTGATATTCCCTGGACCTCTTTCTTTTCTAATGATGCACACTCCACCTTGAGCCACATACAAGATTTTGTAAAAATTGGAATGGAAACTTTTATTCCTCATCAAAAGTACAGTAAAAGATCTAATTCACCTAAATGGTTTGACCATAATTGTGCTAGAGTAACTGAACAAAAAGCAATAGCCTACAATGCATACACAAGATCAAAAACACATGAAGCCTTTAATTACTTTAGAAACATCAGAAATCATGCCAAAACTGTATTAAACCTAACTAAATCAAACTTTCTCCACAAGCAGGCAAATAAACTTCTAAATAATCCAAATGATAACAAAATATTTTGGTCTACTCTTAACTCATTTAAATCCAACTTCACTACTGCTTCATCCATTCCACCATTAAAATCTCCGACTGGCAATCTTGTAAGTGACCCACGAGGAAAAGCTAACCTTCTTGCGGATATTTTCTCCACCAACTCAACCTTAGATGAAATAAATCAAGATGTCCCTGTACTTAATTTTAATTCGCCTGAAATTCCCTCACTTAAGATCCACACCAGACATGTCAAAACTATTTTGCAGAATCTCTCGGTAGATAAGGCTCCTGGTCCAGATGAAATTCCTCCAATAGTACTTAAGAATTGCTCCTTGGTGCTCGCTCCTGTATTGGCAAAATTTTTCCGTCTGTGTACTCATACCTCATGCTTCCCAGTACCCTGGAAAGAAGCAAACATCCATCCAGTTCCTAAAAAAGGTGCCTCTTCAGATCCATCAAACTACAGACCAATAGCTATAACTTCCACTCTTGGTAAAGTCTTTGAAATTATATTAAATAATCACATAATTAAGCATCTTGAGAATAATAAATTAATCAGTGATAGGCAATATGGTTTTAGACGATGTCGATCAACTGCAGACATGCTATGCCTTCTTACGCATCAAATCAACCAAGCTACAGACCAACATGGTGAAACACATACAATAGCACTGGATATATCAAAGGCATTTGATAGAGTCTGGCATCAATCCTTATTGTCGAAGATGTCACACTACGGCCTTGCATCATTAGTTCCACTAATTTCTTCTTATCTTCATAACAGAAAAATACGTGTAATGGTAGATGGCCTTTATTCTCAATTTCACTCAATAAATGCTGGTGTTCCCCAGGGATCAGTTTTGGCCCCAATTCTGTTCCTCATTCATATCAATGATCTCATATCTACCACTCATAATCCAATACATTCCTACGCAGATGACTCAACACTCCCACAGTTCCTTCACATTTACCAATTCTTTCACCCAACCCGATCTTATAAATTCAAAAATAAACACTGCAATTTCTCTGAACCAGGACCTTTCTAGAATTAATGGATGGGGACAAAAGAATCTAGTTTCCTTTAATGCACAGAAAACCAAGTACATTCAATTTTCTAACCGACAGAATCTCACTGACTCCCATATATTTTTTAATGATGTAAATATTCCCACTTCCCCTAGTATTGACATTCTCGGTGTAACATTAACTACTAACTTGAGCTGGACACATTATGTTAGAAGCATTGCTAAGAATGCCTCTAAAAAACTGGGACTCCTGTACAGAGTTCGAGAATTCTTCACTGACGAGCAGTTGGCCGTGATATATAAAAGTCATGTGCGTTCTCAGATGGATTACTGTTCACCTCTGTGGGGTGGAAGTGGAGTGGTTGCATTGAGGCAGTTGGACAAAATTCAAAATAAAGCTATTAGATTAATCAATAACCCTGCAATCACACAGGACCTTCCTACATTATCCATACGAAGAAACGTTGCATCCCTTGCATTATTCTACAGATATTTTCACAGCAATTGTTCCGAGGAACTTGCTTCAATTGTGCCGCCTCTCCACATCTTTCCCCGTAGAACTAGGGCAGCTGAGAGCGCCCATGAATTTACACTTTCTCCTCCACAATGCAGAACTTCTGCTTATCAGAATTCATTTATCCCCAGAGCTACTACTCTTTGGAATTCACTTCCCTCGAATTGCTTTCCACAAACTTACAATCTACAAATGTTTAAATCCAGTTGTTACAAACATTTTATGAATGGAGGATGCCTTTAGGCACATGGACCTTTTTGTTTTATCTGTGTTTTTCCTTCCTCCGTTCATTGTCTCTTAAAAAAAAAAAAAAAAAAAAAAAAAAAAAAAATTTTAGAATATTTTGTGCAGTTTAAGAAGGATCTGTGGTAGTGTAAAGGGTTAGGTGAGATAGTTCGAAGCCTTTAAATTACTGGAGGCCCATTTTCAACTGAATAAAGTCATCTAATCGTAGCAAGAATAAAGTAAACAAGACGTCCTCGGTATAGAAGGGGTTAATATGGCAATATTTTGTATGTACTGTTGTTGTTGTTGTTGTTCCCTAAGCTGCCTGGCCGAACAGCCCCGAGTCCCTGAGAAAGGCCATGGCCACGATCGGGCTTTCCCACAGAGCTCTCATTGAGTGTAGATTGTGTTGTTGGCGTAAGTGGTTGTGTGAAATGCAGTCTTCTATGATGTGTTTAATGGTATGGGGTGCTGTGTTACATCCCGGGCAGGCGTCGACAACGGAGTCATCCAGTCTCTTCTGATAGCTCTGGAGAGCTGGATGGTGTCCGCATCTCAGCCTGGCCAGGTGGACTCTGTCCTCGCGAGGAAGGGAGGATTCGGAAGGATGGATTTCGGGAGGTCGTGCATGCAGCTGCGTGTTGGCTGTGAGTGAGTGGATGGATCGGTGAGAGATATGAGTATGAATGTGCTTCTGGAAGTTGGTTCGGGGTGGGCAGGGAGGGAGAGAGGACAATAATTGTGTGTGATACCGTGTGCTGGGTGTTGTTTTGATATTTCTTGGTGTCTGTGGGTGTGTTGCCATGTAGTTTAGCGGGTGGTCTTGGTTCGTGGAGGCTGCTGCCAGGAATTGAGTGCCTCTCATGTCCAGATGGTCTTTGACTTTGAGGATTTTGGTTTCTTGATGTAGGTGATCTGTGGGTGCAGTAGCTGTGCAGCCTGTAATGATCTTCAGGGCTTTGTTTTGAATAGTCTGTAAGGTCTTATGATGTGTTTCAGCTAGGTTAGAAGCCCAGGCTGGGCTTGCGTATTCCATCACTGATCTTATGTATTGTTTATATACTGTGGTGGTAGTTTCTTTGTTGTGTCCAAATTTTGTGTGAGCAAGTGACCTGAGGGCGTTAAGTCTGGGTGTCAGTTTCTTTTTAATGTTTGTGGTGTGCTGTTTGAATGTCATATGAGTATCATATGTTACTCCTAGGATTTTGGGTGTGTGTGTGTATGTGTTAGGGGTGTTGTTGTTTATGGTGAGTTGAGGGATGTATTCGTGTTCTCCTGTCCAACTTGTGAGCAGGGTTGCGGTGGATTTGGCTGGGGCTAGATTAAGTCTGTTTGTAGTGCACCAGCCATGTAGTGTGTTGAGATAGGGTTGAAGGAGATCTGTTGCTCTTTTTGGGTCATGGTGTGTGCATGTGAGTGTTATGTCATCTGCATAGGAGGCTAAGTTTATTTGGGGCGTATTGGGTGTAGTTATATCGTGCATGTACAGATTGAAGACGTGCGGGCGATAGGACGGATCCTTGTGGGACTCCGTTTGGAAAGTTTCTGATTTTAGATGACTGACCGGCAAAAGATACGTGTGCACATCTGCCTGCTAGGAAGTTGGCCAGCCACCTTTTGTGTTGTTGTGCATGTTTGTGTTGTAGATTTTGTTTGTTAGGTTGTGGCGGGGGATGGTATCGAAGGCTTTACTAATGTCGAGTGTGGCTAATAGTGATCTGTGTGGTGGTCTAGCTGAGTTGATGCCGTCGAAAGCTCTTTGTGTAAGGTCTGTGAGAAGAGTGTTTGTGGAGTGCAGTGGCCTAAAGCTATGTTGTGTTGGAGCTAGGGGTAGGTCAGGTGTAATTAGTTGTAATACTAGGCATTCCATGACTTTGGAGGGGGAGCAAAGGAGTGTGATGGGGCGGTGCGAGGAGGGTAGCGTGGGGTCTTTGTTGGGTTTGGGGAATGTGATGATGATACCATGCTTCCAAATGTCTGGTATTGTGTTGTGTGAATAGCTGTAGTTTGATATGTTAGTGAGTGCTTGTATGCCTTGTGGTCCCAGGTGTCTGAGGTGTATGTTGCTTATGTTGTCTAGGCCACAGGCGGGTGAGTGCTTGAGATTGTTGATGATATGCTTTGTCTGGTGATTGGTGAAGGGTGTATAGTCAGGGTCTGTGGGGAATTGTCTCTTACGTCGGATGACACGTCGGTCGTCTTTGTGAGGTTTTAGGTGGCTGACATGTGAGAAGTGATTGATGAGAGTGTTTGCTTGTTGTTTACATGAAGGAGTAGAGTCTGTTGTTGTGATTGCAGCATGTGATTGTGTTGTGTTACTGTTGGAAAGTGTGATGCTGTTTAGTGTTTTGTAGAGTTTTTTGGGGTTTGTTTTGTGATCAAGTGTTTGTAGGAAGTTATTCCAATTTAGTTTTTGTTGTTCTTGTATTTTGTTGTTAGTTTGGGTGTTGAGTGCTTGAATTTGTTGTGTGATGTCTTGTGTGTGGGGTGCTGGGGAGTGTTTCAGTATGTCGCGTTGTCTGATGAGGTTTTGAATTTCTGGTGTGAAGTTGGGGTTGTGTCTTTTTCTGTTACCTCTTGGAATGTGTTTCTTGTCAGCGTTTTGGATAGTTTTATTGAGTATGTGTACAGCATTGTTGATGTTAGTGATGGGTGTACTGTTTAGAGTTGTGAAGTGTTGTTCTGTCTCATTTGTGAATGCTTCCCAGTTAGCTCTTTTATAATTGGTGTATGTGTGTTTGTGGCTAGCTGGGGTGAGTCTGGTTTTGGTGGTGATAATGATCGGGAGGTGGTCAGAGCCTAAGGTTCTGACCACCCTCCAGGATGTTGTGGGGGCGAGTTCTGGGGAGCAAAAGGTGATGTCTGGAGATGATGGGTTATAGAGGGCTTGGTGAGGAATATGGGTATGTTGATGGATGTTGATGTATGTACTGTACTATAGTACAGTTGGTCCTCCGGTAACGCGGCTAATGTGTTCTGGTAACTTCCCGTGTTACCAAAAACCGCGTTACCGAACCCATATGTTTACATGTTAAAGGTACCTTGGTGTGCTGGGGATTTCCACAAAGTCCACTTTTTCTCCATAGAAGCCTATGTTATAATAATTACAGTAAATCAATTATAAAGGTTATTTGACAAGTGCAATGAGTTGATTTGCCCATTGCAACAACTCTTACCTGTGAATAAATATTTTGTCTAGGCTAGTTAAGGAGAGTCACAGCAGTAGCCGACATTTTTCGATCGAAGCTCTGAAATCCCGCCATCATATTTCTCACCTCACACAATAACTACACATTTTTAGAATGGTCTTCTCTTCACTCAACGCACAGCAACGACCATATCTACTTCTGGTATGCATAACAACTCGGTTAGGCCATTTATTTGCAGAGATATGAGCATCGGTAAATGGCGAAAATCGTAACTTCGGGATTCCCGCATAACTCGCCGTCTTATTATTTCTCACCTCACACAATAACTACACAATGTAGGGTGTTCTAGTCTTCACCCAACGCACAGCAACGATCATATCTACATCTGGTAGGCATAAACACTTGGTTAGGCCATTTATTTGCAGAGATATGAGTATTGGTAAATTACGAAAGTCAGGAGTAAAGATTCGGCGACCGAGATAGCCTAGCCACGTTTTCCACACAATGACAACACACACACACACACACACACACACACACACACACACACACACACACACACACACACACACACACACACACACACACACACACACACAAAGGGATAAGTTTGGAGGGAATGGGATGGAACAACTATAATATCTGGAGAAGGGATAGAGAAGACAAGATGGGGGGAGGGGTGCTAATTCTTACACATAATAAATTGAAAACAAGAATGATTGATCTGAATAATAGTAAAGCGGAAATATTAGCAGTAGAATGACAGATGATGACAATCAAAAGGCGGATATTGTAGTGGCCTACATGCCGCCCTACACAGGGGCTTGGGAAGAGGAGGAATACAAATTTATCAAAGATGAGATGATTATTTGTATTGAAAAATTAACTCGTAGAAACAATGAATTAATTATAGTAGGGGACTTCAACTGTAAAGAGGTGGATTGGGAGCAGAGAGAAGCTGGTAGCAACGTGAACTCGTGGGGGTATAGGCTACTGGATATGGTAACAGAAAATTTATTAGTGCAAAATATAAAGGAAAATACAAGAAGAAGGGGAAATGATGAAGCATCCAGATTGGACCTAATGTTTACTAGAGACCCAGATGTAATTTCTGATATAAAATACTTACCACCTTTAGGCAAGAGCGATCACGTTGTAATGGATATAGAAATCCTATTGGGTTATTCCAATATGGAGGAGAGGGAGGAGCACAAGGAAACTAGGTTTGACTATGCAAAAGGAGACTACCAATCACTGAGACAATACTTTAGAGATGTTGACTGGAGTGAAATACATCAGAGAAATAGTGTAGACGAGAAGTATGGAGTATTTAAAACAATATATGAAGAAGGAGTTAATAAATATGTCCCTAAACAAGGTAATAGGTCAGCGAAGGAAAAGGATTGGTTTAATGAAAAATGTAGGAAAGCCAAGGAAAAGAGAGACCAAGCATGGAAGGCAGCTAGAAAAAGGTGTAATAGAGAAACTTGGAACAGATACAAGAGATTAAGAAATGTATATGCTGCAATCAGGAGACAAGAAGCCAGAGAATATGAGAAGAACATTGTGAAAAAATGTAAGAGTGATCCTAAGCTGTTCTATAGGTTTATAAATAGTAAAATGAAGGTAAGGGATAGAATAGTCAGGTTGAAGGTTGAGGGGACCACTTATGATGATGACCAGAATATGTGTGAAATTATGAACAATACACTACACTCAGTATATACTAAAGATGATAACTTTGAAGAAGTACCGGTAGGTGAAATTGGTGATAAACTGGGAGAGATTAATTTTCTCCCAGAGGAGCTAGTAGAAATAATGAAAGGACTAGATGTGAAAAAAGCAGTGGGACCTGACAATGTAGCGGGATGGATTTTGAAAGAATGTGCTGACGAACTAGTGAAACCCTTATATGAGATAATGAAATACTCTCTGGAAGTGGGAAAATTACCAATGGACTGGAAAGAGAGCCAACATTGTACCGATTTATAAAGTGGGAACAGGGAACATCCATTGAATTATCGACCTGTGTCACTTACTAGTATAGTGTGCAAAATCTGTGAGAAAATAATTAAGAAAAGATGGATGATTTACTTGGAAAAGAATAATCTACTATCTAACAGGCAATTTGGATTCAGGGAGGGTACCTCATGTGTTACAAATCTACTCAGTTTTTATGACAGAGTGGTTGACATATTACAAGAGAGAGATGGATGGGTGGATTGCGTATATATTGACATGAAGAAAGCTTTTGACAGAGTATCGCATAGCAGGCTGAAGTGGAAATTAAAAGAGTATGGAGGGATTCAGGGTAGTTTGTTAAATTGGATTGGAGGACTATCTTTCAGGGAGACAGATGAGGACTACTATCAGAGATAAATTTTCTACGTGGAAAGATGTCACAAGTGGAGTTCCGCAGGGAGCGGTGCTGGCTCCCATAATGTTTCTAATATACATTAACGACATGCCAAAGGATATAAATGCATATATGAATATGTTTGCAGATGATGCCAAGATCATGAAGCGTATAGAAGATGAAAACAGTGGTAGGGAATTACAGAGGGATTTGGATAGGATAGATCAATGGAGCAAGAAGTGGAAAATGGAATTTAACACAAATAAATGTCATGTAGTGGAAATGGGAGTAAGTAAAAGAAGGCCTCATACGGAATATAAGTTAGGAGAAAACACTATTAACCCATGAGAGAAAAAAAAGGACTTAGGGATAACTGTTTAGGAGTGATCTTTCACCTGAGAATCATATTAATAAGATAGTGGGAGAAACATATGGACTGCTAAACAGAATAAAAATAGCCTTTAACTGTTATATAAACGAGGATGCTGGAGAAAATAATAAAAACATTGGTGAGACCAAGACTGGAGTATGCGGCAGTGGTGTGGGCACCACATCTAAAAAAGCATATAAAGAAGCTGGAGAAGGTTCAGAGAGCTGCAACTAGGATGATACCAGAACTGAGAGAATTACCATATGAGGAGAGATTAAAGAAATTAGATTTACCATCTCTAATGGATAGGAGGGAGAGAGGCGATATGATTATGATGTACAAATGTGTGAGAGGAATCGAGAAGGTGGACAAGAAGGGTTATATTGTGAAAGATAATGGTAGAACTAGGGGGCATAGATATAAACTAATGAAAGGAAGATGTAAAGGAGATGTGAGAAAGTATAGTTTCCCTTACAGAAGTATAAGTAAGTGGAATCAGTTGGAAGAGGAAGTGGTGTGTGCCAAAAACATTCATATTTTTAAGGCAAAGTTAGATAATTGTAACTCAGGAAGCGGGAAAATACGAGCCTAAAAAGCTCAACTCCTGTATACTACAAATAGGTAAATAGGTAAATACACACACACACACACACACACACACACACACACACACACACACACACACACACTCGACAGCCAAACAATAACATAAGTGTGTTTCGGTAATTATTCTCACCTCACACATTAACTACACAATGTGGAGTATTCTAGTCTTCACCCAATGCACGGGAACGATCATATCTACCTCCGGTATGCATAAAAACTTGGTTAAGCCATATATTTGCAGAGATATGAGCATCGGTAAATGACGAAAATTGGAACTTCGGAATTCCCGCCTAAGTCACCGTCTTATATTTCTCACCTCACACAATAACTACACAATGTAGGGTGTTCTAGTCTTCACCCAACGCACAGCAACGATCATATCTACCTCTGATAGGCATAAACACTTGGTTAGGCCATATATTTGCAGAGATATGAGCATCGGTAAATTACGAAAGTCGGGAGTAAAGGTTCGGCGCCCAGCTGGACCCCGCGCCAGTGTAAGTACGAGCAAAATTTTGGATATTTGGGGTGTACCTCGTGCCACCAAATCCGCGTTTCCAAAGTGCGCGTTACCGGAGGACCAACTGTACTGTAGTTTTATCAATGTTGTGTCCTAATTGTACCACTGTGTACATAATTGGCTATTTGAACCTAGATGATTATACTGTATAAATTAAATGACATGAAACTAGGCTATATACCCACCGGAGTACAGCCCCCTGAGAGCAGCCCAGGGCCAGAGATGTCCCCCCGAGGTAGGTCACAGAGCACCGGGAAGAGGAAGAGGAGGAGGTGACGGGGGAGGAGGAGGGACGGAGGGAAGGGAGCTGAGGAGGAGGAGCCTGGTCCAGGTCCTCTAATAAGTCAGTCAGATCCTCCGTTCTCACACTAGAGTTAAACGAACTGAAGGAAGAAAAGGAAGATAAAAAATATACCACATGTATATTCACACTGTAAAGTCCTTGACCAGAGACTAATGGGGCCATCATGTGAGAGCTATTATTGTCAACTTTCATACGTCAACATTTGCACTATTATCGGAAACTAGACTGAAGATAGACGAGTTAAAGTGACAATTATTTAATAACTTTTCCTCATAAGCTGCCAGACCAATGTTGAGGGAAAAAACGCTCGTGTGATACCCGTTTAAAGCAAAGTTCTGGCCACACCAAAAAAATATCAAACGGTCAACTATTAACAATCGCCAAGCCATTTCATACCAATCTTAAAGTATCACATAATAATTTAGCCTTTCACTCCAGTCAAGCCAGTTGTGGTTAGTGAGTTAGTCCAACAGAAAAGATGATGGAAAAAGAAAAGAAAAATAAGTTACTGCTGTGTGAGATTGGTGCACCATCTTGCATGTCATATCAGAATACTGTAATAAGGATTGAGTCTAATCATCAATTTTAATTAGTTAGTTATGTAGAGCAGATTAACCAGACCACTGAGCTCCATACGGAACTCTCATAGGTCATCAATTTTAATGTCTCGTATACTGTACATATTACTGTATAATAATTTCAAATTATGTAAATACTGTAATGCCAAACACAAAAGCCTATATAGGACTACAATATACAGATTCAGTAAATGTCCACACCTATTTCCTGGTTGACTCTTCCTAAATGATAGAAACATGAGCTTGGTTACTCTAGTTCATTTTGAGCTATAGATGTTAGTAGTCAAGCTAATTGGCCTACTTGTAATGAATGACTATAGTACTGTACGAGGTTCAATCAAGGTACCGTACCTTTTAGTGTCAACATATGTGCTCTTTTTCTTGACGGCCGACAAACTTAACTCCACTTCATCCAAGAGATCATCTATATCATCTGCCATCATACCTGAGGAAGAGGGCACATTCATATAAAAAAGAAAATAAGACAACTAAAATTTGTTTCAGTTCTAAACTAAGTCCTTAATCAAATGTATATCAAATTAAGAACATACATTATGTACATTTATAAAAATAAGCATGTTTGTTTACATTGCATTAGATAATTTAGATTTAAAAACCAGTGTATTGATGATATAGGGTACTGTATTACAGTACAGTACTGTATACAGTATACAGTATACAGTATACAGTATGGGCTAAAATTATGATACAAAAGAAGCGGGTGAGGAGAGCTGGAGGGAGGCGAGAGGAAGGTGGAATGGCGAGGAGGGTGGAGAGGTTGCAGGAGGAGATCAAAGAAGAGTTTAGGAGAGCAGTAGACAGACGACTAGGTAGGTTTGACCTGGAAGGTATGGAGGAAGTGGAGGAGGTGAGCAAAGTGTTTAAGGAAGATATCTGTGCAGCATGTGAGGAGGTGTGTGGAGTAAGGAGAAGAGGGAGGGGAGTGAAGGGTACAGCATGGTGGATGGAAGAGGTAAAAATAGCTGTTGAAGACAAGAAGAAAGCGTATAGTGAGTGGTTGGGTAGTAGAGGGAATGAAGATTTGGAGAGGCAGAAAAGAGCGAGGTACTTGGAGAAAAAGAGAGTAGTGAAGGAAAGTAAGAGAAGAGCAGATGAGGAATTTGAAAGGAATATGAGTGTAAAATGGAGGGAGTGTAAGAAACTGTTCTGGAAAGAAGTCAAGAAAGTTAGGGAAGGTAAAAGGGAAATAGTAAGGGTGTAAAAGATAAGAATGGGCGAGTGCTAGCCGAGAAGCAGCAAGAGAGAATCGAAAGATGGAGGGAGTACTTCAACGAATTGCTGAATGTAAGGAATGAAGCGCCAGCAAACATAGTTGGATGGGGTATGGGATGGAGAAGAAGAGAAGTACAGGTAGTGGAGGAGGAGGTGGTGATCAGGTCAGAAGTGTGTGAAGCCATGAAAAGAGTGAAGTTAGGGAAAGCACCAGGAATAGATGGAGTGTGTGGGGAAATGCTGAGGTATGGTGGTGAGATAGTGATCAAATGGGTATGGAAAATGTGTATACAGTACTAGCATGCGAGAAGGGGAGTGCACCTGATGACTGGAGGACAGTCATAATAGTCCCCCTATATAAGGGTAAAGACGAGTGTGAGGTAACCACCGAGGAATATGTCTTCTAAGCGTAGTAGGTAAGGTGTACAGTAAGGTAGTGATTGAGAGAGTGAGAGCGAGACCGGAGAAATGGATAGGTGACGAGCAGGGCGGGTTTAAGAAGGGAAGAGGATGTGTAGATCAGATTTTTACCCTGAATTGTGTTGTGGAGAAATATCTGGAGAAGCAACAAAAGCTGCATGTTTCCTTTATGGATTTGGAGAAGGCCTATGACAGAGTGGCTAGAGAAGGTATGTGGAAAGTACTGGTAACATGACGTAACTTCGGACGGGGAGATAACTTCGGACACTCTAGAAAAAATATACAGTAGAATGAACCACAGTTATGGGATAAATACATGATGTTATGGAAAAACAAGTATGTCTACGGTGTTCTTCCATAATGCAGAGTCATTTTTCCATAACTGTAGCTTACATACTTTTATCCAGAAATGTCCGAAGTATAGGGGCGTCGACTGACTGGGGACAGAGATGCATGGGGGCTGTTCGTTCGTGGCCACCCCTTCGGGGATCACGGCGTCAGGCAATAAGAACATAAGAAAATGGGAGTCTGCAGAAAGCCGATTGGCCTAAGCAAGGCAGATCCCTGTC